>JARQOD010000006.1:220633577-220761909 GCA_033576555.1 Oophaga sylvatica | reverse complement strand
CAGCGTTTTTGTTTTCTGTTCCCCTTTTTCCCAGAGCCACAACTTTTTGATTTTTCCATCAATTTGACCATGTGAGGGCTTTTTTTGCGGGACAAGTTTTAATTTTGAAAGACACCATTGGTTTTAACATACTGGAAAACAGGAAAAAAATTCAAAGTGCTATAAAATTGCAAAAAAGTGCAGTCACACAGTTGTTTTTTGTTTTGCTTTTTTCTATGTTCACTAAATGCTAAAATTGACCTGCCATTATGATTCTCCAGGTCATTACGAGTTCTTAGACACCAAACATGTCTAGGTTCTTTTTTATCTAAGTGGTGAAAAAAAATTCCAAACGATGTTAAAAAAAAAAATTGTACCATATTCCGATACCCGTACCATCTCTATTTTTAGTGATCTCAGGTTGGGTGAGGGCTTATTTTTTTCACACCCAGCTGAAGTTGTATTGATACCATAATCAGCTTATGTGCACATGATATGGGTGTTTATCCTCTCAGTATGTTGTTATCACCTTATTCAAAGAAACTTTGCCCCCATATGGATAAATTCTTTTTGGCACTTATGAGTATCCATTTGGAGTTATTCATTCATGGTCTATTGACCCTTTTGGCTTACTGAGACATTTATACCCATTATCTAATATGACTACTATGTTATCTACAATTATATAGTCTATTGGGGTTTGTACTTATAAGCACTTGCTTTATCTATCAATACTGATTGTATTATACCCTGCTTTGGCTGTACCACCTTTTTTGTCTGTATGTTGTGTGGTTTCTTCCCGTTTTAAACTGTCTTCATATTTTATATTATGGTATTCAATAAAGTTTGTAATTTTTTAATTATTTCTGGTAGAGCTTTTTCTTTCATTGGTGTCTCTTTCATATTGGGGCAGATATGATCTTTTGGTCGCCAGTTAATTGCATTTTAATGCAATGTTGTGGCGATCAAAATAACGTAATTCTGGCGCTTTGACTTTTTTTCTCTGCACGCCATTTAGTGATCAGGTTAATCTTTTTTTTTTTTTGATAGATAGGGTGATTCTGAACATGGCGAAAGGGGGGTGATTTAAACTTTTAGTTTTTTTTATATCTTTAAAAAAAATTTTTTTTTACTTTTGGCATGCTTCAATAGTCTCCATGGGAGACAAGAAGCTGCCATAACCCGATCGACTTTGCTACATAAAGGCGATGATCAGATCGCCTCTATGTAGCAGGATTACTCACTTGCTATGAGTGCCAACCACCTGGCGGCGCTCATAGCAAGCCTGCATTGACAACCATAGAGGTATCCAGGAGATCTCTGGCTGTCATGCCAACCCATCGGTGACCCGCGATCACCAATAGGCAAATTTCTGGCGCGATTGCATGAATTGCATGTAAAATGCCGCTGTCAGCATTTGACAGCAGCATTTAATGGGTTAATAGCCACAGGTGGATCGCATTTCCATCTGCGGGTGTTCCGGAACATGTCAACTTTTCAAAACTGCTGATATGTGCCTGAAAATATGTGGGCTCACCGCCGGAGCCCACATCATAGGGAGGGAGTCCGACGTGGGCGTACTGTTATGCCCAATCTCGGAAAGGGGTTGAATGTAGTAAATCTTCAAAGGATCACTTTTAATGCTTAGATGGCATTCTTTTCATGATCTATAAAATGGGTATGGAGTTTAATGGTGAAACAACTTTTTTTAAACATATCTGTCACCAGATTTCACAATACAAAGTGGAGACATTGCTAAATATATATCTTAGACATCATAAGACTGCTGTATTTACATTAAAAAGCCATGCCAGCAAGGTTATATAATCTTTTATACTTTAACACAATCTTCAGCAATCTAGTCTGATTGACACTACCTTCTGGTCTTGAAATCTTACATTGACACAGCATAATGGTCGTTCTAGTGTGGTATTCATGTGCTGACGTTGGTTTTGATGCTGTTTTTATGTACTGACGATTGTTCTGGTGATATTTCCATTTATTAAGGCTAATCTGGTGATGTACTCATATACTGAATACAATTCTGGTGATGTATTCATATATTAATGATGGTTATGGTGCTGTGTTCATGTACTGATGATGGATTTGGTGATTCATTCATGTACTAATGATTGCTCTGGTGATATATTTCTCTACTGGTGTTGATACTGGTGCTATCTACATGCTGATAATGGTTCTGTGCTGTAAACATTAATTGATGGTTCTTGTGCTGTGTTGACATAAGGATGGCTTTTGGTATATATTTGTGTAATGATGTTGATCCTAGAGTTGTATTTATGAACTGATGATGGTGCTAGTGATAAATTCATGTAATGCAGTTTGCTTTAGTGAGGTGTCTGTGTACTAATAGTAGTTATAGTGCTGTATTCATATACTAATGGTTAGTGCTATTCACTAGGGATGAACAAACATGCACGGTGACACTCGGCTATCACTCAACTATCTGGGTGCTCAGATGTGCTCGGTAGTCGAAGAGCCTTTGCTAGTGCACAGATTTGAAGCTAGAATCTCTGCCTAATATGTTTTGCACCTGTTATAAAGCCAATAAACATGCGTTGATTGCCTGCAAGTCACTGTAATGTTGTAGGCATCTTGGTAGTAGCAATACTTTGATTGTCTGGCTGCATTACCTCATCAGAGGTTAGAAATAGACAGGCGCCACCATGCTCAGCACAATGACGCCATTGTACAGCTCAGGGACAGTTGTAATTATAGGAAGAGAACCATGTGTGTGCACAGTTCAACCTATCAGAGTCGTCTACTGTTAATACAGGTGCTCATGCTGAACCATCATACTAAAGGGCCCATCTCACATAGCGAGATCGCTACCGAGATCGCTGCTAAACAGCGATCTCAGCAGCGATCTTGCTATGTCTGACACGTACCAGCGATAAGGCCCCTGCTGTGAATCGCTGGTCGTGTCAGAAATGTCAGGGCATTTTTTTGATCGTTGGTCTCCCGCTGGCAGGTACGCATCGCTGCGTGTGACAGGCAGGAGACCAGCGATCTCCTGGTAACCAAGGTAAACATCGGGTTTCCAGGCGCGGGGCTGTGCCTGGAAACCCGACGTGTACCTTGGATACCAGCACGCTGCTGCAGGGGAGCTGGTAACCAAGGTACACAGCGGGTTTCCAGGCACCGCGCAGCGCCTGGAAACCCGACGTTTACCTTGGTTACCAGCTCCCTGCATCAGTGCGCTGGTATCCAACGTACACTGCGGGTAACTAGGCGACGTGCATCGCTTGTTACCCACAGTGTCGCTGTCCTGATCACTGCCTGTTTGGCAGCTCAGCAGCGATCATGCAGCGACACACCAGCGATCCTGATCGTTGTCGGGATCGCTGGTGTGTCGCTATGTGAGACGGGGGCCTAACAGTCCTTCTAAGGGCTAATCTTGTGCTTTGCTGTTTGTATCAGATACATTCTGCATTTAGCCTAGGGACAGTTGCAGGGAGAGTGACAGAATACAACCTCTAGTCAGGGCTTTGGGCTCTGCAATCCACTGCTAAATATATATAGCTGCTGCATGTGACCACACTTTTTTTTGGGGGAGGTGAAAAAATTTACTATATTGTAATACACAGTTTTACATGCTTTTTGTTACATTTCATATGTAACACTACAAAAAAAAATCTATTTTTTGGGGATTTATTTAGTGACTCATGGAGTATTACGTGCTGTGACTTACATTTTGATGGTATGTAAGACTCAAAAAAAGCATTCAAAAATTGTTCTGGATTGATTTTGTCATTCATAGAGTATTACGTGGTACGTTTGAAATTTCGACTGCGGGGCCTAGGCTGGTCAGAAGAGAGAATGAGGTGAGCCAGGAACAGAGAGAGAGACAAGTTACCGGGCCCGCTAGCTGTAAGGTCCCTAAAGTTGCCATCCCAGCGGAGGTCATTAAGTATGACCGGTAGCGGAGATGGGGGTCCATAGAACACTTTGGGACCTGTTATTAAATTTTGTTCAACCAGCAGAAGTAAAGACGGAACACATTCCTCAAAAGCTGCAATAACTGATGGCTGCAGCCTGGGTCTCTTCCTCAAAATGGAAGGATGACATTGCTCGTATGCGGTGTGTGTGATCCGAGCAGGGTGAACCTTTCTCGCAAAATGAACAGTCCTGGTAGAGGCTTCTAGAGGTGGCTCGAAATTGGCTACTACCCCGAGAGATCTTATGTGGGAGTAGGCGATGGTGCACGTGACACAGAGGGCTTCTACCCATTTGCTGTTGAGTGCTCCCGCACTACACAAAGCTGTGTCACTTACAGCCCAGACATCTGTGAATCAGGCTCCAGGTGGAGGCAGTCACCCCAGCCTCCCGAGGAAGCAGAAAAAGAGGCTGACACCTTAAGAGTCTTACTGTATTAGCCTCCTTATCATTTTCTCCTGGCTTTGAATTTTGTGCAAAGCCTTTATGAGTGTAGGAGTACATCAACAACACTGTCAAAATATTTAAATGAGGCCTGCAAGTTGTTGCCTTCAAGGGTATATGGATTGCTGTATTATGCTGAAAAAAGATAATGGACAGCACCTCCAAAAAATCATGCATTAATCTAATGCCACTAGACAAAATTATTTATAACTGAACATGAGGTTCTTATTTTAACATTATGATCAGACTGCATGATGCCCATTGGCATGTCACAGCGAACCTCTCGGTGGGTCCTAACTTTTGTTGCCTTAAAGGAGTGGCGTTGTGTGCAAACCTCCGCCGCAGCAACAATGCACCAGCTGGGCAGGCAGTATGGTGCCTCACATTTCCTAAGCTGCAAGTCTGAGTCCCTATGGCTCGAGACCGCACTGCCCCACAAGCATAAAACACAGCAACAATGGCATGACACAGTATCAACATCACATGAAAGCTGCATTGCAACTATGTTCCAAAAGAGAGCAAAAATAGGCAGTCTCCTGCTAATTAAAATCACTGTGCCCAATGTGAGGTGTGCTTGTCCAGTGCCAAGTGAAAGGTGTGCTGGTCCAAAAAAGCAGACAAATCATGCAATATAATGAAAAAAGGGAATGAACAGCAGCTTCCAAAAATCATACAATGATCTGGGGTCCATTCTCTATTTTTCAGCGTATTGAATGATTTGTCCTCTTTCTTGGACCAGCCCTCCTTCCATTTGGCACAGGTGATTTTAAATTAGCAGGAGACTGCAAAAGTGGGTCAAGTCTATTTTTGCTCACATTTGAGAGCTTGTGGAAAGTGAGTCGCATGGCTTCCTTCATTTGGTGTTGATGCTGTGTGGCGGCAATTGTTGCTGTGGTTTTGTGCTTGCGAAAAAATACACGGAGGGAACTTTTTAATGATCTCAAGGCAGCTGGGACCACAGTCACCAAGAAAACCATTGGTAACACATTATGCCATAAAGATTTAAAATCCTGCAGTGCCCGCGAGGTCCCTCTGCTCAAGAAAGCACATGTGCAGGCCGATCTGAAGTTTGCCAATGAACACTTGGATGATTCTGTGAGTGATTGGGAGAAGGTGCTGTGGTCAGATGAGACAAAAATTGAGCTCTTTGGCATTAACTCAAC
The DNA here is from genome assembly GCA_033576555.1 of Oophaga sylvatica. Taxonomy (NCBI): domain Eukaryota; kingdom Metazoa; phylum Chordata; class Amphibia; order Anura; family Dendrobatidae; genus Oophaga; species Oophaga sylvatica. Next base: position 220,756,369 of record JARQOD010000006.1, on the reverse strand, counting down.
TTGCCATGTTTGGAGAAAGAGAAATGCTGCCTATGACCTAAAGAACACTGTCCCCATTGTCAAGCATGGAGGTGGAAACATTATGTTTAGGGGGTGTTTCTTTGCTACGGACACAGTACTACTTCACCACATTAATGAGACATTGAATAGAACCATGTACCATAAAATCCTGAGTGACAAACTCCTTCCCTCCATCAGGACATTAAAAATGGGTCATGGCTGGGTCTTCCGGCAGGACAATGACTAAAAACAAACAGCCAAGGCACCAAAGGAGTGGCTCAAAAAGAAGCATATTAAGGTTATGAAGTGGCCTAGCCAGTCTCCAGACTCAATCCCATAGAAAACTTATGGAGGGAGTTGAAACTCCGAGTTGCCAAGTGACAGCCTCAAAATCTTAATGATTTACAGATGATCTGCAAAGATGAGTGGACCAAAATTCCTCCTGACATGTGCTCAAATCTCATCATCAACTACAAAAAATATTTGGCTGCTGTGCTTGCCAACAAGGGCTTTGCCACCATGTATTAAGTCTTGTTTGCCAGAGGGATCAAATACTTATTTCTAATTGCAAAATGCAAATAAATTTATATAATTTATACAATGTGATTTTCTGGATTTTATTTTTGACATTCCATTTTTCAGTGTTAAAATTAACCTACCCTTAAAAGCATAGAATATTCATGTCTTTGTCAGTGGGCAAACTAACAAAATCAGCAAGGAATCAAATAATTATTTCCTTCACTGTAAAGGCTATGCACAAAGTGCAAAACCTGCCAAAAATTACTGGCAGGGTCTTACATACAATCTTAAAGGCACCCTCAGTTGTGCCTTATTCAAATATTGAAAAAAGCACAGTTGTGGTACTCCTACACTCATAAAAGATTTGCATACAGTGCAAAGCCTGCCAAAATTTGCAAGCTGGGTCACCAATACAGCCTTGAGGGCACTAACTGATCACAATATTTGAATGAGGTACTACAAAGTGTTATTCTGGTACTCATACATTCATAAAGGCTCTGCAAACAGTGAAAGCCAGAAAAAAATTATAAGGATGGTCATCCAGTCATCCATAGACCCTTGAAGACAACTGGTGAGCCTCATTCAAATATTAGTGTAGTTGATGTATTTCTACACCCAAAAAGGCATGGCACAAAGTGCAAAGCAAGGAAGAAAAAATAATAAGGAGGGTCATTCAGTCACCCATAGACCCTTGCATGCAACAACTTTCAGGCCTCATTCAAATATTTTGAAAGTGTAATTGATGTACTTCTACATTTATAAACGCTTTGCACAATGTGCAATGCCAGGAAAAACTAATAAGGAGGGTAAAATAGAAATCTGCTGAAAAAAGAGCATGGACCGCACCTCCAAAAAATCTGATTGATCTAATACTGCTAAGGAAAAAAATATATATTACGGAACATGAGGTTCCTAGTTTAACATTCTGATCAGACTGTATGAAGCACACTGCCACATCACGGTGAACACCTAAGTGGGTCTTAACATTTTTTTTTACATTTTAGTCTAGCGGCATTAGATCAATGTATGATTTTTTTGAGGTGGGGTCCATTCTCTGTTTTTCAGCGTATTGAGTGATATGTCCCCTTTCTTAGACCAGCCCTCCTTCCATTTGGCACAGGTGATTTTAAATTAGCAGGAGACTGCAAAAGTGGGTCAAGTCTATTTTTGCTCATATTTGAGAGCTTGTGGAAAGTGAATCTCATGGCTTCCTACATTTGGTGTTGATACTGTGTGTCGGCAATTATTGCCATGGTTTTTGTGCTTGTGGGGCAGTGCAGTCTGGAGTACTGGGGACTCAGTCTTGCAGCATAGGTGCTGTAAGGCATTAGGCTCCCACCCTGCTGATGCATTGTTGCTGCTACCATGGTATGTGCACAATAACTCTCCTTTAACCCCTTAACGACCCCCGATACGCCTTTTAACGGCAGTCATTAAGGGTACATAAACCACAGCGCCGTTAATTAACGGCGCTGTGGAAAAAGTGAATAGCGCCCCCCAGAGGCGCGACCCCAGAGAACATGAATCGGGTCGGTTTTTACCGACGGTTGCGATCGGCGTTATTAACCCCTTCACCCCCAAGGGTGGTTTGCACGTTAATGACCGGGCCAATTTTTACAATTCTGACCACTGTCTCTTTATGAGGTTATAACTCTGGAACGCTTCAACGGATCTTCGCGATTCTGAGATTGTTTTCTCGTGACATATTGTACTTCACGTTAGAAGTAAAATTTCTTCGATATAACTTGCGTTTATTTTTGAAAAAAACGCAAATATGGCGAAAATTTTTAAAATTTTGCAATTTTCAAACTTTGAATTTTTATTCCCTTAAAACAGAGAAATATGTCACATAAAATAGTTAAGAAATAACATTTCCCACATGTCTACTTTACATCAGCACAATTTTGGAACCAAAATTTTTTTTTGTTAGGAAGTTATAAGGGTTAAAAGTTGACCAGCGATTTCTCATTTTTACAACAAAATTTACAAAGCCATTTTTTTTAGGGACCACCTCTCATTTGAAGTCACTTTGAAGGGTCTATATGGCAGAAAATACCCAAAAGTGACACCATTCTAAAAACTGCACCCCTCAAGGTACTCAAAACCACATTCAAGAAGATTATTAACCCTTCAGGTGCTTCACAGGAACTAAAGCAACGTGGAAGGAAAAAATGAATATTTAACTTTTTAGCCACAAAAATGATCTTTTACAAACTTTTTTTTTATTTTCACAAGGGTAAAAGGAGAAAATGGACAGATAAGGTTGTTATGCAATTTCTCCTGAGTACGCCAATACCCCATATGTGGGGGAAAACCACTGTTTGGGCACACGGCAGAGCTCGTAAGGGAAGGAGCGCCGTTTGACTTTTTCAAACTAAAATTGGCTGGAATTGAGATTGGACGCCATGTCGTGTTTGGAGAGCCCCTGATGCGCCTAAACAGTGGAAACCCCCACAAGTGACACCATTTTGGAAACTAGACCCCCTAAGGTACTTATCTAGATCTGTTGTGAGCACTTTGAACTCCCAAGTGTTTCACAAAAGCTTATAATGCCTGGGTGTGAAATTAAAAAAAAAAAAATTTTCCACAAAAATGATTTTTTAGTCCCAAATTTTTGAATTTTCCCAAGGAATTGGACCCCAAAAGTTGTTGTCCAATTTGTCCTGAGTACGCTGATACCCCATATGTGGGGGGGGGAACTGTTTGGGTGCACGGCAGGGCTTGGAAAGGAAGTAGTAACGTTTTGGAATGCAGACGTTGATGGGGGTCATGTTCCGTTTGCAGTGCCCCAGATGAGCCTAAACAGTGGAAACCCCCCACAAGTGACCCCATTTTGGAAACTATACCCCTAAGGAACTTATCTAGATCTTTGGTGAGCACTTTGAACCCCCAAGTGCTTCACACAAGTTTATAATGCCCGGGCATGAAAATAAAAAATCCTATTTTTTTTCCCACAAAAATTATATTTTAGTCACTAATTTTTTATTTTCTCAAGGGTAACAGGAGAAATTGGACCACATAAGTTGTTGTCCAATTTGTTCTGAGTACGCTGATACCCCATATGTGGGTGGGAACCACTGTTTGGGCGCACGGCAGAGCTCGGAATGGAAGGAGCACCATTTGACTTTTTCCAACCAAAATTGGCTGGAATTGAGATTGGATGCCATGTTGCATTTGGAGAGCCCTGATGTGCCTAAACAGTGGAAACCCCCCACAAATGACCCCATTTTGGAAACTAGACCCCCTAAGGAACTTTTCTAGATCTTTGGTGAGCAATTTGAACCCCCAAGTGCTTCACACAAGTTTATAACGTAGAGCCGTAAAAATTTAAAAATCATATTTTTTCCACAAAAATGATCTTTTCACCCCAATTTTTATTTTTCCAAGGGTAACAAGACTCCAAAAGTTATTGTGCAATTTGTCCTGAGTGCGCTGATACCCATATGTGGGGGTAAACCACTGTTTGGGTGCATGGCAGAGTTTGGAAGGGAAGGAGCGCCGTCTGACTTTTTCAACGCAGAATTGGCTGGACGCCATGTCGTGTTTGGAGAGCTCCTGATCTGCCTAAACAGTGGAAACCCCCATAAATGACGCCATTTTGGAAACTAGACCCCTCAAGGAACTTATCTAGATGTGTGGTGAGAACTTTTAACCCCCAGGTGTTTCACTAAAGTTTATAACGTACAGCCGTAAAATAAAAAATCTTTTTTTTTTTTACAAAAATGATTTTTTCGTCCCAATATTTTATTTTCACAAGGGTAACAGAAGAAATTGGAACCCAAAAGTTGTTGTCCAATTTGTCCTGAGTACGCTGATACCCAATATGTGGGAGAAAATTACTGTATGGGCGCACGTCAGGGCTCGGAAGGGAAGTAGTGACGTTTTGGATTGCAGACTTTGATGGAATGGTCTGGGGGCGTCATGTCACATTTGGAGAGCCCCTGATGCACCTATACAGTGGAAACCCCCCACAAGTGACCCCATTTCGGCAAATAGACCCCACAAGTAACTTATCTAGATGTGTGGTGAGCACTTTGAACCCCGAAGTGCTTCACAGAAGTTTATAACGTACAGCCGTAAAAATAAAAAATCCTTTTTTTTTTTACAAAAATGATTTTTTCGCCCCCAATATTTTATTTTCACAAGGGTAACAGAAGAAATTGGAACCCAAAAGTTGTTGTCCAATTTGTCCTGAGTACGCTGATACCCAATATGTGGGAGAAAACTACTGTATGGGCGCACGTCAGGGCTCGGAAGGGAAGTAGTGACGTTTTGGATTGCAGACTTTGATGGAATTGTCTGGGGGCGTCATGTCGCATTTGGAGAGCCCCTGATGCGCCTAAACAGTGGAAACCCCCACAAGTGACCCCATTTTAGAAAATAGACCCCACAAGGAACTTATCTAGATGTGTGGTGAGCACTTTGAACCCCAAGTGCTTCACAGAAGTTTATAACGTACAGCCGTAAAAATAAAAAATCTTTTTTTTTTTTTGCAAAAATGATTTTTTTGCCCCAATATTTTATTTTTACAAGGGTAACAGGAGAAATTGGACCCCAAAAGTTGTTGTCCAATTTGTCCTGAGTACGCTGATATCCAATATGTGGGAGAAAACTACTGTATGGGTACACGTCGGGGCTCGGAAGGGAAGTAGTGACGTTTTGGATTGCAGACTTTGATGGAATGGTCTGGGGGCGTCATGTCGCATTTGGAGAGCCCCTGATGCGCCTAAACAGTGGAAATCCCCAACAAGTGACCCCATTTTGGAAAATAGACCCCACAAGGAACTTATCTAGATGTGTGGTGGAGCGCTATGAAGCCCCAAGTGCTTCACAGAAGTTTATAATGTACAGCCGTAAAAAACAAAAAAATATTTTTTTTTGTACAAAAATGATATTTTCGCCCCCAGTTTTTTATTTTCCCAAGGGTAGCAGAAGAAATAGGACAAATTGCACAATAACTCTTGGGGTCCAGAGTACGCTGATACCCCATATGTGGGGATAAACTACTGTTTGGACGCATGGCAGAGCTGAGAAGTGAAGGAGCACCGTTTGACTTTTCAACGCAGAATTGGCTGGAATTGAGATCAGACGCCATGTCACATTTGGAAAGCCCCTGATGTGCCTAAACAGCTGAAACCCCCCAATTCTAACTCCAACCCTAACCCAACACACCCCTAACCCTAGTCCCAACCCTAACCACAAACCTAACCCTAACACACCCCTAATCCCAACCCTAACCCTAATCCTAACTTTAGCGCCAACCCTAACCCTAACTTTAGCCGCAACCCTAACCCTAACCCTAATGGGAAAATGGAAATAAATACTTTTTTTTAATTTTATTATTTTTCCCTTACTAAGGGGGTGATAAAGGGGGGTTTGATTTACTATTTATAGGGGTTTTTATGATTGGCAGCTGTCACGCTAAAAGACACTTTTTATTGCAAAAATAGTTTTTGCATCATCACATTTTGAGAGCTATAATTTTTGCATATTTTGGCCCACAGAGTCATGTGAGGTCTTATTTTTTGCGGGACGAGTTGACGTTTTTATTGGTACCATTTTTGAGCACGTGACGTTTTTTGATCGCTTTTTATTTTGATTTTTGGGAGGTTAGAATGAACAAAAATCAGCGATTCATGAATTTCTTTTGGGGGAGGCGTTTATACCATTCCGCGTGTGGTAAAATTGATAAAGCAGTTTTATTCTTCGGGTCAGTACGATTATGGCGATACCTCATTTATATCATTTTTTCATGTTTTGGCGCTTTTATAGAATAAAAACAATTTTATATAAAAAATAATTATTTTTGCATCGCTTTATTCTGCGAGCTATAACTTTTTTTTTTTCGCTGATGATGCTTTATGATGGATCGTTTTTTTGCGGGACAAGATGACGTTTTCAGCGGTACCATGTTTTTTTATATCGGTCTTTTTGATCGCGTGTTATTCCACTTTTTGTTCGGCAGTATGATGATAAAGCATTGATTTTTTCCTTCGTTTTTTTTTTTAAGGGGTTCACTAAAGGGGTTAAACTAGTGGGACAATTTTATAGGGGGGGTCGTTACGGACGCGGCGATACCAAATATGTGTACTTTTATTGTTTTTTTTTTTTTATTTACAGGAAGAAGTGAATTTATTGGGGAATATTTTTTTTTTTTTTATTTTTTGGATTTTTTTTTACACATGTTTATTTTTACTTTTTTAACTTTTTTACTTTGTCCCAGGGTGGGACATCACAGTATTTTATCAGATCGCTGGTGGTGACAGTGTGCACAGCACTCTGTCACACCAGCGATCGCACAGGCATAGTGCAGGCTTCTCAGTGCCTGCTCTCGGCAGGCACTGAGGTTGCCGCCTCCCTCCGGACCCCGGCGCATCTTGGATCCGGGTCCTGGGAGGGAGGAAGCCCTCAGAACAGCGCGATCATCATCGCAGGGCCCAGGTACCATGGACGGGATAGTACGTCCGATGGCAGTAAGGGGTTAATCCTATAACGACGATCGCAATAAAAAAAAAATCTGATGTGCCATCTAATTTCTCTGTCCTCTGATGTCATCGGACATCAGAGGACAAGAAAAAGGGTCCCCGATCCCCTCCTTGTGGCCCCCAATATGCCCCTTGTGGCCTCCGGGCCCACCTGCCTCCTCCGGTGGGCGCCGCCATCTTGAATGGCAGGTGCATGCTCAGTGCGCCCCCGCTAGCCGAGACCCCATGAGAACATTGATCCGGGTCGGTAAAAAAAAAAAATGATTTCTCTCCACTCTGATGTGATCGCACATCAGAGGGGAGAGAATTGGGTCCCCAGGTCCCCGATCTTCCCCCTGTACCTCCCGGTATCCCCCGTCCTCCGCAGGCCCCAGGCTCCCGGGTCTTCTACATTCAAAAAATTTTTCATTTATTCTCCTAAAAGTACATTTTAATCACTGTGATTAAACTATCACAGCGATCAAAATAAAAAAACAGTACATAACCCCCCCTTTATCACCTCCTTAGTTAGGGACATATAATAAAATATAGAAATTATATTTCATATTATTAAAATTATATTTTCATTTTTCGTTAGGGTTAGGGTTAGGGCTAGGGTTAGGGTTAGGGCTAGGGTTAGGCTGAGTTCATACTGCGTTATGGCAGTCCGTTAGACGGACTGCGTTACACCGCGGTATAACGTGGTGTAACGCAGTCCATTAACGCTGCCATTCACCCCCATTTGAGGGCGCATCGCGACGCATGCCGTAAAGCGGCATGTGTTCACGACGTGCCATCATTCAGTGACGGAGCCTCAGATGCGGGCTGCAGCGCCTGGGCTCCGTCACCGCTAGCGCAGATGAATCATCTGCTGATTCCTCTGCGCTAGCAGGTATAGCATAACGCGATCGCGTTATGCTATACTGTTACCAGCCCGTCAACGCTATGTGTTGAACGGGCTGGTAAAACGCAAAATAAACCTAGCCTCAGGGTTAGGGTTATAATTAGGGTTAGGGTTACAATTAGGGTTAGGCTACAATTAGGGTTAGGGTTACAAATGGGTTGGAATTAGGGTTGGGATTAGGGTTAGGATTAGGGTTGGGATTAGGGTTAGGGGTGTGTTGGGGTTAGGGTTGGAGCTAGAATTGAGAGGTTTCCACTATTTAGGCAAATCAGGGGGTCTCCAAACACGACGTGGCTTTCAAAAAGTCAAATGGCGCTCCCTCCCTTCCGAGCCCTGCCGTGCGCCCAAACAGTGGGTTTACCCCAACATATGGGGTATCAGCGTACTCAGGACAAATTGCACAACAATTTTGGGGTTCTAATTTCTCTTTTTACCCTTGGAAAAAATAAAAAATAGCTGGCTAAAAAAATCATTTTTGAGGAAAAAAACATTTATTTTCACAGCTGTGCGTTTATAAATTTCTGTGAAGCACTTTGGGGTTCAAAGTGCTCACCACACATCTAGATAATTTCCTTAGGGGTCTAGTTTCCAAAATGGGGTCACTTGTGGGGGTTTTCCACTGTTTAGGCACATCTGGGGCACTGCAAACGGAACATGACCCCCATCAACGTCTGCATTCCAAAACTTTATTACTTCCTTTCCAAGCCTGCTGTGCGCCCAAACAGTTTCCCCCACACATATTTGGTATCAGCGTACTCCAGGACAAATTGGACAACTTTTGGGGTCCAATTTCCTTGTGAAAAATTAAAAATTTGGGACTAAAAAATCATTTTTGTGGAATTTTTTTTTTTTTCACACCCAGGCATTATAAAACTTTTGTGCAACACTTGGGAGTTCAAAGTGCTCACCACAGATGTAGATAAGTTACTTAGGGGGTTTAGTTTCCAAAATGGGGTCACTTGTGGGGGTTTTCCACTATTTAGGCTCATCTGGGGCACTGCAAACGGAACATGACCCCCATCAAAGTCTGCATTCCAAAACTTTATTACTTCCTTTCCAAGCCCTGCCGTGCGCCCAAACAGTTCCCCCCCCCCACATATTTGGTATCAGCGTACTCAGGACAAATTGGGCAACAACTTTTAGGGTCCAATTTCCTTGTGAAAAATAAAAAATTTGGGACAAAAAAATCATTTTGTGGAAACTTTTTTTTTTCACACCAGGCATTATAATTTTTTGTGAAACACTTGGGGTTCAAAGTGCTCACAACAGATCAAGATAAGTTCCATAGGGGGTCTAGTTTCCAAAATGGTGTTACTTGTGGGGGGATTCCACTGTTTAGGCGCATCAGGGGCTCTCCAAACGCGACATGGTGTCCAATCTCAATTCCAGCCAATTTTGGTTTGAAAAAGTCAAACGGCGCTGATTCCCTTCCAAGCCCTGCCGTGCGCCCAAAACAGTGGTCCCCCCCATATATGGGGTATCAGCATACTCAGGACAAATTTGACAACAACTTTTGTGGTCTAATTTCTACTGTCACCCTTGGGAAAATAAAAAATTGAGGACTAAACGATCAGGTTTGTGGAAAAAATATGATTTTTTATTTTCACGCCAGGCCGTTATAATCTTCTATGAAGCACTTGGGGGTTTAAAGTGCTCACCACACATCTAGATAAGTTCCTTAGGGGTCTAGTTCCAAAATGGGGTCACTTATGGGGGGTTTCCACTGTTTAGACACATCAGGGCCCCTACAAATGCGACATGGCGTCCAGCCAATTTGCGTTGAAAAAGTCAAACGGCGCTCCTTCCCTTGCGACCTCTGCCGTGCGCCCAAAAAGTGGTTTACCCCCATATAGGGTATCGACATGCTCAGGACAAATTGCACAAAAACTTTTGCTGTCTTGTTACCCTTGGGAAAATAAAAATTAGGGTGAAAAGATCATTTTTGTGGAAAAAATTGATTTTTTTTTTCACGGCTCTACATTATAAACTTGTGTGAAGCACTTGGAGGTTCAAAGTGCTCACCACACATCTAGATAAGTTCCTTAAGGGGTCTAGTTTCCAAAATGGGGTCACTTGTGGGGGTTTCCACTGTTTAGGCACATCAGGGGCTCTCTAAACGTGACATGGCATCCAGCCAATTCTGCGTTGAAAAGTCAAACGGCGCTCCTTCCCTTGCGACCTCTGCCGTGCGCCCAAAAAGTGGTTTACCCCACATATAGGGTATCAACATGCTCAGGACAAATTGCACAAAAACTTTTGCTGTCTTGTTACCCTTGGGAAAATAAAAATTGGGGTGAAAAGATCATTTTTGTGGAAAAAAATGATTTTTTTTCACGGCTCTACGTTATAAACTTGTGTGAAGCACTTGGAGGTTCAAAGTGCTCACCACACATCTAGATAAGTTCCTTAAGGGGTCTTGTTTCCAAAATGGGGTCACTTGTGGGGGGTTTCCACTGTTTAGGCACATCAGGGGCTTTGTAAACGCGACATGGCATCCAGTCAATTCTGCGTTGAAAAAGTCAAACGGCGCTCCTTCCCTTGCGACCTCTGCCGTACGCCCAAAAAGTGGTTTACCCCCACATATGGGGTATCGGCGTATTCAGGAGAAATTGCACAACAAATTTTGTGGTTCATTTTTTCTTTTAACACTTATAAAAATAAAAAAATGGTTCTGAAGTAAAGCTTTTGCAAAAAAAGTTAAATGTCAATTTTTTCCTTCCACATTTCTTCAGCTCCTGTGAAGCACCTGAAGAGTTAATAAACTTCTTGAATGTGGTTTTGAGCACCTTGAGGGGTGCAGTTTTTAGAATGGTGTCACTTTTGGGTATTTTCTATCATATAGACCCCTCAAAGTGACTTCAAATGTGATGTGGTCCTTAAAAAAAAATGGTGTTGTAAAAATGAGAAATCACTGGTCAAATTTTAACCCTTATAACTTCGTAACAAAAGAAAATTTTGTTCCCAAAATTGTGCTGATGTAAAGTAGACATGTGTGAAATGTTAATTATTAAGAAATTTGTGTGACATATCTCTCTGATTTAACGGCATAAAAATTTCAAATTTGAAAATTGCGAAATTTTCAAAATTTTCACCATATTCCATTTTTTTCATAAATAAAAGCAAGTCGTATAAAAATTTTTTTACAACTAACGTGAAGTACAGTATGTCACAAAAAAACAATCTCAGAATCAGCTGGATTCGTTAAAGCATTCCAGAGTTATAACCTCATAAAGTGACAATGGTCAGAATTGTAAAAATTGGCCGGTCATTAAGCTGCAAAATGGCTCTGTCACTAAGGGGTTAAGGCAATAAAAGGTAGGACCCTCAGACAGTTTCACCGTTACATTGCAGTGGGCTTCATACAGTATGATCAGAATGTTAAACTAAGAATCTCAAGTTCAATAGTATATTTTTTTTTGTCTAGCAGCATTAGATCAATTTATGAACTTTTGGAGGTGCAGTCCATGCTCTTTTTTCGACTTATTGCATGATCTGTTCTCTTTTTTTGGACCAGCAATCTCCCATTTAGCACAGATGACTTTAAATTAGCAGGAGACTGCAGCAGTGAGTCCAGCCTTTTTTTTGCTCTCATTTGAAAGCAAGTAGAAGGTGAGTTTTATGCCTCCTTTCATTTGATGTTGGTGCTGTGTGGCGGCAATTGTTGCTGTGATTTTGTGCTTGTGATGTGGTGCAGTCTGGAGTCATGTGAGCTCAGTCTTGCAGTATGGTTACTGTGAAGAAAAATCCTGCCTTCTCTGCTGGTTCATTGTTGCTGCAGCAGAGTTACAAGGATTTTACGTCCCCTTGGAAGACCAGGAGTTAGATATTCACATTGGGTAATGAATTATAGGTCTTCTTTAGATATGGTGTAACTCAGGTCCTATTTTACATTGATTTGGTCTCCTTCGATGCTGAGAGGGTTAAGGACTCTTTCCATGCTGGCTGAGACCATACACCCTGGTTGTTCTAAGCTGCAACTGCTTAACATTTACTCCCTCTATATATGCTGGCTCTGGGCAGTTGGTCCCTGCCAATGAAAGATTTGTCTAACCATGCTGAATTCTAAAACTAAGTGGTTGGAGTGAAGTTTTTGTAGTAATTATCTGCAATTTGATGTTGTACTTTTGTTTTTATCTCATGGTCCCTATTTCCATTTAGTTTATTCCTCCCTGTCCATATTATCCTCCCTTTTGTTGGTTTGTACTTTTATATGATAGAGGTTTTCTTCTATCCCTGTTTTGTCTTGGTATCTTGTTTAACTTACATTTCTGCCCCATGCCTCATTGGGTGGGAGAGCTGACAGATTAGTGTTTAACGAAGGGCAAAGAAAGGCTGAACACCCGAGCCTGTCTACCATCATGAATTCCCCTGGACATGTATAGATAGGGTCCCAGGAATATTTTGAGGCCTATCTTCCTTATCGAACATCATTATTAAGGATATAAAAGTTAGGACCAACTAAGAGGTTTGCTGTGACTTGACAGTGGGCTTCATGCAGTCCGATCAGAATATTAACATAGGAACCTCATGTTCAGTAATATACATTTTTTCCTTAGCGGTATTAGATCAATCTATGATATTTTTGGAGGTGCGGTCCATGCTCTTTTTCAGCGGATTGCTATTTTACCCTCCTTATTAGTTTTTCCTGGCTTTGCACTTTATGCAAAGCCTTTATAAGTGTAGAAGTACATCAATTACACTTTCAAAATATTTGAATGAGGCCTGAAAGTTGTTGCATGCAAGGGTCAATGGGTGACTGAATGACCCTCATTATTTTTTCCTTGCTTTGCACTTTGTGCCACGCCTTTTTGGTTGTAGAAATACATCAACTACGCTAATATTTGAATGAGGCTCACCAGTTGGCTTCAAGGATTTATGGATGACTGGATGACCCTCCTTATAATTTTTTTCTGCCTTTGCACTGTGTGCAGAGCCTTTATGAGTGTATGAGTACCAGAATAACACTTTGTAGTACCTCATTCAAATATTGTGAACAGTTAGTGCCCTCAAAGTTGTATGGGTGGCCTAGCTTGTAAATTTTGGCAGTCTTTGCACTGTATGCAAATCTTTTATGAGTATAGAAGTACCACAACTATGCTTTTTTCACAATATTTGAATGAGGTATTACAGTGGGTGCCTTTAAGATTGTATGTATGACCCTGCCAGTAATTTTTGTCAGGTTTTGCAGTTCGTGCATAGCCTTTACAGTGAAGGAAATAATTATTTGATTCCTTGCTGATTTTGTAACTTTGCCCACTGACAAAGACATGAACAGTCTATACTTTTAAGGGAAGGTTAATTTTAACACTGAGAAATGGAATATCAAAAATAAAATCCAGAAAATCACATTGTATAAATTATACAATTTTATTTGCATTTTGCAGTGAGAAATAAGTATTTGTTCCTTCTGGCAAACAAGACTTAATGCATGGTGGCAAAACCGTTGTTGGCAAGCACAGCAGTCAAATATTTTTTGTAGTTGATGATGAGATTTGAGCACATGTCAGGAGGAATTTTGGTCCACTCCTCTTTGCAGATCATCTCTAAATCATTAAGATTTTGAGGCTGTCCCTTGGCAAATCGGAGTTTCAACTTCCTCCATAAGTTTTCTATTTGATTAAGTTTGGAGACTGGCTAGGCCACTCCATAACCTTAATATGCTTCTTTTTGAGCCACTCCTTTGGTGCCTTGGCTGTTTGTTTTGGGTCATTGTCCTGCTGGAAGACCCAGTCATGACCCATTTTTAATGTCCTGGTGGAGGGAAGGAGTTTGTCACTCAGGATTTTACGGTACATGGTTCCATTTAATGTCTCATTAATGTGGTGAAGTAGTCCTGTGTCCGTAGCAAAGAAACACCCCCTACACATAATGTTTCCACCTCCATGCTTGACAGTGGGGACTGTGTTCTTTGGGTCATAGGCAGCATTTCTCTTCCTCCAAACACGGCAAGTTGAGTTAATGCCATAACACTCAATTTTTGTCTTATCTGACCACAGCTCCTTCTCCCAATCAATCACAGAATCATCCAAATGTTCATTGGTGAACTTCAGATGGGCCTGCATATGTGCCTTCCTGAGCAGAGGAACCTCGCGGTCACTACTGCGGTTAAAAGAAATGACATACTCACCTCTCGTTGCTGGTAGCCAGGTGCCAGTGTCCTGAGCAGGCGTGGACACTGGCGCTATGGTGGCCAGGTGTCGGTGTCGCCACTGACTCAGGACCCCGGCACTTGCGATATTCACCTTTCCCGGTTCCACCGCCATGCGCCGCTGTATCTTCCGTCTTTCTGCAGTGACATTCAGGCAGAGGGCGTGCACTAAACATGTCATTGCTCCCTCTGACCTGAACATCACAGCCAGAGGATGCGGAAGACAGCGGCGCGTGGCGGTGGAATGGGGACAGATGGATGAATATCGCATGGCTTACCCTTCCCAGTCTTACTCACCCTCCTGGCGCTGCTACATCTCAGTCCCTACATTCTGTCCGGGGTGGGCGCTGGCATCTGTCTACCTGTCTTCCATCCAAGGCTGAGTAGTCACGGGATACCGCTCATTAAAGTAATGAATATGCGCTCCACGCCTATAGTAGTGGAGACGCGTGCATATTCATTACTTTAATGAGTGGTACCACGTGACCGATCAGCCTCGGAAGGAAGACAGGAAGAAAGATGTTGGCGCCCAGACTGAGATGCAGGGACTGATATGCAGTGATAACGATGACGCCAGAAGGGTGAGTATGATGTCTTCTTCTCCCCCATTCCCTCGCTTGCAATGACTTGTGTATAAGCTGACAGGGGCGTTTTCAGAATACAAAAATGTGCTGAAAATCTCGGCTTATACACGAGAATATACAGTATTTTATATGTGAGGAGGGGCAGGTAATTCAGTGTGTTTTGCAAGATGGGGGATGATCTAAAAAGGAGAGTAGTTTCCTCATGGCCTGAAGTCCATATACACATTATATATATATATATATATATATATTTGTATATATGTATATATGTACATATATACATATACATATATATATATATATTATATATATATATATATATATATATATATATACTAGCTGAAGAGCCCGGCACTGCCCGAGCGTAGTAACTAACAACAGTTAGTTATAACAAATTATAATGATTTTATCTATATATATATAAAGCTGATTGTAGAGCCCACCCATGCTGCATAGCCACATTCGCTATAATATCCCACACAATCCCGTCAGTCAGAGCCACTGGACTACTACCCCTAATATCCCACATCGTCAAGTCAGCCAGAGCCACCGGACTACTAATATCCCACATCATCCCGTCAAAGCCACCGGACTACTACCCCTAATATCCCACATCATCCCATCACAGCCACCAGACTACTCCCCACTAACGACCTGCTAACCGCCAAGAGCAAGCAACACTACTCTGTCCTCCTTCTCCTGGACCTGTCTTCTGCCTTTGACACCATGGACCATTCCCTGCTGCTACAGATTCTCTCATCTCTTGGCATCACAGACTTGGCCCTATCCTGGATCTCATCATATCTAACAGATTGAACATTTAGTGTCTCCCTCTCACACACCATCTCCTCACCTCGCACCCTGTCTGTTGGTGTTCCTCAAGGCTCAGTCCTAGGACCCTTACTCTTCTCCATCTACACCTTCGGCCTGGGACAGCTCATAGAATCCCACAGTTTGTAGTATCACCTCTACGCCGATTGCATGCAGATCTACCTATTTGGACCTGACCTCACCTCCTTACTGACCAAAATCCCAAAGTGTCTGTCTGCTATCTCAGCCTTCTTTTCTGCTCGCTTTCTCAAACTGAACATGGACAAAACAGAATTCATCATCTTTCCCCCACCTCATTCTACCCCTCCACCAGACCTATCCATCAATGTCAATGGCTGCTCACTTTCCCCAGTCCCGCATGCTCGGTGCCTTGAGGTGATCCTCGACTCTGCCCTCTTTTCAAACCACATATCCAAGCCCTCGTTACCTCCTGCCGCCTCAAACTCAAAAATATTTCCTGAATCCGCGTATTTCTCATCCATGAAACCACAAAAACACTAGTGCACACCCTTACCATCTCCCGCCTCGACTACTGCAACCTCCTACTCTCTGGCCTCCTCTCTAGCACTCTGGCACCTCTCCAGACCATCCTACACTCTGCTACCCGACTAATTCACCTGTCTCCCCGCTACTCCCCAGCCTCCCCTCTATGCCAAGCCCTTCACTGGCTTCCTATTGCCCAGAGGCTCCAGTTAAAAACCTTAACCATGACATACAAAGCCATCCACAACCTGTCTCCTCCATACATCTGTGACATGGTCTCCCAGTACCTACCCACACGCAACCTTAGATCCTTTCAAGATCTCCTTCTCTACTCCCCCTCATCTCTTCTTCCCACAACCGCATTCAAGACTGCTCCCGTGCTTCCCCCATACTCTGGAACTCTCTGCCGCAACACATCAGACTCTCACCAACAACGGGAACATTCAAGAAGAATCTGAAGACCCACCTCTTCCGACAAGCCTACAATCTGCAATGATTCTCAGTCTACTGAACCATCACACAACCAGCTCTACCCTCTCCTAGTGTATCCTCACCCATCCCTGTAGACGGTGAGCCCTCGCAGGCAGGGTCCTCTCTCCTTCTGTACTTGTGTGTCCCTTGTCTCGCACATGTTTATTGTACTTGTCTATTTTTCCCCTTTTCACATGTATAGCGCCATGGAATAAATGGCGCTATATAAATGCATAATAATAAAAATAATATCCCACATCATCCCGTCAGCCAGAGCCACCGGATTACTACCCCTAATATCCACATAATCCTGTCAGCCTGGTGTCAGAACCAGAGCGCTGAGTGGAGTTGCCCTGACTTCCATACCAATTACCCCTTTAATAGAAGCCTGGGGTGAGAATCAGAGCGCTGGGGGATTTACCCTAACTTCCATACCGGAGATCCCTCTCGATGAGAGGTCTGGTGTCAGTACCAATGCGCAGAGTAGATTTGCCCTCACTTCCATATTGGGATTCCTTTAAGAGGGGCCTGGGGTCAGAATCAGAGCGCAGAGTGGATTTGCCCTCACTTCCATACCAATGATCCCTTTAAGAGGCCATGGGGTCAGAACCACAGCGCTGAGTGGAACAGTCCTAACTTCCATACTGGGGATCCCTTTAGGAGAGGCCTGGGGTCAAAACCAAAGCACAGGATGAATTTGCCGATTTCCACACCAATGATCTCTTTAAGAGAGGCCTGGGGTCAGTACCAGAGCATTTGAAGGCAATTGCCCTGACTTCTATACCGGAGATCCCTTTAAGAGAGGCCTGGCATCAGAACTAAAGCGCTGGATGGATTTGCTCTGACTTCCATACCAACGATCCCTTTAACAGAGGCCTGGGGTCAGAATCAGAGCGCTGAGGGATTTGCCCTAACTTCCATACGGAGATCCCTTTAAGAGAGGCCTGGGATCAGTACCAAAGTGCAGAGTGGATTTGCCCTCACTTCCATACTGGTTATCCCTTTAAGAGGGGCATGGTGCTCAGTGGATTTGCCCTAACTTCTATACCAATGATCACTTTAAGAGACCCTGGGGTCAGAACCACAGCGCTGAGTGGAACGGTCCTGCTTCCATATTGGGGATCCCTTTAAGAGAGGCCTGGGGTCAAACCAAAGTGCAGGATGGATTTACCCTAACTTCCATACCAAAGATCCCTTTAAAGGGAATCTGTCACCCCATTTTGGCTATATCAGATAAAGATATGCCTGAATAGTGCGTCCCATAAGTAACCTATCGGTATTCATCATATATCCTGACACCCTCGTTTTCATGCCCAAATACCTTAGTAAAGTTTGTTTTCTAGTATGCTAATCTGGGCGGTCCGGTTCGGAGGGCGGTGTTTTTTGCTTCCTCCCCCCCGCTCCTCGGCTTCTCTTGCGTAGTCCGTCTGTGCATAGCACAGACGGCATAGTGTTCCCGCAATTGTGCGTTTTAAAATCCCCCATGCCTGTGCAGTGTGCTTTGCCCAACAGTGGGCAAAGCATAAAATCATTACAGCGCATGCGCAACTATTTTCGGTCACTTTCCTTGCCCCGGAAGTCGTCCAAGGCAAGCAGTCATTTCCGGGGCAAGGAAAGTGATCGAAAATAGTTGCACATGCGCTGTAATGATTTTATGCTTTGCCCACTGTTGGGCAAAGCACACTGAGCAGGTGCGAGGGATTTAAAACGCGCAATTGCAGGAACACTACGCCGTCTGTGCATAGCACAGACGGACCTACGTGGGAGAAGCGAGGAGCGGGGGGAAGCAAAAAACACCCCCCTCTGGACCGGACAGCCCGGATTAGCATACATAAAACCAAACTTTACAAAGGTATTTGGGCATGAAAAGGGGGGTGTCAGGATATATGATAGATACCGATAGGTTACTTATGGGACGCACTATTCAGGCATATCTTTATCTGATATAGCCAAAATGGGGTGCAGATCCCTTTAAGAGGGAAGATGTGCCTATGGGATAGAGGATGAGTGATGGGGATATGGAAATGGGAGGGGGGGATTTCATTTTTGCCATGCGCAGACAATGGCTGGGAGCTTATGTTCCCGGGGATGCTAGATTTCTCCCACCCAGTCACTGTCTGCTGAGGTGTCGTCGTGAAGTGAGAAAACAGTTGCTCATAGCAACCAATCACAGCTCAGCTTCTTTTAAACAGCTCTGGTGGAATGAAAGATGCTTCATGATTGGTTGGTGATACACACACACATTCAATTTTATATATATTATACAATTATAAATATTACAATTGTTCCAGGACTTACAATTTCCAAGTTTCATCCATCTAACACTGCCTGCATAAGTTGAAAATCAAATCTTCAGATATTTTCCTTTTGTTCATTTTAATGCAACCAATAGTTTTCAATCTTGCAATCAAGTTGTATTAGGGTGAGTTTCCACGGTCAGGAAACGCTGCGTGTTTGGCGCTGTGCGCTGGCGCAGCGCCAAACACGCAGTGTCCAGATGTTACAGCATAGTGGAGGGGATTTCAAGAAATCCCGTCTCCACTATGCGTAACAATACGCAGGTGGCAAACCTGCGTAAACGGACATGCGGCGCGTCTTTTTAGACCGCAGCATGTCCTCGCGTATTGCGGCGACGGTGCGTCGCCGCAACATAATTAACACAGGGCTATGTAGCCCTGCGTTCTTTCCGGAGGTGTTCCGGAGGTGTCCTGAACACCTCCGGAAAGATCGCGCATCATAAAGGGGGCGGGGCTTAGACGGAGCGGAATTTCCGCTCCGTCCAAAGCGCTATGGTTCCGGACGTGGAACCATAGCCTTATTTTCCAGGTTTTCACTCAAGTTAAAGGTCTTTCAGGTATTAATTAGTCCTCTCTACACTAATAACACATATGGCTGTCTCTTTTTATGCTTACATTGCTTCTCAAGCAGAACTGTGTTAATGTTCTTGTCAACCTGCATAACATCCCTGCGTGGCACGGCAGATCACCATAAAACAATACACTAGAGAAAAAAACATGAACCGCTTGACATGTTTGAAAAGAGAATCCTTATATTGTTTGAAAAGTCATGTTATTTGTTGTTAATTTTTTATGCTTGCTGCAGTTATGTCAAATTATTTCTTCGTTTTCATTTGAAGGTTAGAATAATAGTGTTCTTCTTTTGTAACATCACTTTGTATTTATTTTCTATTTTTGACTCAGTCGCTGTGATAAAATAATGCAAATGAATTTATTACTGCACACATCTGCTGAGCTTGCTTTTCAGAAAAAATGTACGGAACCAGTGGGGCATCTACTTTAAAAAGAGAATCCGACTATGTTGTATTCAATTTTCTCAGTACTTGCTAAACTTTGCCTAATGATCCATCTAAGGTATTGACATCATACTTAATAGAGTGGCAGTGAAATGCCTCTATGCCAAATGGGATAAATCAGACTACAGTGGATTTAAGCTTTAGCACTGTGGATTTTTATATCATTTTTTTTTTACAAGTAGAATTGGAGTGTTCTCTCTGTTGTTTTCTAATGCTTCTATTAGCAAGCAGATTTCCTCTGTGTAGTTTAACCCCTTCATGAAATGAGGTATTTTTGTTTTTGCGTTTTCATTTTTTTGCACCCCTTCTTCTCAGAGCCATAACTTTTTTAATTTTTTGTGTGAGGGCTTGTTTTTTGAGGGACGAGTTGTACATTTGAACGACAACATTGGTTTTACCATGTCGTGTACTTGAAAATGGGGTAAAAAATCCAAATGCGGTGAAATTGTAAAAAAAGTCGCATAGTAACATAGTTAGCAAGGCCGAAAAAAGACATTTGTCCATCCAGTTCAACCTATGTTCCGTCAGAATAAATTCCCAGATCTACGTCCTTCTAAAGAACCTAATAACTGTAAAATACAATATTGTTACTCTCCTGGAAGACATCCAGGTCTTTCTTGAACCCCTCGACTGAGTTCGCCATCACTACCTCCTCAGGCAAGGAATTCCAGATTCAATGTTGGTGGAAAAACCTTCTCTCCTCCAGATGCAGAGAATGTCCCCTTGTGACCGTCACTTTCCTTGGTATAAACAGATCCTCTGAGAGATATTTGTATTGTCCCCTTATATACTTATACATGGTTATTAGATCGCCCTCAGTCATCTTTTTTCTAGACTAAATAATCGTAATTTTGCTAATCCCTCTGGGTATTGTAGTTCCCCCATTCGCTTTATTAATTTTGTTGCCCTCCTTTGTACTCGTTCTAGTTCCATTATATCCTTCATGAGCACCGGTGCCCAAAACTGTACACAGTACTCTATGTGTGCTTTAACAAGGGATTTGTACAGAGTCAATATAATGCTCTCATCATGGAATTGCCGCTGTTCAAGACAGCTGACATGTCCTGGAAAAGATGTGGGCTCACCGCCGGAGCCCACATCAAAGGTAGGGAGTCCGACGTCGGCGTACTATTATGCCTGCTGTCAGAAATGGGTTAATAATAAGCTCTTGGTTAAAACAGTACTAGAGCCATGTAGCACATCTGGATAGATTGTATGAAGCAAGTCACTCTTGAAATAATAATAAGCATTTAAGTGTAGTTTGTTTGAAGAAATATTATTAATGTTGTCAAAACGTGAATCGCTACATGATATTTAAACTCTGTAAAGAACTGAATAAATGCATTTAAAATGTCAAAGTATAAAAAAATTTTGAAAAATAATCACACAGTAGAAGATGAATGCTAATAAATGACCCATTTTATGCACACAGGATGAGATTTATGTAATTTCCAAAAAAACCCAAAAACTTTCTTTGTTTCCCATAGCAATCCATTACAATCAATTTAACGGTAAAATAAAATGTAGCTTTGTTGCACATAGAAACAAATCTCAGAACAGTTATTGTTTGGTACAGTTTTGATAAATCTGCCCGGTACTCTATATATTTTGGTTAAACAACACCACTGTGTGCCCTTACTTTTATAAAGAAAGTATTCTATTTTTTTATCCTATGAAAAAAAAAATTACATTACAGCAATATTAATAGGCCTCATGCACTATATTTAATGTCTCTGCATATAGATAACCCATCAACTCTGTTTGTCTTTACGATCCAGCTTTGCAGCAAATGTATTCAAATGGTGCATATGGCATAATATTATTGGAGTAATTTTTCAAGCATGTAAGAAATTTTTCAATTGTTTATGTTATTTGTAGGGTTACTCCCAAGATAGTAAGTTATTCTGCTGAAGTATTTATTTTACTCACTCCGTCTCCGCAAGATAAATGTCCCGTACAATGTATTGGATGCGTTGATTCCGCATGGTTCAATGAATACATACGTAATCACCGGCGTTCAAAAGCCGGCAGGACTGTGGACCAAGCGGACATGTGCTGTGTCCAAAGTGCTGCCTAATACGGAATGTGGAAACATACCCTATCAGTATGTCTTTGGAATGTGGGAGGAAACCAGATAACCCAAAGGGAACACAGGGAGAACATACAAACTCCTTGCAGATATTGTCCTTGATGGAATTTGAACCAAGGACTAACCCAGTGCTAACCACTAAGCCACCCAGAAGTGGCCTGTCTCCTTGATGAGAAGCACAGGCTTGCAAGCTGTTTGCTATAGAGTTTGCAAATGCTGGTCTAAAGCTGGCCAGATCTCAATTTACAGAAAGGTGACTTGAGAGTTAATTCATTCGCTCAGTCCTATATTTGCATGGGGCAGTGAGTCTACTAAACAGTTTGGTCTTGTGCAGCTTTAGAGATTACACGTGGTATTTTACCCCTGGTTTTGGACACTTTCTTTTATTTTTACGGTTTAGATACTTGGCCACAAATCATTAGAAATAGTCATAATGCTGACAATAATGAATGGTATTTTTATTAGTGATATATCATAAATGTCAACTAACCTCTATTCAGGTCTTTGTAGATGAACTTGACATGAGTAATTTAATGACATATAGGCAGACTAAGCTACAGCATCAATTATTTAAAAGCTCTCACATACAATACTTTGATTTCTGCACTCTGGAGATAGCTGTAGGGGAGTGATAGTCTTGCTAATTATCAGCAGTGATTTTGTCAATAAAAGGCACAGATGAAAAATTCTCTAGATATGTTTTCATAGATAGCAATTAAATTTTATTGTAAGGTGTCAGACCAGCAATTTCCCTCTAGTGATCTACATTTCTTGGTGCCTGTGAATTAGCCCCTTAGCATAATGTTACAGGAAAGGAGAGATCTGTGCTAATTAATTCTCATTCACAGCTGCAGTTATCCAGAATATTTTGCAAGGTTGTATAAACTATATAAAGCTTCATATAGGTCTTTTTTAATTCAATTTAATAAATATCTAAGTGTTCCCTTTCACAGGGATTTTATCGCAACATATATAGAAACCACTCAACCTACAATGACAGTGTGCATAGAAGAGGTTTATAGTGCCTTCATGCAAGAATAAAATTAGACATGTATATTTATTGAAAATGTTGGGCTTTAAAGCACACACATAAACCTAGAGTTCCAATACAGGTGCACATATTTTCCTATATGCAAATTGAAGAGGTGCTAATTTGCATATGATATGGCCACAAAATCAGGTTTGAGGTTTAGTAGTATTCCCCACTGAAAACAATTAATAGCAGACAATATACAACCATCCGGGGAATATTTGCTCAGCAATATCTCTTGGAATACTGTGTGCATCAGATCAACACGTGAAATTCCACTATTTCTTGTAGGTGACAGCAGGGATATATTTGCTCACAGTGTCTCCTTAAAATGCTTTGTGCTTGGAATCAACACACGGTTATCCACTTTTCCTTGTTATGAACAGGTGTGATTATAAAGTAACTAGCAGGATGTCTAAGGATAGTCAAAGTACAATAGTTTGTCGACACTACACATGTGGAGTGCCACGTATGTCCATTATATTGTTCTTCGACACTATACATGTAAACAGACACTGCCTGAGCAAATATACCCCCGCTGTCACTTCAAAGACCTACAGTATTACAAGAGGTATTGTTGAGAATATAATCCCCGGCTTATTGTATATTGTCTGCTACTAATTGTTTTCAGTGGGGAATTCTACTAAATCTCAAGCCTGATTTTGTTGCCATATCATATGCAAATTAGCAACTCTTGAATTTGCATATAGGAAAATATATCCACCTGCATTGGAACTGTAGCTTTATGTGTGTGGTGTAAAGCCTGACGTTTTTAATAAATATACATGTCTAATTTTATTATTGTAGTAAGTAGAGTTGAGCGATACTTTCCGATATCCTAAAGTATCGGAATCGTAATGGTATCGCCGATATCACTAAAATATCGGCGATACCCGATACCGATACCGGAAGTCCCATGTAAGTCTATGGGAACAAAATATCGAAATTAAAAAAAAACCCATTCTTGCCTTGTTGGTTAATTGTACATGAAGGAAAACAAGAAAGAGTAATGTAGAATGTATTGGGGGAGGTTGAGGAGACATTAAAGGCATAGATGTTTAACCCAATCCAATGGAATAGCATTAATTTTTTTTTTTTAGGAAATACGTTCGGATTGACGAAGAAATTCACAATGTTGTTAACCTTTTTTCTATTTTGTCAAATATGTCTGTTTCACAACTTCCATGGTCTTCACCTTTTTAACTTTTCACACACTTTCTCCTTCATAATCTTCAGCAGCATCATCTTTCTCATCAAATTATTCTTCATCTTCACCTTCTTAATCTTCTAAAACTTCTTGCTATTCATCTTTTTGTTAACATTACTTATATTGTTCTTATTAAACAGTTATTATTCTTCATATTCTACTTCTTCATCTTCTTCCTATTCATCCTTTTCATCATATTCTTATTTGTGACAGACATTC
This sequence comes from Oophaga sylvatica, assembly GCA_033576555.1. NCBI lineage: Eukaryota > Metazoa > Chordata > Amphibia > Anura > Dendrobatidae > Oophaga > Oophaga sylvatica. The sequence goes on along the minus strand of JARQOD010000006.1, from coordinate 220,732,107 downwards.
CTGTACTTGTAATCTGTAAAACTCTGAATTTTCATCCTTCCGTTCTTGCTGTCACGAAAGATTTTAATTACAACAGTATTTGTCCGCGTTCAGTTTAGCCTGCAGCAGCATCAGGCATTTTCCAGGGGCACCACGAGGAGGAACGGACTCACCCCCATACACTGCTTAGTCTTCTTCTGCTTAGAATTTAGAGCATATATTTTGCTCTTCATTTTGGTCTTATACTTAATGTTCTTCTGCTTTTTGATCTTCTGCTTATTGTTCTTCTGTCTCTTGTTCTGTATCTTGTAGTTTGTCTTAACCTTCTTTGTCCTGTTGGTGATGGTACAAAAGCCAATGGAAGTAACGAGGACCAGCTGACTGTGCTGGAACCCGGAGGGTCAGCAGAAGGAAAAGAGCCAATGGCACAACCGAGGACCAGCTGACGTTACTGGGACAGGGTTACTAAGCAGGAGGTACCTGTGCTCCAAAGCACTACCAAGGACCAGCAGACGTTGCTGGAACTCGGATACCGACATGGAGGCACCTAGGCCAAAGGCACTGCGGAGAACCAGCTGACGGTACTGGAACCCGGATGGGTAGCAGAAGGTACAAGAGCCAATGAAAGTAATGAGGACCAGCTGACTGTGCTGGAACCCGGAGGGTCAGCAGAAGGAAAAGAGCCAATGGCACAACCGAGGACCAGCTGACGTTACTGGGACACGGTTACTAAGCAGGAGGTACCTGTGCTCCAAAGCACTACCAAGGACCAGCAGACGTTGCTGGAACTCGGATACCGACATGGAGGCACCTAGGCCAAAGGCACTGCGGAGAACCAGCTGACGGTACTGGAACCCGGATGGGTAGCAGAAGGTACCCATGGAAATTAAAGTTGAGGCAGCAGGACTGTTTGCCGTTCACACAGCAGGGGAACAGCTGACATTACTGAACCCAGTAACAGGGAGCAAGTGTAGACTGTGCTAACAGCACTTCCGAGAAACAACTGGCGGTGTTGTAGCCCAGGGATGAGAAGAGAACATGGTGGAGGCAGCAGGACTGTTTGCCGTTCACACAGCAGGGGAACAGCTGACATTACTGAACCCCAGTAACACAGGAGCAAGTGTAGACTGTGCTAACAGCACTTCCGAGAAACAACTGGCGGTGTTGTAACCCAGGGATGAGAAGAGAACATGGTGGAGGCAGCAGGACTTTTTGCCGTTCACACAGCAGGGGAACAGCTGACATTACTGAACCCCAGTAACACGGGAGCAAGTGTAGACTGTGCTAACAGCACTTCCGAGAAACAACTGGCGGTGTTGTAACCCAGGGATGAGAAGAGAACATGGTGGAGGCAGCAGGACTGTTTGCCGTTCACACAGCAGGGGAACAGCTGACATTACTGAACCCCAGTAACACGGGAGCAAGTGTAGACTGTGCTAACAGCACTTCCGAGAAACAACTGGCGGTGTTGTAACCCAGGGATGAGAAGAGAACATGGTGGAGGCAGCAGGACTGTTTGCCGTTCACACAGCAGGGGAACAGCTGACATTACTGAACCCCAGTAACACAGGAGCAAGTGTAGACTGTGCTAACAGCACTTCCGAGAAACAACTGGCGGTGTTGTAACCCAGGGATGAGAAGAGAACATGGTGGAGGCAGCAGGACTTTTTGCCGTTCACACAGCAGGGGAACAGCTGACATTACTGAACCCCAGTAACACGGGAGCAAGTGTAGACTGTGCTAACAGCACTTCCGAGAAACAACTGGCGGTGTTGTAACCCAGGGATGAGAAGAGAACATGGTGGAGGCAGCAGGACTGTTTGCCGTTCACACAGCAGGGGAACAGCTGACATTACTGAACCCCAGTAACACGGGAGCAAGTGTAGACTGTGCTAACAGCACTTCCGAGAAACAACTGGCGGTGTTGTAACCCAGGGATGAGAAGAGAACATGGTGGAGGCAGCAGGACTGTTTGCCGTTCACACAGCAGGGGAACAGCTGACATTACTGAACCCCAGTAACACAGGAGCAAGTGTAGACTGTGCTAACAGCACTTCCGAGAAACAACTGGCGGTGTTGTAACCCAGGGATGAGAAGAGAACATGGTGGAGGCAGCAGGACTTTTTGCCGTTCACACAGCAGGGGAACAGCTGACATTACTGAACCCCAGTAACACGGGAGCAAGTGTAGACTGTGCTAACAGCACTTCCGAGAAACAACTGGCGGTGTTGTAACCCAGGGATGAGAAGAGAACATGGTGGAGGCAGCAGGACTGTTTGCCATTCACACAGCAGGGGAACAGCTGACATTACTGAACCCCAGTAACACAGGAGCAAGTGTAGACTGTGCTAACAGCACTTCCGAGAAACAACTGGCGGTGTTGTAACCCAGGGATGAGAAGAGAACATGGTGGAGGCAGCAGGACTTTTTGCCGTTCACACAGCAGGGGAACAGCTGACATTACTGAACCCCAGTAACACGGGAGCAAGTGTAGACTGTGCTAACAGCACTTCCGAGAAACAACTGGCGGTGTTGTAACCCAGGGATGAGAAGAGAACATGGTGGAGGCAGCAGGACTGTTTGCCGTTCACAAAGCAGGGGAACAGCTGACATTACTGAACCCCAGTAACACAGGAGCAAGTGTAGACTGTGCTAACAGCACTTCCGAGAAACAACTGGCGGTGTTGTAACCCAGGGATGAGAAGAGAACATGGTGGAGGCAGCAGGACTTTTTGCCGTTCACACAGCAGGGGAACAGCTGACATTACTGAACCCCAGTAACACGGGAGCAAGTGTAGACTGTGCTAGCAGCACTTCCGAGAAACAACTGGCGGTGTTGTAACCCAGGGATGAGAAGAGAACATGGTGGAGGCAGCAGGACTGTTTGCCGTTCACACAGCAGGGGAACAGCTGACATTACTGAACCCCAGTAACACAGGAGCAAGTGTAGACTGTGCTAACAGCACTTCCGAGAAACAACTGGCGGTGTTGTAACCCAGGGATGAGAAGAGAACATGGTGGAGGCAGCAGGACTTTTTGCCGTTCACACAGCAGGGGAACAGCTGACATTACTGAACCCCAGTAACACGGGAGCAAGTGTAGACTGTGCTAACAGCACTTCCGAGAAACAACTGGCTGTGTTGTAACCCAGGGATGAGAAGAGAACATGGTGGAGGCAGCAGGACTGTTTGCCGTTCACACAGCAGGGGAACAGCTGACATTACTGAACCCCAGTAACACAGGAGCAAGTGTAGACTGTGCTAACAGCACTTCCGAGAAACAACTGGCGGTGTTGTAACCCAGGGATGAGAAGAGAACATGGTGGAGGCAGCAGGACTGTTTGCCGTTCACACAGCAGGGGAACAGCTGACATTACTGAACCCCAGTAACACAGGAGCAAGTGTAGACTGTGCTAACAGCACTTCCGAGAAACAACTGGCGGTGTTGTAACCCAGGGATGAGAAGAGAACATGGTGGAGGCAGCAGGACTTTTTGCCGTTCACACAGCAGGGGAACAGCTGACATTACTGAACCCCAGTAACACAGGAGCAAGTGTAGACTGTGCTAACAGCACTTCCGAGAAACAACTGGCGGTGTTGTAACCCAGGGATGAGAAGAGAACATGGTGGAGGCAGCAGGACTTTTTGCCGTTCACACAGCAGGGGAACAGCTGACATTACTGAACCCCAGTAACACGGGAGCAAGTGTAGACTGTGCTAACAGCACTTCCGAGAAACAACTGGCGGTGTTGTAACCCAGGGATGAGAAGAGAACATGGTGGAGGCAGCAGGACTGTTTGCCGTTCACACAGCAGGGGAACAGCTGACATTACTGAACCCCAGTAACACGGGAGCAAGTGTAGACTGTGCTAACAGCACTTCCGAGAAACAACTGGCGGTGTTGTAACCCAGGGATGAGAAGAGAACAGGGTGGAGGCAGCAGGACTTTTTGCCGTTCACACAGCAGGGGAACAGCTGACATTACTGAACCCCAGTAACACAGGAGCAAGTGTAGACTGTGCTAACAGCACTTCCGAGAAACAACTGGCGGTGTTGTAACCCAGGGATGAGAAGAGAACATGGTGGAGGCAGCAGGACTGTTTGCCGTTCACACAGCAGGGGAACAGCTGACATTACTGAACCCCAGTAACACAGGAGCAAGTGTAGACTGTGCTAACAGCACTTCCGAGAAACAACTGGCGGTGTTGTAACCCAGGGATGAGAAGAGAACAGGGTGGAGGCAGCAGGACTTTTTGCCGTTCACACAGCAGGGGAACAGCTGACATTACTGAACCCCAGTAACACGGGAGCAAGTGTTAACTGTGCTAACAGCACTTCCGAGCAACAACTGGCGGTGTTGGAGCCCAGGGTCAAGGAGGATGTTTAAATACTAGATCAAGTATTTTCCTTGTTACGTGTCAATTAAAAATGTCTATACTCCAAACAAGAGAAATATAACCTTTAGTACCATAAGATGATGATTTTACTTTAAAAAATATATGTAAATTAATAATTGACAAACATAAACGCATACATTAACATGTTGAAAAGCAATGCAAACCACAATAAAAATCGGTTAAATAATCTGCTATACGGTTTTAAATAAAAGCATACAAGTACATATCAGAATCCATTAATGATGGATAAGTAACAGTATGTACACCATTTTCATTTGCTGAATAATATCACTAAAAAGTTTTTAAAAATATCTAAAATTTTCCATCATGTAATACTGATAATATGTGCCAATCATTTATATTAACAAAAAAAACCTTTAAAAAGTGCATAGTGAAAACAGCTATTTATGCCTGACTGTGGACTTGCAAGCATGACAACGGATAGATAAGGTATATATAGATGAGTCTGCATAGCCACAGATGGTGAATGGCGATGTAATACTGTACCTCAATAAAGTGTGCGTTACTACTACATCCTTTTTTTTGTATAGCTTTATAAAAGGGTACGTGCATGTATGCTTGCGCCTTTGTTTGGACGCACAGACTGGCTTCCTGCTGTGACGCGTTGGGTATTGGAGCGTCTGTGCGTCTTATGACGCAGACTAACATTCACGGTGCGCATCGTTCATCATCGCAAGCGTACCGACAACACAAAGGCGTTGTCATGACTGCTTTACTCAGTAAACATGCACCTATGATGAAACATACACGCATGTGCCCTATTACATAACAAGCTACAAGAAAAATGCGTGTGAGGTGTGACACAGCTGTTTTGTTAAGGTACAGTATTATATCGACATTGTACAGGTGTCGCTATTCAGTCTGATAAATAGATATCATTCACCTATTCTATCAGTTGTCGTTCTTTCAGCACCACTTACAGGTATATATTTTGCTATTGTGACTATGCACTATTGACTTTACCAAGGTAATGCATGATTTTTGTTAGCGATTATCATGTTTACATGAAGGACCTTTATGATATGGGCTGTTAACTTTCTAATCAAATATGTATTTTTTAAAATGACACAAATATAAGTAATGTTGAAGAGGACTATTCCTACATGCATTGTTTGCACAATATTACAGGTGTACATCACGTCCCTTAATCAACATTGGATATTATATTTACTTGTATGCTTTTATTTCAAAGGCAAGAACACTGAAGTATAACCTTCGCACTGCAGCAGTTGTCAAAGTTCAACCCACATTATGCACTTCCAACATTGCAGTATTTGAGTCATCATGATGTGAGTTGGATTTGTCTAAGCTATGGAGTGACAAGGTTGACCATCAGTATCCTATAGCATAAGTAGGCTTTTGTGTTTGCATTTGTTTTCGACATGTGCATATCTGTAATAATATGTCACAATTATTTTGTTACCGATTTGTGACAGACAAATCATTTTATGGTTTGAAAGTTGACGTTTCAAATGTTTACAGCTTAGAAATCATGGTGTAGCCTCATATCTATGTGTAGCACTAGACACTTTGAGATGTCATGTTTTTTTCACCATGATTAGGTAGCTAGCAGTAATTTTTGCCGGACACACAGCAGGGGAACAGCAGGCGTTACTGAACCCCACAAACACATCAGCGATTGTTTTCATCTGTGCATCTAACACTTCTGAGCAGCAACTGGCGCTGTTGAAGCCCAGGGTCAAGGAGGGTGTAGGCAGAGGCCTAGTATGAGACGTTTGAAGTTGAAGTTGTAGTTAGCAGCAGTAATTTTTGCCAGACACACAGCAGGGGAACAGCAGGCGTTACTGAACCCCACAAACACATCAGCGATTGTTTTCATCTGTGCATCTAACACTTCTGAGCAGCAACTGGCGCTGTTGAAGCCCAGGGTCAAGGAGGGTGTAGGCACAAAATATTGAGTTATTGCCTTGTTACGTGGCCATTGCAAATGTATGTACTTCAAACAAGAATAAATGAAGTTTTACTACGACAATAAAATGATGAATTTCAATTACAAGAATAGAAAAATATTTATACTTGACAGTCCTCTGTGGTTGATAACGTTTAATGGCTAACTGAAAATATGGTAACAAATTCAAAGCTTTCGAGACTACTCAGGTGTCTTCATCAGGCTAAGAGTAAAGCCAAAAATGAAGAATCACATATTTCTACACACAACAGGACACAGGAATAGCTAAGACAAGTGAGGGAGGGACAAGTGAGGGGAGACCGGCAACAAAAAGGAGAACAAGGATGAATTATCAGCGCCACACAATCACAGATAAATTAATGAATTTACCTGTGGCAAAAGACTTTTGTATGCCCGGTCATAGCATCATGGATATGGAATTACTGGTATTAAAATATAACTTCAAATATGAGAAACGTACAAAGGTTTCAGAATATAAGCTCATCATGACCTTTGACACTGTTAGTGATGGAATGAATAGATCACATGGATTTATGTCATTCTATATCAATTAAGGAATCTGCGTCTATGACCTTCCAGGGTCATGAAAACCCCAAAAAATACGCCAATGAGAGGGCAATCAAACTTTCTATCCTTATCTAGGAACTGTTCCAATATTTATGTTCATCCCTGTGAGATAATGACAGTTCTGATACACGTCACTTACTTGTCTTACCTATTGCACTATTCCTGTGTCCTGTTGTGTATAGAAATATGTGATGCTTAATTTTTTTAGTTAGTCTTTCCCTGATGAAGAGACGTGAGTAGCCTTGAAAGCTTGCAATTTGTTTCCATCTTTTCAGTTATCCATAAAAAGGTATCAACCACTGCTGACTCTGAAGTCTAAATATTTTTCTATCTACTGGCTAACACGGTACAAAGATACACATGTTTTCTAATTTCAAGAAGGAAAAATAAAGAAAATACAAATATAAACGCATATATGCACATGCCAAAAATAAATGGAACAACACAACACCCAAAAAATTGGTAACAAAATATAGTGTTGTAAATTTAAGAATAAAAGTAAATGTTTTTTTTTTTATGAATAATGCTTAAGGAACGCTATGTTAAACCATAACATAGTGAAGACAATGGATTTTGTAATAGTCACTCATCATCATCATCATCGCAAATTTTATGTGACAGTCACAGACAATTCAATTATTTAAGTTCATAAAATCGTAACTTTCTATAGCATGTATGACATGTCCAGCATGGACTCATCAATGTGATTGATGACACAATAATGTACAATAAAAAATAACCATTTAAAAAAACATTAGGCATTGTTTGTCACAATTTAAGTGTGTGCCTGCAAGTGTAGGTGAAACAAAGGCTACGGATAGCAAAGGTATATTCTATGTCTGTATCAGACAGTGGACAGCCTCTGATGGGTAATGCCGATGTTATACTGTACATCAATAAATTCTGCGGCTGAAATCATGCATTTTTTGCTTGTAGAGTGTTGAAGAGGGTAAAAGAATGTCTGGTTGCGCAAAGCTTTATCCGTCAACACTACCTTCCTACTGTCACGCGTAGGGTAGGGTAGCGTGTGGCAATTAGCTGACTATCAAATGTGAGGTTAGGCTGCGTTATTGCGCACTAGGGACGCAAAAAAAAATACAGCAGTAATAATTTAATGTGTAATACTACACCTATGACAAACCAAAAAATTACGTTCCCTCTTTAACAATGTACAAGACTAACAAGCCTAATGGTTGACGCTGACTTAATTGAGATACAGTATTACATCAACATTGTCCATGAGTAACTATGCACTGTGATACCTATATACCAGTATTAATTTATATCTCTTGTGGTTGTTTCAACAGCACTTGCAGGTATAAGTACCTATTGTCAGTATGCATGATGCACTTTCTAGATGTAATAATTTATTATTGGACATTATTACCATGTTTACATGCTGGCCATTTCATATATGGTGTTTGAAGTTACAGTTGGCATCAGTATGTGTATTTTATAATGTCTGTCATAAATAAACCTCGTGATGATGATGATGAGGATTTAATGATTCGTACATCCATTGAGTGCATTATCTTACAGGTACAGATAAAGTTCCTTAAAAAGCATTAATTCATAAGTCTGAAACGTACTTTTATGCATTAATTTAAAAATGTGAAGAGTAGACTATGTTTTATTTTTTGTTACCATTTCTAATAGACATGTGCAGATATGCGCTGTGATGACAAATTATTATTTGTCCATATTTGTCATAAAAATTTATCATTCTAGGCCTGCAAAACTTCACAATTTCATGTTTTCAGCATAACAAGCAGGGTGACGGCTCTTCCCTATTTGGAGCATGTTGGTCATGTGTTTTTCTGTCCATGTGTCGGGAACAGGACACTTCTTGCCGTTGACACAGCAGGGGAACAGCTGGCGTTACTGAACCCCACTAACAGTAGAGCTTGTGTTTTGTTCTGTGGACACGACACTTCTGAGCAGCAACTGGCAGTGTTGGAGCCCAGGGAGTAGAGTTCAGGTGGTAGAAAGATGAACATAACAGGAGACATGGATAACGTTGCGAACCAGTTATTTAATCTGAAAACGGACAGAGAAAATTCTGGCGAGATCCATGCCTTGTTCATTTTCAGAAAAGTAAGCCGGTCTACATTATCGGAGGATAGTCGCATGCGACGGTCTGTTAGTACACCACCTGCAGCACTAAAGACGCGCTCCGATAATACACTGGCAGCAGGGCAAGCCAGCACCTCCAATGCATACTGGCTAAGCTCTGGCCATGTATCCAGCTTAGAGACCCAAAACTTGAATGGGGAAGAGCCATCTGGGAGTACACTGAGAGGCAAAGCCAAGTAGTCTGTCACCATCTGACGGATACGTTGCCTCCCGCTGACTGGAGCCCTCTCGGATGGTGTAGACATTTGTGGCGCTGCCACAAAACTTTGCCACATTTTGAACATACTGGTCTTTCCCTGTGCAGAGGCACTGCGTGTGCTCCCTCTTGTTGCAGAGCTCTCTACACTGCCTCGACGCACAGAGCTGCTTTGTAAAGCAGTAGCAGCAGCAGTGCTCTCGGCAGTAAGGTAGAACATTAGGGATTGCACCAGTGTGTCTTGGTACTCCCGCATTTTACGCTCCCGGTTCAACGGTGTGATGAGGCTTTTGACGTTGTCCCGGTAGCGAGGGTCTAGGAGGGTGTACACCCAATAATCAGACGTCGTGAGAATGTGGGCGATGCGGCGGTCGTTTCTTAGGCACTGCAGCATGAAATCAACCATGTGCTGCAGACTCCCAACTGGCAAAGAAACGCTGTCCTCTGCAAGAGGCGTTATCTCTGCCTGCTCTGCATCACCCCACCCTCGCTCTACATACTGACTAGAGCGTTGTGTACCTCCCTCTGGAGCGATGTCTTCCTCCTCCATTGACTCCTCCTCCTCATCCTCCTCACAAAGTGAGCCCTGCCCAGCCCTTTGTGAGGAACCACGTTGCGCTGACTTTCCAGAAGGTGATGGAATTTGTGACTCCTCATCCTCCACCTCTTCCAAAACCTCATCCCTTATTGCTTGCAGTGTTTTTTGAAGCAGGCAGATAAGGGGGACAGTCAGGCTGACTAGTGCATCATCTGCACTCGCCATCCGCGTTGACTCATCAAACGCACGCAAAACGTGGCACATGTCCTTCATAGTGGCCCACTCATTAATGGTGAAGTGTGGACGGCGCAAATTGCGTGTTGATTGCGCCTGATGCAGCTGATACTCCATAACTGCTGGCTGCTGCTCACACAACCGCTCCAACATATGTAACGTTGAATTCCACCTGGTGGATACGTCACATATGATGCGATGTTCAGGAAGGCGCAATCTGCGTTGCAGAGCTGCAATGCGCGATCTGGCCATGCTGGAACGTCGCAAGTGAGCGCACTCTAGGCGGACCTTGTGCAGCAGTGCATCAAGATCCGGATAGTCCCTCAAAAAACTCTGCACGACCAAGTTGAGCACATGTGCCAGACATGGTATGTGAGTGAGGTTGCCAAGGCCCAGAGCTGCCACCAGATTTCGGCCATTGTCACACACTACCAAGCCTGGCTGGAGATTCGCTGGCAAAAACCACACGTCGCTCTCCTGCTTGATGGCATTCCAGACCTCCTGCGCTGTGTGGCTTCGATTCCCCATGGGAATTAATTTCAGAACGGCCTGTTGCCGTTTGGCCACGGCTGTGCTCATATCGGTCGCATCAGGTAAGCGTCCACGGGTCCATGTGGAGGTAGACCGTGACGGCTCCTGCAGCGATGATTCTGAGGAACTGGAGTAGGAGGAGGAGTCAATGTGGACAGACTTGATTCCGGCAATCCTTGGAGTTGGCAGAACACGTACAGCGCCACTCGCAAGATCTGTACCCGGCTCCACAACATTCACCCAATGGGCAGTGAGTGAAAGGTATCGTCCCTGGCCATGGGTACTGGTCCACGCATCGGTGGTCAGGTGGACCTTGCTACTGACGGCGTTTAGTAGCGCATGTTTAATTTTTGCCTCAACATGCTTTTGCAGACCAGGGACGGCTTGCCTGCTGAAATAAAATCGGCTGGGCACATTGTATTGTGGGACTGCCAATGCCATTAATTCACGGAAACTGTCAGTCTCCACCAGCCTGAATGACAGCATTTCAAGGGACAGGAGTTTTGCAATGCCAGCATTCAGAGCCTGTGCTCGTGGATGGTTTGCCGAGTATGGCCGTCTTTTATCCCATGCCTGTGCTACCGATGGCTGTTTTGTGGCCTGGGTGTGTGAGGATGACAGGGAACTTGCAGCTGTGGGTGGAATAACACTGTGTCTCTGGACAACAGTGACAGAGGTTCTTCCATGGCGATCCTTTGAGGAAGCCTTACCAGCTGTGTGTGAACTGGAGGAAGAGGCTCCAACAGGAGCTGAAGATGTAGGTGCTGCTGTAGGTTGGCCTACATCTCCAGTGTGTCTTTGTAACTCAACAAAGTGCTTTGACCGCACGTGTTTCCACATATTTGTTGTATTAAGGTTACTGACACTTTTACCTCTTTTAATTTTTTGATTACACAGCTTGCATTTTACATAGCAAATATCATCTGCAACTGTATCAAAAAAGGACCACGCAGAGCAAGTCCTGGGAGCGCCCGGTTTGGCTGTTGTAAGAGAACTGCTCCGAACGGGTGCCAAACTGGAGGCTACAGGCAAGCGAGTCTGCAGCCTACCTCTCCCTACTGTTTGGACCGTTGGTGCAATCTCTTCCTCAGAGCTGCTCCCACCACCTTCCTGTTCCTCACGCCATGTTGGGTCTTGGACCTCATCATCTCCACCACTACCCTCTTCCATCACCTGCTGTTGTTGGGTGGTCTGGCCAGCACCATGCTCAACAGAAACTGGCAACTGAGTCTCATCATCATCAGATGCGTTCTGCGGTGTGCTGACCATCGGCACTGGCTCACCCGCCTCTTCAGATTCAGAGAGACACAGCTGTTGCGCATCACTGCATACTGCCTCTTCTTCACATTCCAGAATGCTGCTTGGCTGGGCCCCTGTTTCCAAGCCAACAGATTCTGAGAACAGAAGCAGAGACTCAGCTGGCTCCTGTACAGAGCTCTCTGACTGCCTGGGCAATTTGGCAGGCGGTGAAGAGACTGATGGTTGTTCAACAGTGTTGTGGTCCTGAGAGGAGGTGGAAGGTATTGAAGTCGATGCATTGGCTGCCATCCAACCAACAACGGCTTCAATTTGTTCTTCACGCAGCAGGGGGGTACGCTGAGCTCCTACAAAAGTGCGCATAAAGGAACGCTCACGGGGAAAACTGGTGGATGCTGTGTCACTGGGTGCGGCAGCAGCCACAGAATCCCCACGTCCTCTCCCTGCTGCAAATCCACGGCCTCGACCACGACCACGTGCCTTACTCACTGACTTCTTCATCTTGGTAGATTGATAAAGAAAGTCAGAAAAGTTAAGGCCTAAGTGTGGTTATTCCTCACAGACTACAGTGAACCCTGCAGACAACTGTTCAGTATCTGTGAAAGGCCCCTTTGTGTACTTCTATAGTGTTTGCAACCAATGTATTGTATACGGATGGAAGCGCGTCACACTAATAGATTAGATTTTTTTCCACTAAAATGGAGCAGCACCAATTAGAGAAAAATGTGAAGGATGAGGCAGTGACACACGCTCAGCAGACTACAACCGGCAGTGGTTGAAGTACAAACTGGAGCGTAATCTGCACTCACAAAATGAAAAGCTCACAGACTACAGTGAACACTGAAACACAACTATTCACTATCTGTGAAAAGCTCCTTTGTGTACTTCTATAGTGTTTGCAACCAATGTATTGTATACGGATGGAAGCGCGTCACACTAATAGATTAGATTTTTTTCCACTAAAATGGAGCAGCACCAATTAGAGAAAAATGTGAAGGATGAGGCAGTGACACACGCTCAGCAGACTACAACCGGCAGTGGTTGAAGTACAAACTGGAGCGTAATCTGCACTCACAAAATGAAAAGCTCACAGACTACAGTGAACACTGAAACACAACTATTCACTATCTGTGAAAAGCTCCTTTGTGTACTTCTATAGTGTTTGCAACCAATGTATTGTATACGGATGGAAGCGCGTCACACTAATAGATTAGATTTTTTTCCACTAAAATGGAGCAGCACCAATTAGAGAAAAATGTGAAGGATGAGGCAGTGACACACGCTCAGCAGACTACAACCGGCAGTGGTTGAAGTACAAACTGGAGCGTAATCTGCACTCACAAAATGAAAAGCTCACAGACTACAGTGAACACTGAAACACAACTATTCACTATCTGTGAAAAGCTCCTTTGTGTACTTCTATAGTGTTTGCAACCAATGTATTGTATACGGATGGAAGCGCGTCACACTAATAGATTAGATTTTTTTCCACTAAAATGGAGCAGCACCAATTAGAGAAAAATGTGAAGGATGAGGCAGTGACACACGCACAGCAGACTACAACCGGCAGTGGTTGAAGTACAAACTGGAGCGTAATCTGCACTCACAAAATGAAAAGCTCACAGACTACAGTGAACACTGAAACACAACTATTCACTATCTGTGAAAAGCTCCTTTGTGTACTTCTATAGTGTTTGCAACCAATGTATTGTATACGGATGGAAGCGCGTCACACTAATAGATTAGATTTTTTTCCACTAAAATGGAGCAGCACCAATTAGAGAAAAATGTGAAGGATGAGGCAGTGACACACGCTCAGCAGACTACAACCGGCAGTGGTTGAAGTACAAACTGGAGCGTAATCTGCACTCACAAAATGAAAAGCTCACAGACTACAGTGAACACTGAAACACAACTATTCACTATCTGTGAAAAGCTCCTTTGTGTACTTCTATAGTGTTTGCAACCAATGTATTGTATACGGATGGAAGCGCGTCACACTAATAGATTAGATTTTTTTCCACTAAAATGGAGCAGCACCAATTAGAGAAAAATGTGAAGGATGAGGCAGTGACACACGCTCAGCAGACTACAACCAGCAGTGGTTGAAGAACTAACTGGAGCGTGATCTGCACTCAAAAAATCAAAACCTCACAGACTGCAGTGAACACTAAAACACAACTATTCACTATCTGTGAAAAGCTCCTTTGTGTACTTCTATAGTGTTTGCAACCAATGTATTGTATACGGATGGAAGCACGTCACACTAATAGATTTGATTTTTTTCTAATATAATGGAGCTGCACCAATTCCACTAAATAAAATAAAAAAAAAAGAGTCAGTGACACGTGCAGATGCCTACAAACAGCGGTGGATGCAGAGCAAACTGCAGCGTCACCTGCACTGTCACACACACACCTTGCACAGAGCTGTTAAAACAACACTGGCAAAATGAAGCTTTACACAGCGGTTGGTAAACTAGCCTGCCTCAAGCACAGTAGTACACAAAATCGCAATATCTAACTGTCCCTCAGAGTGAGCAGAGTAGCGTTCTGTCCCTTACTGAGTTCACAGCACAGTGACGCTAAAATGGCGGCGGCGCCTTTTATAGTGCATTCTGACATCATTTCAGCAGCCAATCACAGCCATGCCATTAGTTAAGATGACCGCAGCATTACAGGATGTGCCCACACTTCGTAGGATTCCTCATTGGCTGACTAAAATCACATTGCCTCTCAAAGAATTATGGGAACTTCCGATTCCGGTATACGATATGGAAAAAGTATCGGAATTAAGTATCGGAATTCCGATAACGCGAATATCGGCCGATACCCGATACTTGCGGTATCGGAATGCTCAACACTAGTAGTAAGGCATTATAAGGCTACTAATCTATTTTTTGACCACTGCCGGTGGTCAAAAAAGTGCTCAGTCAACAGACAAGAAAATGCTGAAAAATCTGCCTAAAGGAACCACAATTTTGACATTTCCTGAAGTGTTTTCCTCTTAAAAAACAGCAGTTTTGATAACACTGTAGATTGAGTGGTTTATATGCATATCACTTTAGGATCCCTGTCAGAAGGATCATTTAGATAATCCCAATAACTCCTCGTAAGCTCAGGTTCACAATTTCATATTTTATTTCAATGCTAAGGTATGTTTCCACAGTCAGGAAACACTCAGTTTTAGCTGTGGATTGAACGCTGTGTCCTACCGCAGCGTTTAATCCGCAGTGGCCAGATGTTCCAGCGTAGTGGAGGGGATTTTATGAAATCCCATCTCCACTATGTGTCCGATTACGCGGGTGATACACTCGCTAAACCGGACATTCGGCGCTTCTTTTCAGATAGCAGCAAGGTAAATAACAGTCCTAGGTAGGGGTGTGGCATTTCCGGATGTGTTCAGCGAACACATCCGGAATCCTTGCGCGTTCAGAAGGAGGCAGGGCTTTGGGTGGAGCGGAGTTTCGATGATTCCTATAAGTGGACACGTACCCTTAGTGACAAGTGGATTGGCCGGATTACCTGCAGTTGGATTAAGAGGCTAGTCAGGAGCGCCATTGTTGTCATTTATATTCACTCAATTTAATAAATAGTAGGCTTGCCCATTTTTGACCTTCTTAATATTTGATTTCTCCCATAGTCCTTTTGCATTCTCATTTGCCATGTTATATCACTAGATACTCCACAATCACTTAAATGGTGGTCTTGAGCCTCTTTTTACTCCCTACCAAAAACTATGACACGTAATCAAAGATTCATGAAAACACATTCTAATAGCTATAATAACAAAGAAAAATATCAAGCTCTTCATACTAATATTAGATTGGTGTCCCAGCTGTGTGATTACCATTAATTTACCATTACCATTTACCAATCATGTTAAAAAAAATTTTAATACCTTAAAGTATGTGTGCATCTGACGTCTTTTACAGGCTAGCAAAACCACTGAGTTTTTCAAAAGGAAAACACTTCAGGAAATGTTAAAATTTTGGTTCCCTCAGACAGCTTTTTTAGCATTTTCTTGTCTGTTGACTGAGCACTTTTTTGACCACTGGTAGTTTTCAATTAATCATTTTCCAGCATTTTTGTGGCGTCATTTTTACTATCATTTTCCAATCACTTGAATTGCCACTCAGCCATGAAGGAAATGCTAGTGTGATTTCAAGCAAGAATTCTAGCAAAATGCTTTAAAAAAGCCTCAGCATCTTCCGGGCATTATTTGATTTGACTACTTAAAAATTCACTCCTTTTGTAATGTGTAGAGTTTTTTCAGGGCATAAAATGCTAAGGATAATCAACTCACTTCTTTTAACTGTTTAGAGTCTTTGGAAACCTGAAGCAATTAAATTATGTCCACTCAAAATACAGAACATATTAACAATAACTTGTTTTTTACGTAAAAAATGCATATGTTCATTCTTTTTAATGTTTATTTAACACTGTTGAAATTGTTTTTTGGAGTGTAATCAGCCTGAGAAAGATGTTGTGTGAATTATCCCTTAACCTTATTTATTTTGTGCTTCTTTTTATTAAATTAATTTCGTAATCATGGATTTTTTTCAGAACACATTCAACTGCTCCCAAACTGATTTTTATGACTAATTTTTACTGGCTTCATTTATGCTGTATTTTCAACATGACAATAAACTGAAGTGACATCTTCTCAGTCAAGCAGTCATTTGTTACAATTCTTCATTTACTTTATTTCTCCACAAAGAAAATATGTAATTTATCTTCGAGTAAGTGGTTGTAAGATTTATCAGTTTAAAGAAGATTAGACACATTTTGGAGAAAGGCAATATGTATCTTCCCTAATAAATATATTGTTTTACATTTTATTTACCCCTATATAAAATATGCAGTCCTTTCATCTACAAATTTGATGACATATTTATGTAATTTTTGATACATCTAGTCCAATAAAGGTAGAGATTATTGTATAAAATATTCTTTAGCTGTATTTCCACTGATACTTGTTATACTATAACTATAACATCCTTCATCATGACGGGTTTGGCAGTGGGTCAGTAATGGTGTGGGGTGGCATTTCTTTGGAGGGCCACACAGCCCTCCATGTGCTCGCCAGAGGTAGCCTGACTGCCATTAGCAAAAACACAACATGAAAAATAGCCTCACCAGATCTTGAAGGATGAACAGTGCACTAGCAGGTTGCAGCCGGCTCCCATAGATAAAGGCTGGAGAAGCACAGGTGCCCACCACTGATGAGGACAGCCACCCTATCACAAAAATAGTGATGATAAAGGTGTTAGCTGCCTAGTGGAAAAACACACTAATAAGGCTTGCTTAGGAGGACAGAAAAGTGCAATGCATAGTGTCTGGATAGCAACCTATTTGTAACGCCCATAATAGAAGGCGGGCTGTTTAGCACTATATATGCATCACACAGAAAACCAGACCATCAAAAAGGAGCCTACCTGCCCCCTGCAGAAAATGATAAAAAATGCAAAAAAAATGCATATGATAAATGCATCAAATGAGGTATTGGTTACTATTTTGGTTTCCTTCCTGAAAATGTAAGCCGGCTCCGCACAGATGAGGATGGTGGCTCAACTACTTGTCGTCTTGGACAACGCCATGCTGTCTTCTTCAGTCGGAGGTGTGGAGACAGCCTCTTCTGTGTCCTGCATGAACAAAAAACAAATGGTAAATCACAAAGAAAAAGAAATTTATCTTCACACTATAACACCCATATACAGCAAAAATGTGAAAACGACACTTGTAAAGAAAAAAAATTCATCTTCACACTATAACACCCATATACAGCAAAATGTGAAAACGACACTTGTAAGAAAAGAAATTTAGCTTCACACTTTAACACCAATACAGCCAAAATGTGAAATGACACTGTAATGGATAGCCTCAACTGTGGATAGATAAATTATCAGACATAAGGATAAATTCAGCCTTTATCTACATTTCACATTAAAATGTGTTTTAATACAAAGGTACTTACATGTATGACAGGGGAGTCTGGCTGGATCACCGGGTCTTGTTACAACATGGAAGTCGCTTGTCTGGGTACTTCTTGGTCCCTTGTGAAAGAAAACAGCTCAAAGTACCATGATTTGGGGACATACACCATCTTCGGCCACGGCTCCAGATTTGGTAGAATTTTGGGCTTTATTTAATTATTTTTTGTAAACTGTGCGGAGGGCCTGAATACGTTTTTTCACCGATGACTCATCCGCTGGTTCATCGGGGTAACGGTTCTTGCACAGCTCCACCAGTTTTTGGTACGCTCCTTCTTTTTAAGCCTGTTTCAGTAATCAGCCGACTTTATTTTCCACAGGCAAGGCATCGAGCGGTACATCTCGATGAATTCCCGCAGAAATTCATGCTTATCGGCCATCTGTAATAAAAAAAGGATTATGTGAGAACGACAGAATAATAATGTATCTTGTAGTGTTGATTTCATTTTACCCTATATGGAATTTTGTATTATTTGCTATACTGATACTCAATCTCGATGCTATGACTTAGGCCGAGGTCACACTAGCAAGTGTGATGTGAGAAACTCGAGCGAGTCTCTCGCATCAATACCCAGCACTGCTGCCGGAACTCGGACTGGACTGTGCGGCTGCATAGAAATACATGCATCCGCACACTCGGGACCCAAGTGCCGGCAGTATTGAGGCGAGAGACTCGTGCAAGTTTCTCGCATCACACTCGCAAGTGTGACCCCAGCCTTATATGTGAAAATAACTAAAACACGGAGTCTGAGCCCAAAAAATTGTTGTAATACAAAAGAATATAATTTATTAAATATGGCAAATCAATACATATAGAACAATAGACAATACCAACAAGAGTCTAAATACTAAGGGGATGCAGGTCACACACAGTATCAAGTGAGTCCTAAGATAGTGTAATGAGTGAGGTGGGGGAGCAGAGGGAGCAAAAGATCCCAGAGGGCCATGACATAGCAGTAAATAGGTAAATAGGTAACTGGATAAAGTGCTTAAAGTGCTCAAAAAACGGGTCAGAAAAAATATATATATGTAGTCTTGCCACAGGCTCAATAATTCTATCTAATGCCCAGAACAGAGCAACCAGTACCGAAGTAATCACAAACATATGGTAATACAAATGTCCCAGATTCTGCTCTTTCCCATAGTGCCTCTATCAGGAACCCACGAGAGGTCAGCCCCAACGCACGTTTCGCGTTGGCTTCTTGGGGGCTGTGTTTGTAAGTGTGCCAAGTCCAATCATATATAGACCAAGACACATGTGCGCCCCAGGGAAGTGATTAGACACAGTGCGCATATCCCGAGCGTCAGACCGGAAGTCACGCCATCCCCAGCAGTCAGAGACGGTGCGGGTCAGGGGAAATTCCCCGGTGACGTCAATGACCGGCACACATCATGAATAGACGCCTGAAGTGACGTATCGGTACTGAAGCAACGGGAGATGCGTGCGCCAACCACAACCTGTGCATCACAAGGCATGCATACTCCATATTAAATGTGGGAAAATAAGGGCACTAGCTAAGTATATCACTAACAGGCAAGTTTAATTATAATGACACACCCAAGCAAGAATAACAATGAAAAATATAAATATATACAAGGTGCGGTGTGCATACAAAGTGACAGTGCTCCAGATACATAAGAAAAATAATATATAGTACAAAAAATATAGAATAAAATACTTAATGCAGAATATACATATAAAGTGTAGTATACTAGTACAAACAAAGAATCTACACAATAAGTGATGATATTGACTACTTGAAAGGCTTGGGTATTTCAAAATTCTGTCAATCAGGGATGTAGCCATGCTTTTGCGCTTGAAAATAGTGATGATGAGAACGAATATACTAAAAATAGAAATGAAACATAAAGAGACACGTTAAAACACTAAACTAAAAATAATAAAAGAAAAAAGAATAAATGGTAAACCAGGGAACAACAACTGATAGAACTAAACAATCAAAGAAAAGACACAAACCTTAATTGTTCATTGAGTCCGGCCGGTACCATAGTGTCAAGAGTAGATATCTATTTACACTCCCGTTGTGCTAGACTCTTTTTATAATCACCCCCCCTTATGCCAAGATAGACACAATCTATATCCCACACATTAAGTTAATTAGGATCAGATTTATGTCTTTGACTGAAATGACGTGGAATTGTCTTGAGAGTACTTGGATCAGTCACATCACGTGCAGCTAAAATGCCTGTCACGTGTTCACGTGTTTGCACACGTAATTCTCTAGTTGCTAACCCTATATAGATAATACTAGCTGTTTCCAGCCAGCTAACGCTCGGCACACTCATTGTTATCTAATTAACGCTGTTGGTGATTAAACTAAAGTAAATAATGACAACATTCAATAGTGCTTACGCAGGTGGTACATGAAATTAAAATGAAGTTAATAACAATAATAATCATCAAAAATCTGAATAATACTAATGATACATTTTATTCACAGTGTAAAATCGAAAACAAACTGGATTCAGTAAGATGCTCGTGTGTTAATGTGTGGGGACGGAGTCTTGTGTGTTAATGTGTGGGGACGGAGCCTCGTGTGGTAATGTGGGGGGACGGAGCCTCGTTTGTTAATGTGGGGGACCGGAGCCTCGTGTGGTAATGTGTGGGGACAGAGCCTCCTGTGGTAATGTGTGGGGACGGAGCCTCCTGTGGTAATGTGTGGGAACAGAGCCTCGTGTGGCAATGTGTGGGGACGGAGCCTCGTGTGGTAATGTGGGGGACGGAGCCTCGTGTGGTAATGTGGGGGGACGGAGCCTCGTGTGTTAATGTGGGGGAACGGAGCCTCATGTGGTAATGTGTGGGGACAGAGCCTCCTGTGGTAATGTGTGGGGATGGAGCCTCATGCGGTAATGTGTGGGGACGGAGCCTCGTGTGGTAATGTGTGGTGACGGAGGCTCGTGTGGTAATGTGGGGGGACGGAGCCTCGTATGGTAATGTGGGGGGACAGAGCCTCGTGTGGTAATGTGTGGGGACAGAGCATCCTGTGGTAATGTGTGGGGACGGAGCATCCTGTGGTAATGTGTGGGGACTGAGCCTTGTGTGGTAATGTGTGGGAACGGAGCCTCGTGTGGTAATGTGTGGGGACGGAGCCTCGTGTGGTCATGTGTGGGGACGGAGCCTCGTGTGGTAATGTGGGGGGACGGAGCCTCGTGTGTTAATGTGGGGGAACGGAGCCTCGTGTGTTAATGTGGGGGAACGGAGCCTTGTGTGGTAATGTGTGAGGATGGAGTCTTGTGTGTTAATGTGTGGGGATGGAGCCTCGTGTGGTAATGTGGGGGACGGAGCCTCGTGTGGTAATGTGTGGGGACAGAGCCTCCTGTGGTAATGTGTGGGGACAGAGCCTCCTGTGGTAATGTGTGGGGACGGAGTCTCGTTGGTAATGTGGGGAACGGAGCCTCGTGTGGTAATGTGTAGGGACGGAGCCTCCTGTGGTAATGTGTGGGGACAGAGCCTCATGTGGTAATGTGTGGGGACGGAGCCTCGTGTGGTAATGTGGGGGGACGGAGCCTCGTGTGGTAATGTGTGGGGACGGAGCCTCGTGTGGTAATGTGTGGGGACGGAGTCTTGTGTGTTAATGTGTGGGGACGGAACCTCCTGTGGTAATATGTGGGGACGGAGCCTCGTGCGGTAATGTGTGGGGACTGAGCCTCGTGTGGTAATGTGTGGGGACGGAGTATTGTGTGTTAATGTGTGGGGACGGAGCCTCGTGTGGTAATGTGGGGGACGGAGCCTCGTGTGGTAATGTGTGGGGACAGAGCCTCCTGTGGTAATGTGTGGGGACAGAGCCTAATGTGGTAATGTGTGGGGATGGAGCCTCGTGTGGTAATGTGTGGGGACGGAGCCTCGTGTGGTAATGTGTGGGGACGGAGCCTCGTGTGGTAATGTGGGGACGGAGCTCGTGTGGTTAATGTGGTGGGAACGGAGCCTCGTGTGTAATGTTGGGGACGGAGCCTCGTGTGGTAATGTGGGGGACGGAGCCTCTGTTTGGTATTGTGTGGGGACGGAGCTCGTGTGGTAATGTGGGGGACGGAGCCTCTGTGTGTAATGTGTGGGGACAGAGCCCCCTGTGGTAATGTGTGGGGACGGAGCCTCATGTGGTAATGTGGGGACGGAGCCTCGTGTGGTAATGTGTGGGGACGGAGCCTCGTGTGGTAATGTGGGGGACGGAGCCTCGTGTGGTAATGTGGGGACAGAGCCTCGTGTGGTAATGTGTGGGGCAGGAGCTCCTGTGTAATGTGGGGGACGGAGCCTGTGGTAATGTGTGGGGACGTGAGCCTCGTGTGGTAATGTGTGGGGACGGAGCCTCGTGTGGTATTGTGGGGACGGAGCCTCGTGTGGTAATGTGGGGGACGAGCCTCGTGTGGTAATGTGGGGGACGGAGCCTCGTGTGTTAATGTGGGGACGGAGCCTCTGTGGTAATGTGGGGGACGGAGCTTGTGTGGTAATGTGTGGGAGGAGTCCTTCGTGTGGTAATGTGTGGGGAGGAGCCTCGTGTGTAATGTGTGGGACGGAGCCTCGTGTGGTAATGTGTGGGGACGAGCCTCCTGTGGTAATGTGTGGGACGGAGCCTCTGTGGTAATGTGTGGGGACGGAGCTCGTATGTGGTAATGTGGGGGGGGGGAACGGAGCCTCGTGTGTAATGTGGTGGGACGGACCTCGTGTGGTAATGTGTGGGGACAGAGCCTCATGTGGTAATGTGTGGGGACGGAGCCTATGTGTGGTAATGTGTGGGGACGGAGCCTCGTGTGGTAATGTGGTGGGGACGGAGCCTCGTGTGGTAATGTGTGGGGACGGACTCATGTGGTAATGTGTGGGGACGGAGCCTCGTGCGGTAATGTGTGGGGACGAGCCTCGATGTGGTAATGTGTGGGGACGGAGTTTGTGGTAATGTGTGGGGACGGAGCCTCGTGTGGTAATGTGGGGGACGGAGCCTCGTGTGGTAATGTGTGGGGACGAGCCTCTGTGGTAATGTGTGGGGGCGAGCTAATGTGGTAATGTGTGGGGTGGATTATGTGTGGTAATGTGTGGGGGGCAGGTTGTGTGGTAATGTGTGGGGACGGATTGCAGGTGTGGTGATGTGGCGGACGGATTATGTGTGGTAATGTGGGGGGACGGGCATTGTGTGTGTAAGTGTGGGGGACGGATTATGTGTGTAATGTGGTGGGAGAGCGGATTTGTAGGTAATTGTGGGGGGATATGAGCTCATTGTAATGTGTGGGGCGGAGATTATGTGGTAATGTGTGGGGTGGGGTATGTTGGCCGTTGTGGTAATGTGTGGGGGCGGATTATGTGTGGTATGTGTGGGGGGACGGATATAGTGGTAATGTGTGGGGACGGAGCCAGTGGACATGTGTGGGGGCGGGTTATGTGGTAATGTGTGGGGCGGGATTATCGAGGGTAATGTGGTGGGGCGGGATTAGCTGTGCGTAATGTGTGGGGGCGGATCTAGGGTAATGTGGTGGGGGGCGGGACTATAGTGGTAATGTGGTGGGGGTGGGATTATGTGGTAATGTGGTGGGGGGCGTTGGATATTATTGGTGTGGTAATGAGGTGGGGGGGCAGGATTAGTGTGGTAAGTGGTGGTGGGGGATTATGAGGGAGTGTGGGGGGCGGGATTATGTGTGTATGTGGTGGGGCGGATTATGTGGTAATGTGGTGGGGGCAGGATTATGTGTGGTAATGTGGTGGGGGCGAGGGATTATGGAGTGAAATTGGTGGAGGGCGGGAATATGAGCGGTAATTTGGTGGGAGGGCGGATTATGAGCAGTAATGTGGGGGGTGGGGATTATGAGCAGTAATGTGGTGGGGGGCGGGATTATGTGTGGTAATGTGGTGGGAGGGCGGGATTATGTGTGGTAATGTGGTGGGAGGGCGGGATTATGAGCGGTAATGTTGTGGGGTGCGGGATTATGTGCAGTAATGTGGTGGGGTGGCGGATTATGAGCAGTAATGTGGTGGCGGTGCGGGATTATGAGCGGTAATGTGGTGGGGGCGGGATTATGTGCAGTAATGTGGTGAGGGGGCGGGATTATGAGCAGTAATGTGGTGGGGTGCGGGATTATGAGTGGTAATGTGGTGGGGGGCGGGATTATGTGCAGTAATGTGGTGGGCGGGCGGGATTATGAGCAGTAGTGGAGCGGATTGAGCAGTAATGTGGTGGGGCAGGATTATGTGTGGTAATGTGGTGGGAGGGCGGTATTATGAGCAGCAATGTGGTGGGGGGGCGGATTATGTGTGATGATGTGGTGGGGGCGGGATTATGAGTGGTAATGTGGTGGGGGCAGGATTATGAGCGGTAATGTGGTGGGGGTGCGGGATTATGAGGGGTAATGTGGTGGAGGTCGGGATTATGTGTAGTAATGTGGTGGGGTGCGGGATTATGAGCGGTAATGTGGTGGGAGGGTGGGATTATGAGCAGTAATGTGGTGGTGGTGTGGGATTATGAGCAGTAATGTGGTGGGGGGCGGATTATGTTTGGTAATGTGGTGGGAGGGCAGATTATATGTGTGGTAATGTGGTGGGAGGGCGGGATTATAAGCGGTAATGTTGTGGGGGTGTGGGATTATGAGCGGTTTTGTGGTGGGGGCGGGATTATGAGCAGTAATGTGGTGGGGCGGGATTATGTTTGGTAATGTGGTGGGAGGGCGGGATTTATGAGTAGTATTGTGATGGGGGTGCGGGATTATGAGCGGTAATGTGGTGGGGGGCGGGATTATGAGCGGTAATGTGGTGGGGGTGGGATTATGAGTGGTAATGTGGTGGGGGGGCGGGATTATGAGCAGTAATGTGGTGGAGGGAGGTATTATGAGCAGTAATGTGGTGGGGGTGCGGGGTTATGAGTGGTAATGTGGTGGGAGGGCGGGATTATGAGCAGTAATGTGGTGGGGGCGGTATTATGAGCAGTAAAGTGTGGGGGCGGGATTATGTGTGGTAATGTGGTGGGAGGGCGGGATTATGAGCGGTAATGTGGTGGGGGGGCAGGATTATGAGCGGTAATGTGGTGGAGGTGCGGGATTATGAGCGGTAATGTGGTGGGGGTGGGATTATGTGCAGTAATGTGGTGGGGGGCGGGATTATGAGCAGTAATGTGGTGGGGGTGCGGGATTATGAGTGGTAATGTGGTGGGGGGCGGGATTATGAGCAGTAATGTGGTGGGGTCAGGATTATGTGTGGTAATGTGGTGGGAGGTCGGGATTATGAGTAGTATTGTGATGGGGTGCGGGATTATGAGCGGTAATGTGGTGGCGGGCGGGATTATGAGCGGTAATGTGGTGGGGGGCGGGATTATGAGCGGTAATGTGGTGGGGGGGCGGGATTATGAGCAGTAATGTGGTGGGGAGAGGTATTATGAGCAGTAATGTGGTGGGGGTGCGGGGTTATGTGTGGTAATGTGGTGGGTGGGAGGGATTATGAGCAGTAATGTGGTGGGGGGCGGTATTATGAGCAGTAAAGTGGTGGGGGCGGGATTATGTGTGGTAATGTGGTGGGAGGGCGGGATTATGAGCAGTAATGTGGTGGGGGGCGGAATTATGTGTGGTAATGTCGTGGGAGGGCGGGATTATGAGCAGTAATGTGGTGGGGGTGGGATTATGAGCAGTAATGTGGTGGGGGCAGGATTATGTGTGGTAATGTGGTGGGAGGGCGTGATTATGAGCAGTAATGTGGTGGGGGCGGGATTATGAGCAGTAATGTGGTGGGGGGCGGGATTATGTGTGGTAATGTGGTGGGGGCAGGATTATGAGCAGTAATGTGGTGGGTGGGCGGGATTATGTGTGGTGATGTGGTGGGTGGTGGGATTATGAGCGATAATGTGGTGGGGGAGCGGGATTATGAGCGGTAATGTGGTGGGGGGGCGGGATTATGAGCAATAATGTGGTGGGGGAGCGGGATTTTGAGCAGTAATGTGGTGGGGGGCAGGATTATGAGCGGTAATGTGATGGGGGAGCGGGATTATGAGTGGTAATTTGGTGGAGGACAGGATTATGAGCAGTAATGTGGTGGGGGAGCGGGATTATGTGCGGATAATGTGATGGGGGCGGGATTATGAGCGGTAATGTAGTGGGGGAGCGGATTATTAGCGGTAATGTGGTGGGGGGGTGGGATTATGTATGGTTATGTGGTGGCGGGCAGTACTTATGTGTGGTAATGTGGTGGGGGGCGGGATTATGTGTGATAATATGGTGGGGGCCAGGATTGTGTGTGGTGATGTGTTTGTGTGTGGCAATGTGGTGGGGGGCGGGATTGTGTGTGGTAATGTGGTGGGGGCGGGATTATGTGTGGTAATGAGGTGGCAGGCGGGATTATGTGTGGTAATGTGGTGGGGGGAGGGATTATGTGCGATAATGTGGTGGAGGGCCGGGATTGTGTGGTGTGTGATGTGTTGATTGTGTGGGGCATTGTGTGGAGTGGTGGGGGCGATTTGTGTGGTAATGTGGTGGGGCGGAGCTACTGTGCAGGGGGCGAGATTAGCGAGTAATCACGATGCCTCTTATATATATAGATTACAGGTACATTTTGCATAATAAATTACATTGGACGTGCTGCATGTGATGTGATCCCTAATCCGGTACTCTCTTGTGCCATCCGATGACTTGAAAGAAAAAGCCCGGACATGATTCCTGCATGCCAGGCAATCTCCACAAGGGAAGAAACCCACCCTCTGTTTTCCAACATTAAATAAGCCTTTGGGTTTCTGTACATAATGACTTCTACATAGAATATCTCTCAAATTCCTACTTCTACGTGCGGTCATTAGTGGTTCCACAGAGAGTTGTTTTGAGAGGGTGAAATCTGTCATAAGCACCGACCAGTGTCTTTTAACCCCTTAACGACCAAGCCATTTTGTAGGTTAAAGACCAGGCCAATTTTTATAATTCTGAC
Source organism: Oophaga sylvatica (assembly GCA_033576555.1). NCBI lineage: Eukaryota > Metazoa > Chordata > Amphibia > Anura > Dendrobatidae > Oophaga > Oophaga sylvatica. The sequence continues at coordinate 220,705,431 of JARQOD010000006.1, read as the reverse complement.
CACTGTCACTTTATGTGCTTATAACTCTGGAACGCTTCATCGGATCTTGGCGCTTCTGAGAGTGTTTTCTCGTGACATATTGTACTTCATGATAGTGATAAAATTTCTTCAATATAACTTGTGTTTATTTATGAAAAAAACAGAAATAAGGCAAAAATTTTGAAAATTTAGCAATTTTCAAAATTTTAATTTTTATGCCATTAAATCAGTGAGATATGTCACAAAATATAGTTAATAAATAACATTTCCTGCATGTCTACTTTACATCACCACAATTTTGGAACCAAATTTTTTTTTTTTGTTAGGAAGTTATAAGTGTTAAAAGTTGACCATCAATCTCTCATTTTTCCAACAAAATTTACAAAACCATTTTTTTTAGGGACCACCTCACATTTGAAGTGAATTTGAGGGGTCAATGACAGGAAATACCCAAAAAGTGACACCATTCTAAAAACTGCACCCCTCAAGGTGTTCAAAGCCACATTCAAGAAGTTTATTAACCCTTTCGGTACTTCACAAGAATTGAAGCAATGTGGAAGGAAAAATGAACATTTAACTTTTTTTCCCAAAATTTTTCTTTCGACACAATTTTTTAAATTTTGTCAAAGGTATCAGTATAAAATGAACCACAATATTTGTTATACAATTTCCCCTGAGGACACCGATACTCCATGTGTGGGAGAAAACCAATCTTTAGGCTTACGGCAGTGCTCAGAAAGGAAGGAGCATCATTGAGATTTGAATGTCAAATTTTGACGCCCATTTTGGAATGTCAACATGACCCCATACCATTTTGGAAACTAGACCCCCCAATGAACTTATCTAGATCTGTGGTGAGCACTTTGAACACCAAGGGCTTCACAGAACGTTATAACGTAGAGCCGTAAAATTAAAAAAATCATATTTTTTCCACAAAAATAATCTTTTCACCCACAATTTTTATTTTTCAAAGGATAAAAGGATCACAAAAGTTATTGTGCAATTTGTCCTGAGAACGCTGATACCCCATATGTGGGGGTAAACCACTATTTGGGCGCATGGCAGAGCTCGGAAGGGAAGCAGCACCATTTGACTTTTTTGGCTGGAATTGAGATTGGACGCCATGTCACATTTGGAGAGTCCCTGTGTGCCTAAACAAAGGAAACCCCCCACAAGTGACCCCATTTTGAAAACTAGACCCCCCAAGAAACTTATCTAGATGTGTGGTGAGAGCTTTGAACCCCCAAGGGCTTCACAGAAGGTTATAACGTAGAGCTGTAAAATTAAAAAATCATATCTTTTCCACAAAAATTATCTTTCCACCCTCAATTTTTATTTTCCAAAGGGTAACAGGACCCCAAAAGTTATTGTGCAATTTGTCCTGAGTACGCTGATACTCCATATGTGGGGGTAAACCACTATTTTGACGCATGACAGAGCTCGGAAGGGAATTAGCGCCTTTTTCAAATGCAGACTTTGATGGAATGGTCTGCGGGTGTCATGTCACATTTGGAGAGCCCCTGATGTGCCTAAACAGTAGAAATCCCCCACAAGTGACTCCATTTTGGAAACTAGAACCCTCAAGGAACTTATCTAGATGTGTGGTGAGCACTTTGAACCCCAAGTGCTTTACAGAAGTTTATAGCGTAGAGCCGTGAAAATAAAAAAATCATATTTTTTTCCATAAAAATAATCTTTTTGCCCCCAAATTTTTATTTTTATTAGGGTAACAGGAGAAATAGGACCCCAAAAGCTATTGTGCAATTTGTCCTGAGTACGCTGATACCCCATATGTGGGGGGAACCACTATTTTGACGCATGGCAGAGCTCGGAAGGGAAGGAGCACCGTTTTTAAATGCAGACTTTGATGGAATGGTCTGCGGGTGTCATGTCGCGCTTGGAGAGCCCCTGATGTGCCTAAACAGTAGAAACCCCCCACAAGTGACCCCATTTTGCAAACTAGACCCCCCAAGGAACTTATCTAAATGTGTGGTCAGCACTTTGAACTCCAAAGGGCTTCACAGATGTTTATAACGTAGAGCCGTGAAAATAAAAAAATCATATTTTTTTCCACAAAAATGACCTTTTTGCCACCAAATTTTTATTTTTATAATGGTAAAAGGAGAATTAGGACCCCAAAAGTTGATTTGCATTTTGTCCTGAGTACGCTGATATCCCATATGTGGGGGGAACCACTGTGATCGCCTTACTGCGATCTTTGGGAGGCAGAATGAACAAATCCACAAAAGGTGAAGAATTGGTTTTCTTTTTTACGCCGTTCCTCGTGCGGTATTATTGATTTAGGCGACTTTATTCCTCGGATTGGTGCGATTACAGCGATACCAGATTTATACCCTTTTTTCATGTTTAGCTTCTTTCACACTCTAAAAGACGCTTTTTTTTGGAAGAATTTTTTGTAAGAAATTTTTGCATCGCCGTATTTTGAGAGCTATAATTTTTCCATATTTCGTCCGACAGAGTTATCTGTGAGCTTATTTTTTGCGGGACGAGCTGACGTTTTTATTGGTACCATATTCAGGCACATAACTTTTTTGATCGCTTCTTATTCCGATTTTTGTGGAAGCAGAATGAACAAAAACCAGCAATTCAGGAATTTTATTTTTTTTTTCCTCCGTTCCGCGTGTGGTAAAATTGATAAAGCAGCTTTATTCTTCAGGTCACTACGATTACACGATACCTCATTTATATATTTTTTTATGTTTTGGCGTTTTTTACACAATAAAAAATTTTATAGAAAAAATAATTATTTTTGCATCAGTTTATTCCGTGAGCTATAACTTTTTTATTTTTTCGCTGATGATGCTGTATGGCAGCTTGTTTTTTGCGGGCAAGATGATGTTTTCAGCGGTACCATGATTATTTATATCCGACTTTTTGATCGCGTGTTATTGCACTTTTTCCAAGCGGTATGATGATACCGCTTGGAAAAAGTATAATTTACTACTTTTTTGTGGTTTTTTTTACGGCTTTCACTGAAGGGGTTAACTAGGGTTACGCTTTTATAGATGGGATTTTTATGGATGCGGCGATACCAAACATGTGTATTTTTTTGTTTTTTTATTACATAAAAATGAGTATTTTTTTAGGGGAAATTTTTTTTTAATTTTTTTTTAATTTTTTTTTTAAAAAAATGCTTTTTTTAACTTGTTACTTTATGGGCCTTTCACTTTTTTACTTTTGATTGCAGTTACAATGCATTGTACTTATATGAAAGCTGCTGTGACCATGATCACAGCAGCTTTCCGTAGCTTGATGACCCGGAGGTTGTCATGACAACCCCCAGGTCATCAAGGCAATGATCTGGCCCTGCAAATACACTGCAGGGCGCCGATCTTAGGCAGAGGGAGCTCCCGACCCTCTGCCTCCCCCCTGAGCGCTGCGATCACGCTCGATCGCAGCAATCAGGGGTTAACAGCCAGCTTTGCTGGTACACTGTTGGGGATTTATTTAAAATTGAAGCGGTGAGCGGTCCAGCTCACCCCAAACCATCTCGATTTGGTTCAGGTCTGGTGACTGTGGAGGCCAGGTTATCTGGCGTAGCACCCCAACACTCTCCTTCTTGGTCAAACAGCCCTTACACAGCCTGGAGGTTTCTTTGGGGTCATTGCCCTGTTGAAAAATAAATGACGGTGCAACTAAACGCAAACCGGATGGAATAGCATGCTGCTGCAAGATGCTGTGGCAGCCATGCTGGTTCAGTATGCCTTCAATTTTGAATAAATCCCCAACAGTGTCACCAGCAAAGCACCCCCACACATCACACCACCTCCTCCATGCTTCACGGTGGGAACCAGGCATGTAGAGTCCATCCGTTCACCTTTTCTGCATGCAATGCAGTAATCAAAGCAAAAGGTGGCTACTTTGAAGAACCTAGAATATAAGACATATTTTCAGTTGTTTCACACTTTTTTGTAAAGTGTAATGTCTAATTCTACATGTGTTAATTCATAGTTTTGATGCCTTCAGTGTGATTCTACAATTTTCATAGTCATGAAAATACAGAAAAACATTGAATGAGCAGGTGTGTCCAAACTTTTGGTCAGTACTGTATATGTCACAATGACATGTATATATATATATTAATATATATTTTATAATATATATATATATATTCTATGTGTGTGTATTTAGTGTTTACAAGGAAAGAAAGGGGTTTTTTTAGTTCCGATATTCTGTCCCATAGACTTGCATTGGATTTCCAGTATCGGAATCGGGTATCGCCGATACTTTTTGGGTATCGGCGATACCATTCCGATCGATACTTCTTGATATCGGGAAGTATCGCTCAACTCTACTTCTGACAGATTACCTTTAAATATGAAAATTGCTACTTCAGAGAAGAAAAGAACTTGAACTCTAGTTCAACATATTGTAAGTAACAATCCTACTAGGCAATATCAACCCTTTAATAAGTCTTATCACATGACTTAGGACAAAAACCAAACCAGAATCTCTGTTTGCAGACATGTTTCAGAGTGTTGCCTCTCCTCATTTTGGCAAGGATCATTAAAGGGTCAATATTAACATGTAGGATTGCTTCTTCAATAAGTGGCGCTAGCATTCAAGCCCTCCTACTCTCAGAAAAGGCTATTTACATATTTCATTTCCAAGAGAAGCAATGGAAGGCCTATAAGTCTTCTTAAACTGACATGACATACATGGAACTCTACATTAAGAGAGAACTTACCTCTAGACCCCAGTCATAGGTTTCTCATAGAGTCAAATCAGATCCCCTGCTTTGCACTGAGGAGGAACAATACCTCAAAACACGTATTTGCTAATAAAGATTCTCGCTTGGCTTTAATTCTAACTCATGAAGAAAGTCTTTTTAAAGGGTCAATATTGACTTGTATGTCCAATAAATGGCACTAGAGCTAGAGCACTAGAGCTTGAGGCATACATACTATACTATACAGTACTATACTATATACTATTCAGCATACTTAAACTTTTAGTTACTCTTTAAGCTCAGTTTGACTTCTACTAGTTACTTTTGCTTCTAGCTCACCAGTGCACCCCATTTAATCTTAAACTATGTTCACACAGAGCTTTTTAAAGTGTTAAAAAAAGATGGATTTTTAAAGCAAAAATCTTCCCAGGAAATGCTAGCTTTTTAGGTGTTTTATCTGAGTTTTTCTATTTCTATTAAATTTACTGAAGTGCTCTAAAGAGGTTTTAAAGATTTTTGGATTTTTTTAAGGAACTTTTATGTAGCCTTTTGATTTGTTAGTGCCTAATTTGGATATTTTTCCATTAGGATTCTTCCTTTTCCACCAGATGCTTTTCAAAACCTCTTCAAGAAAAAAAACAACTCATATGAACAGCAAAATGGATTAAAAGAGGCATAGATGCTCAAGTAAAGAACATAATTTTACCTTTTTGAAAGTCACTAGTGCAGTCACACAGCCACACTACCGTGAACAGTTTTGGGTTTTAGTGTATAAGAAGGACATAGCTGATCTAGAGCTTGTGCAGAGAAGAGTGACCAAGGTTATTAAGGGAATGGGTGAACTGCAGTAACAAGACAGGTTATCATCAAATTTCAGTTATTCAATGGCTTAGAGTCAATTTACAAATATTCAGACAGTTCTAATATAGGTTGATGTCAAGCTATATAGTATGTTGAACTCGATAGACTTATTTCTACCTTCATCCTTAAAAAACATGAAACTAATGATCTTTTTATACTTCAGCATGTATCCTTAGTACCAAAAACTGCAGCATTTTAAAGAGATTTTCTCTTAAAGTAATTTATTCTTTTCATATTTCATATACTGATTTTATACACAAGGAACTGCATCCATATTCAATTAGAGAGGAAAACTGTTCTAATGAAAAAAAAGAAAAAGGAAAAACATGCACAATTCCTTTCTCTTCTTATATTGTTAGTGCTAATAATCTTAGTACAGTACATTGAAGCTTAAAATTGTAAATCTCAGTGCTGTGAAATATACCTGAAGCACTATGTGCAATAGACAATAGACCCCTACAGCTTAACAAAATGTAACACCTAAAAATAGCCTGCAAGATTTTTGTAATATGATTTTAGACCTTTGTAACCTAAGCAGTAATAACTTGCAGTGTTTGATATACAGAAGTGTCAGTATTATAGTCTACAGAATTAATTTGCATGCTAATGCCACTCATATGCATAAATAAATCCAAATCACACATAATATCTACTTTTAATTCAGTAAAGGTGGTACTACATAGGCTCATGAAAGGAAAAATGGCACTTAGAAACTAGACATTCTGATTAAACCCAAATTCACTTGGAATGTTTTGAATTCATGTCCAATTTGTCACGAAAACAACAGGGCGATCACACAGATCATACCAGTGCCACCGATTTGCCAAGAAAACAACACTTCACCACCTCCAATTGCCAGGATAATTGTGCAATTGATTGACGACTAATGGATGAGACCACGGCTTTTTTCACTACTAAGCCTGTTATTGGGGAACTCACAGTGGATATACAGTATATGCACAATCCTATTACACCGCATGGAATACATATTTGCCCCTGGGTGGTCACTGCCAAGCTTCACAATAACAAAAAGAACTGGATGCCATAAACAATAAATTAGATAGACCAATTGGACACAATAGCATATGACTTCAGGGTTGTGGTTTATAAAGCAAGAAGAGCAAAGCTATTACATTTTATATATTTAATTCACAAAAGTAGGCTGTCTTTTTGAAAATATACAAAGTTCTTACAAAATGGACAAAACAACACAGCATATAAAATTATATAAAATGAAAGGAAATAACAAAAGAAAAGTACTAAACCTGTGTCACGGAAATTATGCAGATTGTAGTGGAGTGAAGCTGTCCTTTTTTAGGGAAATGTTACAGAACCACAGCAAACCATGTTTTCCAGGACCGACAAAAACTCAAAATCTATTTTTATTGGGTGTAAACCATGCCCAATTAGCTCTCTTCCATGAGCTCATATGGAAGCTGGTCTTGGGATGTGGCTAGGGTTCCAAAAAATTAAGAGTAGAGATGGGCGAACCTGAAAAGTAAAGTTCATGGTCCATACCAAACACCTACTGTTCAGGTATGGACCCCGAACATGGACTTCACCAGGAAGTCCATGTTATCAGTCCGTCGTTCAGACCCAAGCCATAATCCATGTCTGAGAATAGACAGATTTCAACCTGGATGGTGCCAAAATGCGACTGTCCAGTTTGAGAACCACTGAGAAATGAGCTGCTGCAAGTTCAGCCTCAGTAACTAGCGGTTCCTAACATTCCGTTCCTTGCTGAGCCCCTGAACTACGGTGACCTTGATGATTTCACCGCTTGCACCTTGAGAAAAAGCCTTTTTCTCACTGTGCTACCACTGATCTCACCAAAGTCACTACAGTTCAGAAGCCCCGCTGGAAATGCTGCCTCAGTGACCTACATTAACCTTGATGTCTTCACCAATAGTCACTGAGGCTGAGTTCACTGCAGCTCATTCTTCAGTAGTTCTCAGCCTGGATGGTCACATCTTGGCACCATCCAAGTTGAAAACTGTTTATCACCAGACACGGATTACGGCAAGGGACAGAACGACGGACAAGTGAGGAATATGGTTGTTTTTTTTCATGTTGTTTTTTTTTTATAGGAGACCATGACTTTATTGGAATGGGCAATATGTAAGTATAACTGTCTTTGTTATTTTTTATTTTCGCTCCCGGCCAATCCCGTTCCCAGGTGTCCTTTGCGACAATGACCCCGATGACGTAGCATTACACGAGACCGCTACGTCATCTGTGGTGATTCTCACAATGCATTACTGCGAACGGGATTGGCCGGGAGCGTCGCTGAGAGGCGGGAAAGCTGCGGGGGCCGCCGGAAGTTGAGAATATCACTATTTTTATTTTAATTATTGTTTTTACATGGATATTGTACCCAGGGCCTGGAGGAGAGTCTCCTCTCCTCCAGGCCCTGGGTACCATCCGCACATAAACCACTTACTTTGCACATGGTGGGCACACCCACATGCGGAAAGTAAGCGGTTCAATGCAATCCTATGGCGGCGGAATCGCCGCGGTTCCGCAAAAAAGAATGAGCAATCTGCGGATTCTTCCACGATGCGATTCCGCCGCGGAAAAACCCGCAGCATGTGCACAGCATTGCGGAATCCCATAGGCCATAATGAGTTGTGTTGTGCAAGCGGTTTTGCCGGTTTTTCGCGGCAAAAACGCTAGGAATTCGCAACGTGTGCACAGACCCTAATTCACTTAATAGGTGCAGAAACAGTGCAGAAAATCTTCAGCATCAAAAATTTAAAAAACCTCATTGTGGGAACTAGTTCATATGTACATCTTGTATCTGTTTTTATCAAGGATATAACACGTATCTATTATAGTCTAAACTGATGTTACCGGTACTATTTTTTCACATACATGTTTAAACACAGACATGTGAGTGAGGCTTAAGAGTGTTTTACTGCACCATTTTTACACCAATTTTAAAATTTAAATGCTCTTCAATATTCACATCCACAATAGCATCAATACTCTTTGATGTGGATAATAAAGTGGATATGCTTTAAATCCATATGAAAAATTCAATGAATTAGATTCTGGAAGGTGCCACCCATAAACCTCATTCAGATATTCAGGAGTCAAATATGACTTCTGTATTTTTTATGGATAGATCATGTACCATTACAGGTTATGGAGTCACTTACATGTCCAGGTTTTTCTCTGACAAAGTGGACTGCAAAAATTCATGGCAATATTTCTGTATGCGTGTGTTAACTATATTTTATCCAGTATTGTCGTAAGCGGATACACTGTTTATGTGAGTCAATTTGCTGCCATTAATCATAATATCTGCAGTATTTGTCAGCACAAAAGATGCATTGAAACAACTGAATAATCAATGTTTACATGAGACAATAATTAACCCCTCTCTGACATTAGACGTACTATCCCGTCCATAAAACCCGTGCCATTCTGACCATGGACGGGATAGTACGTCATAGGCGATCAGCTGCGCTCCTGAGGGGAGCGCAGCTAATCGCCGCCGGGTGTCAGCTGATTATCACAGCTGACACCCGAGACTGTGTGTCAGGAGCGGTCACGGACCGCTCCCGGCACATTAACCCCTAGCAACACCGCGATCACACATGATCGCGGTGTACTGGGGGCACAGGGGAGGATCGCGCAGGGTGGGGGCTCCCTGCGCGCCCCCTGAGACCCTCAGACCAGCGCGATGTGATCGCGCTGTTCTGAGGGCTTCCTCCCTCCCAGGACCCGGATCCAAGATGGCGCCGGGGTCCTGGAGGGAGGCTGCTTCCTCAGTGCCTGCTGAGAGCAGGCACTGAGAAGCCTGCTGCACTGCCTGAGCGATCGCTGGTGTGACAGAGTGCTGTGCACACTGTCACACCAGCGATCTGCTCAAATACAGTGATGTCCCACCCTAGGACAAAGTAAAAAAGTTAAAAAAATAAAAATAAACATGTTATAAAAAAAAATCCAAAATAAAAAAAAAAAAAAAAAAATATTCCCCAATAAATTCATTTCTTCCTGTAAATAAAAAAAACAAAACAATAAAAGTACACATATTTGGTATCGCCGCATCCGTAACGACCCCCCTATAAAACTGTCCCACTAGTTAACCCATTTAGTGAACCCCTTAAAAAAAAAAAAAAAAATGAAGCAAAAAATCAATGCTTTATCATCATACCGCCGAACAAAAAGTGGAATAACGCGCAATCAAAAAGACCGATATAAATAAACATGGTACCGCTGAAAACGTCATCTTGTCCCGCAAAAAACGAGCTGCCATACAGCATCATCAGGGAAAAAATAAAAAAGTTATAGCTCGCAGAATAAAGCGATGCAAAAATAATTATTTTTTATATAAAATTGTTTTTATTCTATAAAAGCGCAAAAACATAAAAAAATGATATAAATGAGGTATCGCCATAATCGTACTGACCCGAAGAATAAAACTGCTTTATCAATTTTACCACACGCGGAACAATAAAAACTCCTCCCCCAAAAGAAATAAAAAGCGATCAAAAAATGTCACCTGCTCAAAAATGGTACAAATAAAAACGTCAACTCGTACCGCAAAAAATAAGACCTCACATGACTCTGTGGGCCAAAATATGCAAAAATTATAGCTCTCAAAATGTGGCGATGCCAAAAACTATTTTTGCAATAAAAAGCGTCTTTTAGCGTGACAGCTGCCAATCATAAAAACCCGCTATAAATAGTAAATCAAACCCCCCTTTATCACCCCCTTAGTTAGGGAAAAATAATAAAATTAAAAAAATTTATTTATTTCCATTTTCCCATTAGGGTTAGGGTTAGGGTTGCGGCTAAAGTTAGGGTTAGGGTTGGCGCTAAAGTTAGGATTAGGATTAGGGTTGGGATTAGGGGTGTGTTTAGAGTTAGGTTTGTGGTTAGGGTTGGGACTAGGGTTAGGGGTGTGTTGGGGTTAGGGTTGGAGTTAGAATTGGGGGGTTTCCGCTGTTTAGGCACATCAGGGGCTCTCCAAATGTGACATGGCGTCTGATCTCAATTCCAGCCAATTCTGCGTTGAAAAAGTCAAACGGTGCTCCTTCACTTCTGAGCTCTGCCATGCGTCCAAACAGTAGTTTATCCCCACATATGGGGTATCAGCGTACTCTGGACCCCAAGAGTTATTGTGCAATTTGTCCTATTTCTTCTGTTACCCTTGGGAAAATAAAAAACTGGGGGCGAAAATATCATTTTTGTACGAAAAAATATTTTTTTGTTTTTACGGCTGTACATTATAAACTTCTGTGAAGCACTTGGGGCTTCATAGCGCTCACCACACACCTAGATAAGTTCCTTGTGGGGTCTATTTTCCAAAATGGGGTCACTTGTTGGGGATTTCCACTGTTTAGGCGCATCAGGGGCTCTCCAAATGCGACATGACGCCCCCAGACCATTCCATCAAAGTCTGCAATCCAAAACGTCACTACTTCCCTTCCGAGCCCCAACGTGTACCCATACAGTAGTTTTCTCCCACATATTGGGTATCAGTGTACTCAGGACAAATTGGGCAAAAACTTTTGGGGTCCAATTTCTCCTGTTACCCTTGTAAAAATAAAATATTGGGGCGAAAAAATCATGTTTGCAAAAAAAAAAAAAGATTTTTTTATTTTTACGGCTGTGCGTTATAAACTTCTGTGAAGCACTTCGGGTTCAAAGTGCTCACCACACATCTAGATAAGTTCCTTGTGGGGTCTATTTTCCAAAATGGGGTCACTTGTGGGGGGTTTCCACTGTTTAGGCGCATCAGGGGCTCTCCAAATGCGACATGACGCACCCAGACCATTCCATCAAAGTCTGCAATCCAAAACGTCACTACTTCCCTTCCGAGCCCTGACGTGCGCCCATACAGTAGTTTTCTCCCACATATTGGGTATCAGCGTACTCAGGACAAATTGGACAACAACTTTTGGGGTCCAATTTCTCCTGTTACCCTTGTGAAAATAAAATATTGGGGGCGAAAAAATCATTTTTGTAAAAAAAAAAAGGATTTTTTATTTTTACGGCTGTGCATTATAAACTTCTGTGAAGCACTTTGGGGTTCAAAGTGCTCACCACACATCTAGATAAGTTCCTTGTGGGGTCTATTTTCCAAAATGGGGTCACTTGTGGGGGGTTTCCACTGTTTAGGCGCATCAGGGGCTCTCCAAATGCGACATGACGCACCCAGACCATTCCATCAAAGTCTGCAATCCAAAACGTCACTACTTCCCTTCCGAGCCCTGACGTGCGCCCATACAGTAGTTTTCTCCCACATATTGGGTATCAGCATACTAAGGACAAATTGGACAACAACTTTTGGGGTCCAATTTCTCCTGTTACCCTTGTGAAAATAAAATATTGGGGGCGAAAAAATCATTTTTGTAAAAAAAAAAAGGATTTTTTATTTTTACGGCTGTGCATTATAAACTTCTGTGAAGCACTTTGGGGTTCAAAGTGCTCACCACACATCTAGATAAGTTCCTTGTGGGGTCTATTTTCCAAAATGGGGTCACTTGTGGGGGGTTTCCACTGTTTAGGTGCATCACGGGCTCTCCAAATGTGACATGACGCCCCCAGACCATTCCATCAAAGTCTGCAATCCAAAACGTCACTACTTCCCTTCCGAGCCCCGACGTGTGCCCATACAGTAGTTTTCGCCCCCACATATTGGGTATCAGTGTACTCAGGACAAATTGGACAACAACTATGGGGTTCCAATTTCTTCTGTTACCCTTGTGAAAATAAAATATTGGGGGCGAAAAAATCATTTTTGTAAAAAAAAAAAAAGATTTTTTATTTTACGGCTGTACGTTATAAACTTTAGTGAAACACCTGGGGGTTCAAAGTTCTCACCACACATCTAGATAAGTTCCTTGAGGGGTCTAGTTTCCAAAATGCTGTCATTTATGGGGGTTTCCACTGTTTAGGCAGATCAGGAGCTCTCCAAACACGACATGGCGTCCAGCCAATTCTGCGTTGAAAAAGTCAGACGGCGCTCCTTCCCTTCCAAACTCTGCCATGCACCCAAACAGTGGTTTACCCCCACATATGGGGTATCAGCGCACTCAGGACAAATTGCACAATAACTTTTGGAGTCTTGATACCCTTGGAAAAATAAAAATTGGGGTGAAAAGATCATTTTTGTGGAAAAAATATGATTTTTAAATTTTACGGCTCTACATTATAAACTTGTGTGAAGCACTTGGGGGTTCAAATTGCTCATCAAAAATCTAGATAAGTTCCTTAGGGGGTCTAGTTTCCCAAATGGGGTCATTAATGGGGGGTTTCCACTGTTTAGGCACATCAGGGGCTCTCCAAATGCAACATGGCATCCAAACTCAATTCCAGCCAATTTTGGTTGGAAAAAGTCAAATGGTGCTCCTTCCATTCCGAGCTCTGCCGTGCGCCCAAACAGTGGTTCCCCCCCACATATGGGGTATCAGCGTACTCAGGACAAATTGTACAACAACTTATGTGGTCCAATTTCTCCTGTTACCCTTGGGAAAATAAAAAATTAGTGACTAAAATATAATTTTTGTGAGAAAAAAATAGGATTTTTTATTTTCATGCCCGGGCATTATAAACTTGTGTGAAGCACTTGGGGGTTCAAAGTGCTCACCAAAGATCTAGATAAGTTCCTTAGGGGGTCTAGTTTCCAAAATGGGGTCACTTGTGGGGGGTTTCCACTGTTTAGGCTCATCTGGGGCACTGCAAACGGAACATGACCCTCATTAACGTCTGCATTCCAAAACGTTACTACTTCCTTTCCAAGCCCTGCCGTGCGCCCAAACAGTTTCCCCCCCCACATATGGGGTATCAACGTACTAAGGACAAATTGGACAATAACTTTTGGGGTCCAATTTCCTTGGGAAAATTCAAAAATTTGGGACTAAAAAATCATTTTTGTGGAAAATTGATTTTTTTTTTTTTCACACCCAGGCTTTATAAACTTTTGTGAAACACTTGAGGGTTCAAAGTGCTCACAACAGATCTAGATAAGTACCTTAGGGGGTCTAGTTTCCAAAATGGTGTCACTTGTGGGGGGTTTCCACTGTTTAGGCGCATCAGGGGCTCTCAAAACGCGACATGGCATCCAATCTAAATTCCAGCCAATTTTAGTTTGAAAAAGTCAAACGTCGCTCCTTCCCTTACGAGCTCTGCCGTTTACCCAAACAGTGGTTTTCCCCCACATATGGGTATTGGCGTACTCAGGAGAAATTGCATAACAACCTTATCTGTCCATTTTCTCCTTTTACCCTTGTGAAAATAAAAAAAAAGTTTGTAAAAGATAATTTTTGTGGCTAAAAAGTAAAATATTAATTTTTTCCTTCCACGTTGCTTTAGTTACTGTGAAGCACCTGAAGGGTTAATAAACTTCTTGAATGTGGTTTTGAGTACCTTGAGGGATGCAGTTTTTAGAATGGTGTCACTTTTGGGTATTTTCTGCCATATAGACCCCTCAAAGTGACTTCAAATGTGAGGTGGTCCCTAAAAAAAATGGCTTTGTAAATTTTGCTGTAAAAATGAGAAATCGCTGGTCAACTTTTAACCCTTATAATTTCCTAACGAAAAAAATTTTGGTTCCAAAATTGTGCTGATGTAAAGTAGACATGTGGGAAATGTTATTTCTTAACTATTTTGTGTGATATATTTCTCTGTTTTAAGGGAATAAAAATTCAAAGTTTGAAAATTTCAAAATTTTAAAAATTTTCGCCATATTTGCGTTTTTTTCAAAAATAAACGCAAGTTATATCGAAGAAATTTTACCACTAACATGAAGTACAATATGTCACGAGAAAACAATCTCAGAATCGCGAAGATCCGTTGAAGCGTTCCAGAGTTATAACCTCATAAAGAGACAGTGGTCAGAATTGTAAAAATTGGCCCGGTCATTAACGTGCAAACCACCCTTGGGGGTGAAGGGGTTAAGAATAAAAGTTTGAACAGTCATTCAACCAATCACCTTCCCATTTTGTCAGTAGTAATCAGCAGAAATTTATATGTAATTTTGGCTTAAAAAATAAAAATGTAAAATGATTTAATTAACAAAATTAAGGCACTGGAAAATTCAAAACTGACACTATATAAAAAATATCCTTTAACCCTTCAGGTGCTAGACAGGAATTAATGCAAAGTGGAAGGAAAAAAAATATTTAATTTTTACCTCTAAAATGTTGATTTAGCCCCAATTTTTTCACTTTTATTAGTGATAGCTAGTGTTGAGCGATACGATACCGCAAGTATCGGTATCGGCCGATATTAGCTGTATCGGACTTTCGATATTGACTTTCAATATTTCCCATATATCGTATACCGGAATCGGAATTGTCACTGTCACTGTGAGTGTCCATCGGTCGGGTCTGTCAGGAGTCAGCGGCACTTACCTGGCAGAAGATCTCCGGTGGTCACGGCCTGGACTGGTTGATGGCCGCCATCATCTTTCCCCGGCGGTCACATGCAGTTTCTCGCGATAACTGCAGTGACTGCTGGGTAATCCCGGCCGTAAAGCAGTCAGTCCGATGACGTCACCGCCGGGAAGCAGGTAATCAGCTGTGCTGCGCCGGGATGACAGCCTCTGCCTGTCATTCCGATGTAGCAGAGCTGGATCGTCGTTGGACAGTCAGTACTATGGACTGCGTCGGACAGGTGGTATACTGTTGGTTTGTTTTTTTCCTTTTTTTACAGGAGATCGATGGCGTCGCAGGAATGAGAGTATAATAAAAGAAATGAAAACTGTGTTGTCTCTTTTATTTCATTAAAATACTTTTTTCTTGCTGTGTCTTTTTTTTTATACATTTAAAAACTTTGGGATTAATAATGGATCGGTGTCTTATTGACACCTCTCCATTATTAACCGGCTTATTGTCACCGTGCAATCAACGGTTACATTAACCCCTTATTACCCCACTTGCCACCGCTACAGGGCAGTGGGAAGAGCCGGGTAAAGTGCCACAATTGGCACATCTTTTGATGCGCCAAATGTGGGGCTGCTGTAGCCTGGTATTATCAGGCTGTTGAGGGCCAAAATCCATGGGCCTTGACAGTCTTTTAATACCAGGCCGCAGCAGTCTTCATTTTATTTGGCTGGTTAACAAAAATAGGGGGACCCCTACGCCGTTTTTTTTTTCGAGGGGATCCCCTATTTTTGTTAACCAGCCAAGCTAAGCAGACTGCTGTGGCCTGGTATTATCAGGCTGGCAAGGTCCATGGATATTGGCTCATTACCAGCCTGAAAAACCAGGCCTCAGCAGTCTGCTTCATCTGGCTGGTTAACAAAAATAGGGGGGACCCCACGCCAATTTTTTTTCGAGGGGACCCCCTATTTTTGTTAACCAGCAAAGATAAGCAGACTGCTGTGGCCTGGTATTATCAGGCTGGCAAGCAGGGTCGGACTGAGGCACCGGGACACCGGGAGAAACCTACGGTGGGCCCCAGCTCCTGCGTGGTGGGCCCTGATTTGAAAGGATAGGTCGTGGGGCAGAGGGGGCGGTGGCCCCGGGGCCCGCGCTCTGAGGGGGCCCACCCGGAGCTACGATACAGTTAGATTCTGCGGCAGAGCAGGGAGAATCGCTCTCCCTGCTCTGCCGCCCGGAAGCTATGGGGCCTGAACAGGCGTTGGGGGGGCCCGGTGCCAGCAGTGGGCCCCCCACCCGTCATCGGAGGGTCAGTTGTATCGGCATCCAGCCGATAAAGCTGATCGCATAGAGAGAGAAGGAGCGAGCGCTCCTTCTCTCCCATAATCCCCCTCAGCGTATGACAGCGGGCGCAATAACATCACCTGCCGGCGCCCGCTGTCAGACGCTGAGAGGGAGAACAGTGAGCAGCACAGGAGCCGGGAGGTGAGTATTTTTTTTATTTTTTTTTTAATGGGGGTGCAGTCGAGTCCTGGCTGGAGAAGTCGTCATGTCGGTGTGGGCCAGATGGAAAAGACATGAAAAGTGAACAATTCCATTAGAAAGAACATCAGCGGTAAGTCATTATCTGTACCTGTGCTGTAATCTATATGTTCTGTAGGACTGGTATTATTTAACACAGACCATATGGCGGTAATATCAATATTGGTCTTTTTATATATAGATTATTTTGGCCAACAGCGCGGTCATTTGCTGAGGTTCTCTGATGATGGGCCACTCAGAAGTTTTGCCCCACTAAACCAAAACCTAGCTACGCCTATGGCTCTCTCTCTAGTCTTTCTTTCTCGCTCTCTGTTCTTTCCTTCTCGCTCTCTGTTCTTTTTTCTCTGTTCTTTCTTTCTCTCTTTTCTTTCTTTCCTCTCTTTCTTTCTCTGTTTGTTCTTTCTCTCTCGCTGCTCTTTCTTTCTTTTCCTCAGTACCAGCCACTGTGCCCTCATTACCAGTCAGTGTGATCAGCAGTGCTAAATGGTTACGCTTGGGGCGAGGATATGTGTGTGATTAGCTGTGAAATGGGTGTTGTCGGGGCGTGGGCTAAAATTTTCAGCGGCGCGCAACACGCGCCGCAGCCTTTAATCCTCTTTCCTGTCTTCCAAATTTGGGAGGTATGCTGTATGACCTCCCTACAACTTCTGGCCATGCTCCTGATGAGCGCGACGGATGGTCTCGTGAGGGATCTCCTCCCACACCTGGACTAAAGCATCCACCAACTCCTGGACAGTCTGTGGTGCAACGTGGCATGGCCTAAAATTTTCTGCAGCATGCACAGCGTGCCACAGCCTTTGTCCCTCTTTCCCTTATTCAAAGGTTGGGAAGTATGATGTGTGGGCCGCAAGAATATATTTTCTCTGGTGGGCCCAAGGTACTCCAGTCCGACGCTGCTGGCAAGGTCCATGTATGTTGGCTCCTTTAACAGCCTTAAATACCATGCCTCAGCAGCGAGGAGCGTACAATTAAATCATGGGGCCCCATAGCAAACAGTCTGAATGTTCCCCAACCCCCCCAAAAAAAAAACCCCCAGAGGCATTGTAAATGTAAAGTGCCAGCACAGTGTAGAGAAAGTTGAGTCGCACAGAGACAGGGGTTTTGGGGTAATCATCGGCACCGAATTCACCGTCGACTTCATATGGGGGTTTTTGTCACAGTAGCACAGCTCGGTCCGTGACTCCTGGGCGATCACTGGAATGTGGATTATTTCCAGGGGATGATAGAATGTTCAGTGTAGTTTGTACGCTGATCCCACCTGTAGTAACCTGGTCAGGGGTCCAGCGCTGCTGTGTGCAGGTTCCTCTGGAAGGGATGGTGGTAGTGCAGGTAGGTGATAAGTCTTCTACAGGTAACACGCTATCCTTCCAGGGCAGATAGATGTGAGATAGAGCAATGGTGCAGAGTGATGTAGCAGAGTGGACTATGCGACGTAGTAAGAAAGCAGGAAACACTTCAAGTTAAACGTTGCATAATAAAATTTTTAATAATAACATTACAAAAGTGCAAATAGCATTACTGCCGAAGTTCGTTGAGACTTCTTAGGACTACCCCCACCGGGGTAACTTCACAGTGTCCTTTACTTGTGCTTGTGGAGGACCCGCTCCAAACCTCCAACTGTGGTCTTGGGTGGGCTGCAAGACTTTCCTTGAGCAGACCTCACTTTCGGCCACACCAAACGGTTTTTAGTTTCTGAGGTAGTTGAAAATAGTGCACAGTTAAGTTTTTTGTAAAACCAAGATGGAGCACCGAAGTGCCAACTATTTACAGAAAAGTTTGTGAGCCAGTACAGTTCATGGCTTCAAAGTTCAACATTTTGATTACATTGAACACCATTACCCAACCTGGGTATATAAAGGCAACAATAAACTTGTTCTTCTGAACATTCACCCGTCCGGGTACATCAAACCATTACCCAACTGGGTATATTAAGGCAACAATAAACTTCTTTTTATGAACATTCACCCGTCCGGGTACATCAATAATTTAACTATTTACATACAGAGACCCTGTCCGGGTTATTTAGACTTCTTTGGCTGGCCTCTTACAGGTACCACCTGGTACTCTTCTGGAGCTTGCCAACATCCGTGACAGGAGGGTCCACCCAGACCTGATGACGTCGTGTGGCCTGTACAGTTACGTCGTGACCCGCTATCTGGGTCTGTGTGGCCACCTTTTCGTCTCCCTCCGGGTCTGGAACCCTATGTCCCGGACTGAACGAACCCCAGGGGGCCTAACAGGCGCCGGGTACGGGCCAGCTATCATTATCATGTCCATAGCTGGGGCTGCTGAGGAGACCACTGAGGGAGGCTGGGGAGATTTACGGCGTGGGGTGGGCACTTGTGCAGAGGCCTGGTTGGGGGAGGCTGAAGGCTCGGAGGGTCTGTCAGTTTCCTGACACTCTGGGGAGTAGGGGTCGCACCTGGTAACATTTAGGGCGTACCATCCATTGTAACCCCAGTGTCGGGTGTAAGTCACCAAGTCTCCTGCCAACAGGTCCCTCCCCGGGTGTCCTTCTGGGAGGTGAGCCTCCACGTCCCGCCGGGTTACAAAGACTTCTAAATAAAGTCCAGGCTCCTGGATGAAGCCCCAACCACCTTTTAACTTAAAGTTCCGTACTGCACCCTTACGCCGCGGCTCCCTCACGCGTACTTTTATCCTTTCTCATACGTGCCTTCTCTGCCAGGTCCTTTCCAGGTGACGTTGCCGAAGCTTTTGGGATTCTCGCTGCTCCCTTTGTCGCTCTGCTTCCCGCTCCCGACGTCTCCACTCTTCCTCCTGACGCCGGTTGTAATTCTCCTCCACCAGCAGCTCCATGTCTCCACCATCAAACGCCAGCTTACGATGTCCGGTTTGCGCAGCTCTCCTGGCCGCCAGCCTGCGCGCTCCCTGTGGCGGAAGCAGCCGGCTCTGGAACAGATGACGGTCGGGGCTCCGGTACAGGCAGGTAGAGCTCTGGTGCCTGCGCGGCCTCCTCCATGAGGACGGTGTCGCTTCTTCTGCCTCAGCGACGGGGGCAGACAGCGGGATCTGGGGTGCTGGTGCGGCGTTTTCTGCAGGAACGGGTGCCTCCACTGTGATACTGGCAACCGGTTCAGATTGCAAGGGCTGGGATGCCTGCACGGCCTCCTCTACTGGAACGGGTGCCTCCACTGAGATACTGTCAACCGGTTCAGATTGCAAGGGCTGGGATGCCCGCACGGCCTCCTCTACTGGAACGGGTGCCTCCACTGAGATACTGTCAACCAGTTCAGATTGCAAGGGCTGGGATGCCCGCACGGCCTCCTCTACTGGAACGGGTGCCTCACCTTCCGGTACAGACACTTCAGGGGGTAAGAGGGATTGGCGCCGCTCCAAGTGTAGTTTTAGGGCCCGCCAGCTCGCTTCCATCCTGGCGACCTCCTCCCGGTGCCGGGCCAGGTCTCTCAGGGTATCCTCCGCTTCTTCCAGCGTAGGAGGGTTTCCAGGCCGGGTGCCAAACGGTGGCTCCGTGGCGATCGGGTCGCTTCTGTGGGGGGAGAGCTCTGACTCCTCCATCCCTTCCCACTTCTGCTCACGTCCGTTCACCATCTCTGCCAAGTCACATGTGTCATTAGCATCAGGAGAGGCGCCATCTTTTGTAGGGAGGCGGGACCTTCGCGTTCATTTCTGCCCACTGAGGAGGATGAGGAGGCGGAACTCCAGAGCTGTGGGGCACGATCTTACATTGCAGTAACATTTAGAGTGGGCGGACATCGTTTTTGCGCCACGGAGTGAGTGTACGCCCACGAGAGCACGCCCTTATTCTTCACCTGTGCCTCGTGGCGCAGATATGACGGAAAAATGGCAAATACAGTCTATGATGATTTTTGCAATTCTCAAGCAAAAAAACAGTTAAATTAAGGCACACAGGACTCGCTTATATCGAGCTTCTGAATCCTGTTCGTGACGCCAAAGTTGAGTCGCACAGAGCCACAGGTTTTGGAGTTACTCGGCACCAAGCCCGTCGACTTCTATGGGGATGTGACGGGTAGCACAGCTATGTCCGTGCCCTGGTCGCTCACTGGAATGTGGGATATTTCCAGGGGATGATAGAATGTTTGTGTAGTTTGTCGTGACTCCAGCTGTAGTACCTGGTCAGGGTGTCCAGCGCTGCTGTGCAGGTCCTCTGGCAGGGATGGTTTAGTGCAGCTAGGTGATAAGTCTTCTACAGGTAAGACGGTATCCTTCCAGGGCAGATAGATGTGAGATAGAGCAATGGTGCAGAGTGATGTAGCAGAGTGGAGTATGCGACGTAGTAAGAAAGCAGGAAAGGAAACAATTCTTACTACAAAGACATGCAGCATAAGGCTGCCTCAACCCCTCCCATCCAACTAGCTACACCCTGTTCTAACCAGTCTGAGCTAGACCATCCCATTGGGTCCACCTACACTCAGCTGGCATAGTGTACTGTTGAATGCAGTGGTTGGAGTCAATGGGGTGTTTCCTCCTTACCTGAGAGTAAGTTGTCACACCGCTGGGTGCGATGCAACATCTCTGTGGCGACTGGACCCTCGGGTGCTTCTGTCTTTTCACAAATGCCGGCTTTACCCGGCAATTGAATCAGAGGCTATTGTACTATGTAGAAGTGAATAAACTATAAATATATGTATATATATATATATATGTCACAATGACATGTATATATATATATATATATATATATATATATATATGTATTCTATGTGTGTATATTTTGTGTTTACAAGGAAAGAAAGTGTTTTTTTAGTTGCGATATTTTGTTCCCATAGACTTACATGGGACTTCCGGTATCGGAATCGGATATCGGCGATATTTAGTGATATCGGCGATACCATTCCGATCCGATATTTTTGGATATCGGAAAGTATCGCTCAACTCTAGTGATAGCACAAGTAAATGGACTGCGCTATTTGTTACCCAGTTTCACCTGAGAGCGGTGATACCGTACATGCATTTAGAGACCTCTGTTTGGATAAAAAGCAGGGCTCAGAAAGGAAGGAGCACCATTTGAATTTTGGAACACAAATTTGTATGAAACACATCATGTCGCATTTGCAGGGCCCCCAAGGGGTCAAAACAACAAAAACAAGCCATAAGTGACCAATTTTGAAAACTATGCCCCACAAAAATTTTATAAAGTAATATAGCAAGCATTTTGAACCCACAGGTACCACAGAATTTGATAAAATTAAGCCATAATATTGAAAAGTTTCAATTTTATCACAAAAATGTTATTTTGGCTGCAAATGTTAGCAGAAAGAAACATGAAAAAGTGATACCCCATAAGTAGTCAAAAAGTTCTCTTTTGGATATACTTCAGGGCTCAGAAATGAAGAAGTGACATTTAATAATTGAAATGTAAATTTGGCTGGATTAGATTACAGACACGATATCTCACATGCTGAGCCCCTGAGGTAACAAAAAAGCAGAAATCTACACAAGTGACCCTATTTTGGAAATTAGACCCATTAAGGAATTCATCTAGTGCTGTGTTGCACTTGTTAAACCAATTAGATGCATCACAGAACTTTTTAAAATGTGGATGTAAAACCAAAATCATGTTTTTTACAGCTAAAATATTGATTTAGCCCCAAATTTGTAATTTCCACAATGGATAATAGGAGACCCCATAATTTGTCATTTTGAACACAGCAATAACCAGTATGTGATTCAAAAATATTGTTTGGACACATGGCAGGGTTCGGAAAGGCAAGAGCGCTATTTGATTTCTGGGGCGTAAATTTGTCTGGAATAGATTGTAAATGACATGTTGCATTTGCAGTGTCCCTGACATGACAAAATAGCATAAATGACCAACAAGTGATCACATTTTGGAAACTATACCCCCAAGGAATTCATCTAGTGGTGTACTGAACAGTTTAAGCTACATAAGATTCACAAAACTTTATAACATTTAGATGTGAAAGCAAACAATTAAATATTTTCTGCCAAAATAATGTTTTAGCACCACATTTATAATTTACACAAAGGATAATAGGACAAAATTGACCCCATTATTTGTTATTTAATTTTTACCTAATGTGGCAGTACCCCATATGTGGTTGTACTCTACTGTTTGAGCACACGCAGATGTCACAAATCATTAAGGGATTTGTGGCAGCTCTGGTCTGCTGAATTTTAAATGGTTTATTTTTGGTGCAGCAACAGTTAATATCAGTCTCTTGCTGGCAGTTATTTTAGGCTGGTCAGCTGAAGTAGATTGGAAACCACTCACGCATCCCTCTAACTCTGCTGTTCTGTTCCCATGTACTATACAGTCATGGCCAAAAGTTTTGAGAATGACACAAATATTAATTTTTACAAAGTCTACTGCTTCACTTTTTCTAATTAAGAATGAGACCACTGGACACTTTAAAAGGAGGCTGGTGCTTGGCATCATTGTTTCTCTTCTGTTAAACATGGTTATCTCTAAAGAAACACGTGCAGTCATCATTGCAATGCACAAAAATGGCCTAACAGGGAAGAGTATCGCAGCTAGAAAGATTGCGCCTCAGTCAACAATCTATCGCATCATCAAGAACTTCAAGGAGAGAGGTTCCATTGTTGCCAAAAAGGCTCCAGGGCGCCCAAGAAAGAGCAGCAAGCGCCAGGACCGTATCTTAAAAGTGTTTCAGCTGCGGGATCGGGCTACCAACAGTGCAGAGCTTGCTCAGGAATGGCAGCAGGCAGGTGTGAGTGCATCTGAACGCACTGTGACGCGGAGACTCTTGGAGCAAGGCCTGGTCTCAAGGAGGGCAGCAAAGAAGCCACTTCTCTCCAGAAAAAACATCATGGACAGACTGATATTCTGCAAAAGGTACAGGCAGTGGACTGCTGAGGACTGGGGTAAAGTTATTTTCTCTGATGTATCCCCTTTTCGATTGTTTGGGACATCAGGAAAACGCCTCATTCGGAGAAGACAAGGTGAGCGCTACCACCAGTCTTGTCTCATGCCAACTGTTAGGCATCCTGAAACCATTCATGTGTGGGGTTGCTTCTCAGCCAAGGGAATCGGCTCTCTCACAGTCTTGCCTAAAAACACAGCCATGAATAAAGAATGGTACCAGAATGTCTTCCAAGAGCAACTTCTCCCAACCCTCCAAGAGCAGTTTGGCGATCAACAATGCCTTTTCCAGCATGATGGAGCACCTTGCCATAAAGCAAAGGTGATAACTAAATGGCTCAGGGAACAAAACATAGAGATTTTGGGTCCATGGCCTGGAAACTCCCCAGATCCTAATCCCATTGAGAACTTGTGGTCAATCATCAAGAGACGGGTGGCCAAACAAAAACTAAAATTCTGACAAAATGAAAGCATTGATTGTGCAAGAATGGACTGCTATCAGTCAGGGTTTGGTCCAGAAGTTGATTGAGAGCATGCCAGGGAGAATTGCAGAGGTCCTGAAGAAGACGGGTCAACACTGCAAATATTGACTTGCTGCATTAACTCATTCTAACTGTCAATATAAGCTTTTGTTACTTATATGTTTGCAATTATATTTCTGTCTGTGATAAAAACATCTGTCAAACACACATAAAAACCAGAGGGCTGAGCAGATCATGTGAAAATATAATATTTGTGTCATTCTCAAAACTTTTGGCCATGACTGTACACTTGTGTTTATTAAATCTTGATTTTAGATACTCTAACTCAATTATTTTTATACCTTTTGCTTACTAGACTGTATGGGCACATGTTTGAAAATAAAAAAAAGAAAAATGAAATTGAAATCTTTATTTTTGTTTTTTTTGTTCCGAAAAAACTTAGTAATAAGCAAAACGAAAAATAGCAAACTACACATATGTGTTAAAAAAAAACAAACCAAAACAAGCAAATCAAACATTTTGTGAAAAAAAATTAAATATAATACACACTACAATTTGAACATATTTACATGGTAATATTAATTTATGTATTCTTGCATTGAGAACAATAAACATGGGCTTTGCATAAGAATTTTTTGCATCTCGAACATGTAATACTTGTTTTATTATCACAAGAATAAGGGCAATAGCTGCAACTTTTTATTTTTATTCTGGAAGCACCGCTGGTAGAGGCCATGGGGTTAGAAGTGCTTGTGGAGGCCATGGTTTCAGTTTCCAGAGCATGTTGCTGGATGCTCTGTACAAGGCCTGCTGCTCCTTCAATTCTGGGTGTTACCTTTCTTTGCTCAATATACGACCTAACCTAACCAGAGATTTTCCAAGTTCTTCGATAAAGAGTCTTCATTTGTGGAGTTTGTTTGTATTCCAATTCGGGTTGATTTCCCTCCACAACACAAAAGCATTGTATGCCGACAAATCCACAATGTTGTAAAACACAATCATAGGCCACCAATTTGATTTTCTTTTGCAGGTATATGTACTAATGAGCTGATCTAATGTGTCTACACCACCTTTGGTTGCATTATAGTCCAAGATCATGTTAGGTTTTTTATCTTCCCGGGTACTTACTGCATTATCATGGTGGTTCGTACTCATTAGTATTAGTTGTTTATTTTTTTTTTGAACATACGCAACAATTGTTGTATTTGCAGTAAAGAAGGACATGGAACTATGCACATTTCATTTACTCAATATACCTTGTGGTAGTTCAGGCTTGTTTTTTCGGATCGTACCCAACATGGTAAGTTGTCGCTTTTGTAACATTTGCCCTAGTTGGTAGGAAGTAAAAAATTATCACATGTTACATTTTGTCCTTTGAGTCCATATGTCAAATCAAGGACAACTCTCATCCCCTGATTTTTTTCTACTCTTTGTCCTGGTGTTTTTCTGGTATACACCTGTGTATTGTAAAGGTAAAAACTTGTGCTGTCACATAATTGCCATATTTTTATATGGAGATAAGCCAGAAAGACAGACTTACTTAGCAAAAAAAATCATTTGCAGGCCTTTATAGCAAGAAAGACAGACTTACTTAGCAAAAAAAAATCATTTGCAGGCCTTTATAGCTCAGCTTTACAAAATAAGGCCCTCTTACACAGCGCATTCTGCGCAGTCCATTCTGCGCAGAATATATACGTGTAGTGCACACCTAGTGATCTCTCTGGATGCGCTCTACATTTTAGTATAGACTGTGCACCAAAAATAATCAATATAAAGCCATTTTTATGGTGCCCGGCAGAGCGCATGTACGACCCCTTTGAAATAATTTAGGAAATAAATAAATTGATATACAATAGTAGATACAATAAATAAACCAAACTGAGGTTATAACTCCTTTATTTCACTGAAAATATGGCCTCACAGCTGTAAAAAATGATGCTGGGTCACTATGACCCGAACACGACAAGTGTACAAATCGGCGTGTAGCAAAAAGTAAGCCCAAAAAAAAAAAAATACTCATAGATAAGTCCCCTCAAATGAGGAAAAGTCAAATAAAATCAAGTTTTAAAAACTTATAGAAAAAAATCTACAGGGCCTCACAAATTCTCTACGGGTCACTATGAGCCAAACAGAACAGCAGGGTTAAATTGTCACATGACCAATCAGCTGATCGTCGGTTAAAGATTTCTTCTTCTAAGCAGACAAGCTATGGGCGTGGATGGTGATGTTGTTGTTGCTGTTTGAGTTCTGATTCCTGGTGCAGTGTTCTCTGCTTCTTGGAGCTTAGCAGCAGAGCCTGAGATGAGTATTTTTCTTTAACCTCTCTAATTCCTCTGTCAATAGTGACAGCGACATCGAGGAGATCGCACAGAGAGTGGGCTCCTTGTTTGCTTCCATCAGCAGAGCGGGAGCTGCTTTGCCTCCTTCCCTGCCTGTCAGATGCTGATCTGATGCTCTGCAGTGCAGAAGCATTGCAGAGTATCAGATCAGCGATCTGTTACTAAACAGTGATGTCCCATCCTGGGACAATGTAAAAAAGTTAAAAAAGTTATTAAAAAGTGTAAAAATATTTTAAAAAATCCCCAAAAAAAGAACAAAAAATAAAAAAATATTAAATTAATAAATACATTTGTTTATGTAAAAAAATAATAATAAACAAAAAAGTACACATATTTGGTGTAGCCAAGTCCGGAATGACCTGCTCTATAAAACTGTCCCACTAGTTAACCCCTGAACACCGTGAAAAGAAAAACGAGGCAAAAAACAATGCTTTATCATCACAACATCAAACAAAAAGTGAAATAAAACGGGATCAAAAAAAGAAATGTAAATAAAAAAGGCACCTATAAAGACATCATGTCCCGCAAAAAACAAGCTGCCATACAGCTACATCAGCATACAAATAAAAAAGTTATAGCTCTCATAATAAAACGATGCAAAATTATTATTTTTTCTATAAAATAGTTTTTATTGTGTAAAAATGCCAATGCATAAAAAAATAAAAATGGAGTATCGCTGTAATCGTACTGACCCAAAGAATAAAGCTGCATTAGCAATGTTACTACATGCAGAATGGTAAAAAAAAATTCTGAATTGCTGGTTTTTGTTCATTGTACCTCCCAAAAATTGGAATAGAAAGTTATCAAAAAAAAGTCATGTGCCCGAAAATGGTACCAGTAAAAATGTCAACTAGTCCAGCAAAACATAAGCATGACTGTGGACTGAAATATGGAAACATTATAACTGTCAAAATATGACAATGCAAAAAGTAGTTTTTCAATAAAAAGCATCTTTTATTGTGTGACAGCAGCCAAACATAAAAACCCAATATAAATTTTCTATCAATGTAATCGCTTCAAATCTTAACCTGCTGTTGATTTTTTCTTTCTGCCTCCCAAAGATGGCAATAAGGCGCATCCTGCACTCTATGCTGAGCTCTTACACCAGAGTTTCCATGTAAATCTCTGAAATATGTGATTCAGACAGAACCCATGGAGCAAGATTCCCTATAACGAGGCAGATGGAGGCACTGTGGATGCCATCTGACCTGTGATCCAGCGGTTTCAGTCTTTTAGGGCGTGTATAAAATTGCGGTCCGCCACAGTTTTGTGTACTTCTGAAAAGAAGGACAATGCTGAATAGACGCCAGATAGAGTCGAGAGTAACCCTGCTGTGTATGGATCCCTCAGATATTTCAACTGAATCACATCACTTGGAGATTTAGATTGAAAACCTAAGGCAAGTGCTCAGTGTAGAGTGCCGGATAAATGTGATCCTAAATGTTATGTAAAATGTTCCCAATAAAAGCTTCAACTCAATCCACAAAAAAGCAAGTCCCCACTCAAGTCAGTCATGAGTTAATGAAAATATAGCAGGCTTCCATGTTACTGGTAGTGCAAAGGCTCTGGAAAAGCAAAATGGCTCCCTGCCCTCCCAAATCCAAATGTGCCCCTCCCTTCTGAGCCCCAGTGTATCTAAACCACATATAATGCCCACATGTTTGACATTTCTGTAGTGATGAGAACCCATCTAATTTACATGTGAGTGTCTCCAGAAGCATGAGCTGGGCATGATGTAATGGTTACTACAATGTACTGGTCATTACAGCCTACTGGTCTCTACAGAGTACTGGTCACTTCAACATACTGGTCCCTACAACAGCAGTTTGCAAGTTTCACTGCTGCTTTTTTCTGGAAAACACTCATTGAGTCAAAATCATCACTACACCTGTAGATAAATTTCCAAGGGTGTATAATTTCCAAAATAATGTCACTTGAGGAGGGATTCTGCCTTTCTAGCACTTAGGGGCTCTGTACAGGTCCTTCTCAAAAAATTAGCATATAGTGCTAAATTTCATTATTTTCCATAATGTAATGATTACAATTAAACTTTCATATATTTTAGATTCATTACACACCAACTGAAATTTGTCAGGTCTTTTATTGTTTTAATACTGATGATTTTGGCATACAACTCCTGATAACCCAAAAAACCTGTCTCAAAAAATTAACATATTTCAACCGTCCAATAAAATAAAAGTGTTTTTTTAAAAACAAACAAAAAAATCATCAAATAATAATGTTCAGTTATGCACTCAATACTTGGTCGGGAATCCTTTTGCAGAAATGACTGCTTCAATGCGGCGTGGCATGGAGGCAATCAGCCTGTGACACTGCTGAGGTGTTATGGAGGCCCAGGATGCTTCGATAGCGGCCTTAAGATCATCCAGAGTGTTGGGTCTTGCGTCTCTCAACTTTCTCTTCACAATATCCCACAGATTCTCTATGGGGTTTAGGTCAGGAGAGTTGGCAGGCCAATTGAGCACAGTAATACCATGGTCAGTAAACCATTTACCAGTGGTTTTGGCACTGTGAGCAGGTGCCAGGTCGTGCTGAAAAATGAAATCTTCATCTCCATAAAGCATTTCAGCCGATGGAAGCATGAAGTGCTCCAAAATCTCCTGATAGCTAGCTGCATTGACCCTGCCCTTGATGAAACACAGTGGACCAACACCAGCAGCTGACATGGCACCCCACACCATCACTGACTGTGGGTACTTGACACTGGACTTCAGGCATTTTGGCATTTCCTTCTCCCCAGTCTTCCTCAGACTCTGGCACCTTGATTTCCGAATGACATGCAAAATTTGCTTTCATCAGAAAAAAGTACTTGGGACCACTTAGCAACAGTCCAGTGCTGCTTCTCTGTAGCCCAGGTGAGGCACTTCTGCCGCTGTTTATGGTTCAAAAGTGGCTTTACCTGGGGAATGCGGTACCTGTAGCCCATTTCCTGCACACGCCTGTGCACGGTGGCTATGGATGTTTCTACACCAGACTCAGTCCACTGCTTCCTCAGGTCCCCCAAGGTTTGGAATCGGTCCTTCTCCACAATCTTCCTCAGGGTCCGGTCACCTCTTCTCGTTGTACAGCGTTTTCTGCCACATTGTTTCCTTCCAACAGACTTCCCTTTGAGGTGCCTTGATACAGCACTCTGGAAACAGCCTATTTGTTGAGAAATTTCTTTCTGGGTCTTACCCTCTTGCTTGAGTGGCCAATGATGGCCTTCTTGACATCAGTCAGGTCGCTAGTCTTACCCATGATGGGGGTTTTGAGTAATGAACCAGGCAGGGAGTTTTTAAAAGCCTCAGGAATCTTTTGCATGTGTTTAGAGTTAATTAGTTGATTCAGAAGATTAGTGTAATAGGTCGTTTAGAGAACCTTTTCTTGATATGCTAATTTTTTGAGACAGGTTTTTTGGGTTATCAGGAGTTGTATGCCAAAATCATCAGTATTAAAACAAGACGTGACAAATTTCAGTTGGTGTGTAATGAATCTAAAATATATGAAAGTTTAATTGTAATCATTACATTATGGAAAATAGTGAAATTTAGCACTATATGCTAATTTTTTGAGAAGGGCCTGTATATGGGATACACAAACTTTTCTTGGAAAATCTGCACTGCACCTCCAGAGTTTATGTGTATGGCAAAGTAGTACTGTTATGATTTGGTAGCTGAGGAGAGCAGGCAAAAAAGGAAATACACCAGAGCAGTTGGAAACTATGAGATTGCAGTACCCTGACTAACCACCAGAACTAGAGGCAGCCGTGGAGCGTTCC
This sequence comes from Oophaga sylvatica, assembly GCA_033576555.1. Lineage (NCBI taxonomy): Eukaryota > Metazoa > Chordata > Amphibia > Anura > Dendrobatidae > Oophaga > Oophaga sylvatica. Next base: position 220,675,581 of record JARQOD010000006.1, on the reverse strand, counting down.
TACGTTGGTCCTAGACGCCTCGTCACAGAATGAGAAACTAACTACACCTAAAGATAGAAAGAGGAAAGCTATCTGCCCCGGAGCAGATCCTCAAAGAACATAGAAAGCCCCCAAACATGTAATGGCGGTTAGACAAGAAGAAATACTGACACAGACAGAAAATAGTATGAGCAAACGTTGGGGCCCAAACTTACTAAATAGAAAAGGATAGGAAGGGCACTTACTGCAATCCCAAAAAACCCTGAAAAGCACCAACTCTACTAATTTCAAAAACACCTGAGATCACACGACCTCTACCACCTAAATTAGTTCTCTGGTGTATCCAAAAACAAAACAGCAGCCACTGAAAAAAACTGGAAAAAGCAAATGTACAAGCATCAGTGGCTGAACTGAACTGAGAGGCAAAAGCCCCCAGAGGGGACCCTGAAGGCCCCCACAGAAGTGCAGGACAAAATGCAAAAATCAAGCACAAAAACAAAAAGAAGAAAATGTCTTATCTGTTAGCAGGAGATTCAGACACGACACAGCAGGCTACCAAGGAAACAGGAATCAAGGATTGAGACCAGAACAATTGATCACCGGCAACCTGATGGGAAGGTGACTCCTTTATATAAGACCAGTCAGAGCACCTGATTCCCAATCCTCACAATCTTCACTGGACAGTCCAGTACCGTTTGTAACCACCAGAGGGAGCTTCTGCTCAGAACTCATTTCCAGCCTATTCACAACAGTACCCTTCCCTTGAGGAGGGTCACGAACCCTCATTTGAGCAACCAGGTCGGTCAGGATGAGTTCTATGATACCCACGGATGAGTTTCCTAGCATGGATGTCCGAAGAAACACCCAAGAATTGTCTTCCTGACCATAACCTCTCCATTTAACCAAATACTGGAGTTTCCGTCTAGAAAAACGAGAATTCAATATTTTCTCAACCACATACTCCAGATTGCCCTCAACCAAAACAGGGTCAGGAGGCACAGTAGTAGGAACCACTGGCTCAACAAACCTCTTCAACAAGGACTTGTGGAACACGTTATGGATCTTAAATGTCCCTGGAAGAAGCAAACGAAAAGAAACAGGGTTAAGAATCTCCATGATCTTATAAGGTCCAATGAACCTAGGCTTAAATTTAGGAGATGCCATTCTCATAGGAATATTTCTTGAGGACAACCAGACCAAGTCCCCACTTTAAACCGAGGACCATCAGTCCTATGCCGGTTAGCAAACCGCTGGGCCCTCTCTTGAGAGAGGGACAACCTCTCCACTACCTGGTCCCAAATCTGTTGCATACGCTCCACAACAGAGTCAACACCCGGGCAGACTGAAGCCTCCGTCTGTCCAGAAGAAAATCGAGGGTGAAACCCAGAATTACAGAAAAATGGAGACATCAAAGTGGCAGAGCTAGCCCTATTATTAAGAGCAAACTCAGCCAAAGGCAAAAAAGAGACCCAGTCATCCTGATCAGCAGACACAAAGCATCTTAGATAAGTCTCCAATGTCTGGTTTGTTCTCTCAGTTTGACCATTGGTCTGAGGATGAAACGCCGAGGAGAAAGACAATTGAACACCAATTTTAGAACAAAAGGTCCTCCAAAATCTGGAAACAAACTGGACTCCTCTGTCAGACACAATGTTCTCAGGAATGCCGTGTAAACGAACCACGTGCTGAAGGAACAAAGGCACCAATTCAGAGGAGGAAGGCAACTTAGGTAATGGCACAAGATGTATCATCTTGGAAAACCTATCGCAAATCACCCAGATGACGGTCATTCTCTGAGAAACAGGGAGGTCGGAAATTAAATCCATAGAGATATGGGTCCATGGTCTCTTGGGCACCGGTAATGGCATCAACAAACCACTAGAACGAGAGCAAGGCTTGTAGCGAGAGCAAGTCCCGCAGGACTGCACAAACTCCCTGACATCACGAGACAAGGTAGGCCACCAAAAGGACCGACCAACCAAGTCCCTGGAACCAAAAATTCCGGGATGACCGGCCAACGCGGAACAATGAATCTCAGACATTACACTTTTTTTCCACTGGTCCGGGACAAACAATTTCCCAACAGGGCAGCGCTCGGCTTATCTTCCTGGCACCCCTCCAGAGCCAGTCTCAAATTGGGCGAGATGGCGGAAAGAACTACACCCTCTTTCAAACTAACAGAAGGATCAGATAACTCAGGAGAGTCCGCCAGGAAACTCCTCGAGAGGGCATCAGCCTTAACATTTTTAGTGCCAGGAAGAAATGAAACCACAAAATTAAAACGTGTGAAAAACAAGGCCCACCTGGCCTGTCTAGGATTAAGTCGCTTGGCAGATTCAAGATAAACTAGATTCTTATGGTCAGTAAGGACCACCACCTGATGTTTGGCTCCCTCCAGCCAATGTCTCCACTCTTTAAAAGCCCACTTCATGGCTAATAACTCCCGATTACCCACGTCATAATTACGTTCAGTGGGAGAAAATTTTCGAGAGAAAAAGGCACAAGGGTTACTTTTAGAGGTCTCTGGATCTCTTTGGGACAAAACGGCACCTGCCCCAATTTCAGAGGCATCAACCTCCACCTGAAATGGTAGAGAAACATCAGGCTGCCGTAGAACAGGAGCAGAAGTGAATCTCTGCTTAAGTTCCTGAAATGCAGAGACTGCCTCAGGAGGCCAATTCACCACATCAGAACCCTTCTTGGTCAAATCAGTTAATGGTTTAACAATAACCGAGAAATTACCAATAAATTTACGATAAAAATTGGCAAAACCCAAGAATCTTTGAAGAGCCTTTAAAGAAGTAGGTTGGACCCAATCACAGATAGCCTGAACTTTGACCGGGTCCATTTCAATAACAGATGGGGACAAAATGAAACCCAGAAATGAGATCCTCTGAACGCCAAAAAGACACTTTGATCCCTTCACATACAGAGCATTCTTTCTCAAAATCTGGAACACAGTCCGAACATGTTTTACATGAGAGTCCCAGTCATTGGAAAAAATCAAGATATCATCCAAATAATCAATCAGAAATTTATCCACAAAATCCCTGAAAATGTCATTCATGAAGGACTGGAAGACAAAAGGAGCATTAGTGAGTCCAAAGGGCATCACAAGGTACTCAAAATGCCCTTCAGGGGTATTAAATGCCGTCTTCCATTCATCCCCATGCTTAATGCGAATAAGGTTATATGCCCCCCTGAGGTCAAGCTTGGTAAACCAAGTAGCGTTTTTCACCCTGGAAAACAGATCAGAGATCAAGGGTAACGGATATTGATATTTCACAGTAATATTGTTCAAGAGACGATAATCAATACACGGCCTTAATGAACCATCTTTTTTGGCCACAAAGAAAAAACCGGCACCTAAGGTTGAAGAGGATGGTCTGATATGACCCTTCTCCAATGACTCCTTGATATAAGACCGCATAGCGTCATGTTCAGGTACAGACAAGTTAAAAAAGCGACCTTTAGGGAATTTACTACCAGGCACTAATTCAATAGCGCAGTCATAGCTCCTATGGGGAGGTAAGGATGCAGATTTACTTTCGCTAAACACATCAGAAAAATCAATCAAAAAGTCAGGAACATCCTGAGCCTGGGGGGAGGCAGAAAAAACAGGAGTGTTGGTATTAACACATTGACAGCCCCAACTGGTAACAGACACAGATTTCCAATCCAAAACAGGATTATGAGACTGTAACCAAGGGAAACCCAGTACGATAATGTCATGCAGATTATACAGAACCAAAAATTTGCAACTCTCCTGATGATCAGGTTCTACCCTCATTATCACCTGAGTAGAGAACTGAGGTTTATTCTCAGCCAAAGGGGTAGAATCGATCCCCAGTAGGGGAATAGACTTCCGTAGGGGTATCAAGGGAAACCCACAACGTTTAGCAAAATCAAAATCCATCAGGTCAATAGCTGCTCCAGAATCAACAAAAGCCTGAGCAGAAAATGAGGACAGAGAGCATATCAGGGTAACAGTTAACAAAAACTTAGTCTGAACACTACCCAAGACAACTGAGCGAGCAAAACGTCTTCCCCGCTTAGGGCAGACAGAAATAGCATGAGAGGCATCACCACAGTAGAAACATAACCCATTGCGCTTTCGAAATTCATGACGCTGTGCCCCAGAAACCACTCTATCACACTGCATGGATTCAGAAGCAGGTTCCAAGGCAACATTATTCCACGCATACCTTTCCGCTCAGCAAACGTCTGTCAATTTGAATCGCTAATGACATAGAATCATTGAGATCAGAGGGAACAGGGAATCCCACCATAACATCCTTTACATTATCTGACAGTCCCTTCCGAAAAAGAGCTGCCAAAGCGTCGTCATTCCATTTGGTCAGGACTGCCCACCTACGGAATCTCTGACAGTATAACTCAGCATCCTCAAGCCCCTGACTTAATGCCAACAAAGTTTTTTCAGCTTGATCAGTGACATTAGGCTCATCGTATAATAACCCCAAAGCCTGAAAAAACGCATCAACATCACTCAAAACAGGATCCCCAGGTGTCAGGGAAAAAGCCCAATCCTGAGGGTCGCCGCGCAGGAGAGAGATGACAATTTGAACCTGCTGCGCTGCGTTCCCTGAGGACTTAGATTTTAAGGCAAAAAACAATTTACAGTTATTTTGAAATTCAGAAACTTAGCTCGATCCCCTAAAAACAAATCTGGCATGGGAATCCTAGGTTCCACAACAGGCAACCTAGCAAGATAGGTAGCAATACTCCGAACTTCAGTGGCAAGCTGATCCACACGGCCAGACAACTGTGCAAACTCCATTGAAAAAAAATCCTCCTCAGCACCCAGAGATACAGAGGGAAAAACAAAAAATGCAACAAACAGAAAAAAAAAAAAATCTCTGACAACTCTGACAACTCTGACAACTTTTTTCTTTCACAATATTTTTCCCTTCTGTGAGTACCATATAATTTTCAGTTTAGGCCGGTGATACTGTTATGATTTGGTAACTGAGGAGAGCAGGCAAAAAAGGAAATACACCAGAGCAGTTGGAAACTATGAGATTGCAGTTCCCTGACTAACCACCACAACTAGATGCAGCCGTGGAGCGTTCCTACGTTGGTCCTAGACGCCTCGTCACAGCCTGAGAAACTAACTACACCTAAAGATAGAAAGAGGAAAGCTATCTTCCCGGAGCAGATCCCAAAGAACATAGAAAGCCCCCAAACATGTAATGGCGGTTAGACAAGAAGAAATACTGACACAGACAGAAAATAGTATGAGCAAACGTTGGGGCCCAAACTTACTAAATAGAAAAGGATAGGAAGGGCACTTACTGCAATCCCAAAAAACCCTGAAAAGCACCAACTCTACTAATTTCAAAAACACCTGAGATCACACGACCTCTACCACCTAAATTAGTTCTCTGGTGTAACCAAAAACAAAACAGCAGCCACTGAAAAAACTGGAAAAAGCAAATGTACAAACATCAGTGGCTGAACTGAACTGAGAGGCAAAAGCCCCCAGAGGGGACCCTGAAGGCCCCCACAGAAGTGCAGGACAAAATGCAAAAATCAAGCACAAAAACAAAAAGAAGAAAATGTCTTATCTGTTAGCAGGAGATTCAGACACGACACAGCAGGCTACCAAGGAAACAGGAATCAAGGATTGAGACCAGAACAATTTATCACCGGCAACCCTGATGGGAAGGTGACTCCCTTATATAAGATCAGTCAGTAACACCTGATTCCCAATCCTCACAATCTTCACTGGACAGTCCAGTACCGTTTGTAACCACCAGAGGGAGCTTCTGCTCAGAACTGATTTCCAGCCTATTCACAACATAGTACTGTACAGTCACTTATAGGGTATTTCTACATTCAGAAGGAATTGTGGGACACATTTTTTTGCCATATTATACCCATTTCACGACTTTGAAAATGTAAATTTGGGGCTAACACACAATTTTTGTGATAAAATGTAAATTATTTTTCTTCATTGCCCAATATTATAAAATTCAGTGAAACACCTGAGGTGTCAATATAAGCACTGCACCCCTAGAAGAGTTCATTGAGAGGTTTAGTTTGAAAATGGTGTCTGCTATTCTGGCACCTCAGGAGCTTTGCCAATGTGACATGGCACACTCAAACCAATGCAGCAAAATCTGCATTGTTATATGGTGGTCCTTTTCCTTCTGAGCTTTGCACTGTGCCTCAAAAGTAGTTTCTCCCCTCATATAGAGCATCGGCATGCTCAGGAGAAATTGCACTATAAAATGTATGGTGCAATGTCTCCAATTACCCTTATGAAAATGCAGCGTTTGGAGCAAAATACATTTTTTGCTAAAAATGTGTTTTTTTTTCCACATCTCAATGTTATAAAGTTCAGGGAAGCACCTGGGGTTTCAAGGTGCTGAATACACATCTAGATAAGCTCCCTGAGGGGTCTAGTTTCCAATATGGTGTGAAATGGGGTCACTTATGGAGGGTTTCAACTTTTTAGTCATATCAAGGGCTCTCCAATATGCGACATGGCATCTGCTAATTATGCTAGCAAATTTTGCATTAAAAAACTATGTTTCAAAAATTTTGCTGATGTAAAGTAGACATGTGGAAAATGGTATTTATTAACTATTTTGTGACATTACTCTCTGAATTAAGGACATACAAATTAAAAGTTTGAACAATTGCAAAATTTTCTAAATAATTCTCCAAATTTCCAAATTTTTCACAAATAAATATGTCACAGTAAACAAATTTTATCACTGTCATGAAGAACAATATGTAAAAAAAACCTGTCTCCGAATCAGTGGGATCCATTGAAACATTCCAGAGTGTGACTCATAAAGTGACAGTGGTCAGATTTGTAAAAATTGGCCTGGTCAGGAAGGTGAAAACAGGCTTTAGGGTGAAGGGGTTAAAAAGTCAATATTTATCAACTAAAGTTTTGCTTTTATTATCCTCTTCGTATTACTACAGAATAATAGATCTGGTTATTTAGGTTTTACTGCAGATTTTAAAACATTTTAGCAAAATGAGTCAGTTGTTTCAAATCTTATATGTTACAATGAACTTGACTTCTGTTGCCATTTAGGAATGATTTATTTTCTGTAACTGCAATTGTTGCAAGTGAATGTGACTTTGTTTGTGTTCACAAATGAATACTCTACAGGCTGTGTTTATTTGCTTTTTTTCTTTCTTCTTACACATTGGCTATCGTCCTCCTCTAAATCCCCTTTCATAAATATTGGCAGACCTCCAGGACTTAAATACGACAGCCAGGTGTAAAATTACTGTTCTGCATCAGAAATAAAACATAGAAGGTCTTTTCCTCTGTACTTGTTCTGTGAACTCATGCAGCACAGCTTACTATGTGTTTCATTTACAAATTTAGTATCAAGCACGCTTTTCTTAGACTTATCTGAGGTTAGAAAGTGTTATGTTCTAGGAAAATCATATTATTTTAAAACATATTTTACAATATATATATCCATGGGAAAATCTGCTTAGACACATAAATAATCTGAAGTAAAATAACAGCAGTAAATTTGCTAAGTATTCTAAAGTTCTGTATGTAATGTTAAATGATACTTTAAAACATGCAAAATAAATACATCCAGCAATGCCCAAAGTATGTTTAATTGATTGATATTAAACCGTTCCTCATTAACTTTTGTGCACTTAGCACAAGTAATTGAAGCTTTGTCTTCTGGCAACTTCAGAAATTTAAATAGATGACTAGAAAATGTAGGTTCCTATTTTTAGTCCAGTTGAGATGTAACAACATTATGTAGGGCATTAAATGGCAAATATGCATAACACCTTAAAGGGAATCTGTCACCCTATTTTAGCTATATGAGATAAAGATATCATTGCATAGTGCATCCCATAACTAATCTATGGGTACCTATGATATCTCCTGACATCCCAGTTTTCATGTAAAAATACCTTTGTAAAGTTTGTTTTCTAGTATGCAAATCCCTGCGGTCCGGTCCAACGGGCGGCATTTTCTTCCCCCCCCCTGCTCCTCGGCTCCTCATATGTATGTTTGTCTGTGACTAGCACAGACGGCGTAGTGTTTCGACGCTTGAGCTTTTCAAAATCCCCTCGTGCATGCGCGGTGTGCTTTGCCCGACAGTGGGCAAAGCATAAAATTATTAGCGCGCATGCGCTAATATTTTCCTTCACTTTCCTTGCCTTGGACGACTTCCGGGGCAAGGAAAGTGAAGGAAAATAGTTGCGCATGTGCTGTAATGATTTTATGCTTTGCCCACTGTTGGGTAAAGCACACTACGCAGGCGCGAGGGGATTTAGAAAAGTGCAAGCGCGGCAAGCCGACGGTAAAGAAAAAAAAACTGCGTAGGGCAAGAATGGAGGCGGTGGGGGAATGCGAAGAAACTCCGCACATTGGACTGACTGCAGAGATTTGCATACTAGAAAACAAACTTTACAAAGGTATTTTTACATGAAAACTGGGGTGTCAGAAGATATCATAGGTACCCATAGATTAGTTATGGGACGCACTATGCAATTATATCTTTTTCTCATATGGCTAAAATGGGGTGACAGATTCCCTTTAACTCCCAAGGGTGGTTTGCTGTTAATGACGGGCCAATTTTTACAATTCTGACCACTGTCCATTTATGAGGTTATAACTCTGGAACGCTTCAATGGATCTTGGTGATTCTGAGAATGTTTTCTCGTGAAATATTGTACTTCATGTTAGTGGTAACATTTCTTCGATACAACTTGCATTTATTTATGAAAAAACAGGAAATATGGCGAAAATTTTGAAAATTTTGCAATTTTCAAACTGTGAATTTTTATGCCCTTAAATCTGAGAAATATATCATACAAAATAGTTTCTAAATAACATTTCCTGCATGTTTACTTTACATCATTTTTTTGTTATGAAGTTATAAGGGTTAAAAGTTGAGCACAGATTTCTCATTTATACAACAAAATTTACAAAAACATGTTTTAGGGCACTGTGAGGGGTCTATATGGCAGAGCATACCCAAAAGTGACACCATTCTAAAAACTGCACTCCTCAAGGTACTCAAAACCACATTCAAGAAGTTCATTAACCCTTCAGGTGCTTCACAGGAGCTGAAACAATTTAAGGAAAAAATTAACATTTAACTTTTTATTCACAAAAATGATCTTTTGCAAACATTTTCACAAGGGTAAAAGGAGAAAATGGACAGATACATTTGTTGTACAATTTCTCCTGATTATGCAGATACCCCATCTATGGGGCAATCATTGTTTGGGCGCACGGCAAGGCTCGGAAGGTAAGGAGCGCCGTTTTACTTTTTCAAACTCAAATTAGATGAAATTGAGATCGGACGCCATGTCGTGTTTGGAGAGCTCCTGATGCAGCTAAACAGTGGAAACCCCCCACAAGTTACACTATTTTGAAAACTAGACCGCCTAAGGAACTTGTCTAGTTCTGTGGTGAGCACTTTGAACCCCCAAGTGCTTCACACAAGTTTATATCATAGAGCTGTGAAAAAAAAATCATATTTTTTCCACAAAAATGATCTTTTAGTCCACAAGTTTCTTTTATTTTCCTGGGGAAATTGGACCCCAAAAGTTGTTGTCCAACTTATACTGAGCACGCTTATACTCCATATGTGGAGGGGAACCACTATTTGGGCGCACGGCAAGGCTCGATAGGGAAGGAGCGCCATTTGACTTTTTCAAACCAAAACTGGCTGGAATTGAGATTGGACGCCATGTCGCGTTTGGAGAGCCCCTGATGTGCCTAAGCAGGGACACTTTCAATAATTAACCCCATTTTGGAAACTAGACCCCCTAGGGAACTTATCTATATCTGTGGTGAGCACTTTGAACCCCCAAGTACTTCACACAAGTTTATAATGTAGAGCCGTGAAAAAAAATCATATTTTTTTCACAAAAATGATCATTAGTCCCCAATTTTTTATTTTTCCAAGGGTAAGAGGAGAAATTGGACACCAAAAGTTGTTGCCCAAATTGTGCAGAGTACACTGATACCCCTTATGTGGGGGGAACTACTGTTTGGGTGCACGGCAGAGTTCAGAAAGGTAGGAGCGCAATTTTACTTTTTCAAACCAAAACTGGCTGGAGAGATTTGCCGCCATGTCTCATTTGTAGAACCCCCAAGTGCTTCACACAAGTTTATAACGTAGAGCAGTGAAAAAAAAATCATATCTTTTCCACAATCATGATCTTTTCGTCCACAATTTTTTTATTTTCCTGAGGAAATAGGACCCCAAAAGTTGTTGTCCAATTTGTTCTGAGTACGCTGATACTCCATATGTGGGGGGGACCACTGTTTGGGCTCACGACAGGGCTCGAAATGGAAGGAGAGCCATTTGACTGTCTGGAAATGAGATTGGATGCCATGTCATGTTTAGAGAGCCCCTGATTTGTCTAAACAGTGGAAACTCTCCACAAGTAACCCCAATTTGGAAACTAGAACCTCTAAGGAACTTATTTAGATCTGTGGTGAGCACTTTGAACCCCCAAGTGTTTCACTAAAGTTTATAATGCCCGTGCGTGAAAAATAAAATATTTTCCACAAAAATGATTTTTTGGTCAACAATTTTTGATTTTTCCCAAGGAAATTGGAGAGATCAACACCCCCATGTTTTTGTTGTACCCCAGTACACAGTTCGGTTTGTGGACCTGTAAAGAGGTACCTCGTACAGTGCAGTGGCCACTGCCATCACCGTGTATGGTGGTCAAGAGAAGGACATCCCTCTTGTCCTTGTACTTGACCACCAGCAGCTGGTCGCTACATTGGGCTCTGTTTTCACTCTTTCTGAGCATCTACCCAGGCAGCGTCTTCAGGAGGCACCTCTGATTTTTGCGGACAGTACCGCAGGCTGCGGTGCCTCACGCATAGAGGCATTTGTAGAGTGGGATGCTGGTAAAAAGTTATCGGTGTAGAGGTGATAACCTTTATCCAGCAGTGGGTGCACCAAATCCCAGGACAGGAGGACACTCAGGGGGTTGAATCCTGGTGTCCTTTCCTTCTGAAACTCTAAACCTGTGGGTGTACCCTGAAGTGCTCTCACACAGTTTGTAGAGTTTGATTCCGCACCTGGCCCTCTTGATGAGCAGGTACTGACGCAATCCAAGACTTCCCTTAAAATGGACTAAGGACTCATCCACGCAGATGTCCCTTTGGGACACGTACAGGGATCAGGGTTCAACACTTATGGTTGTAGTCTCTCTTCTTTTTTCTTCTGTCTTCTTTCTTCCGTCTTCTTTCTTCAGCACCACAAGGCCCAGCACAGGAGGAGTTCTGGCAGTGTGACCGCTCTGCAGGAATCCTCAGCAAGTGTGAGGACCCCTGCAGCACAGTCACACACAGGTTAGAGCCAGGTGACAGACAGGTCACAGAGCGATCATCCCGCTGCTGTGACCTGTTATTGGTGAGATCGATTATAACATGATCCCACCAATCAGAGCTGGCCCTGGTGATGCCGGTGTTTTGTTAGGCACTGGACCAGGATCTGAGTTGGCAGCTCCGATCCTAGGGCAGGTCACAGGCAGGTCACCAGCAGGACACAGCGCGGTCACACTGCGGCTGTGCCCTGTGATTGGCATGATCGATGATGACATCTATCGTGCCAATCAGCTCCTGCAGGCCCTGCTAGGCCTGTCCTGAAGATCTTTCTGCAGGATCGGTGCTATTACAGCACCGATCAAGCAGGTACCGGCAGTGCACAGTGTGGTAATACTGCGGCTGTGCCCTGCAATTGGCGCAATCAAATTAATCGTCAATTTCACCAATCAGGGGGGTTTTGGATGATGCCTGGTGTTGCCAGGCACCGGCTTAGGATCAAGTACATCAATACTCGATCCTAGCCTGGGATCTCACTGTTCCAGCCAATCTGATTGGCTGAAACAATGAGAAAGCCTGTGATTGGCTGTCATGGATTGGTAAGATGGCGTCGGAATTTTAATGTGATCACCGCAACCTAAGTCGCGATGTCGCATTGAAGGGCATGAGTACTATTCCGATCCTTGGGAATTAAGTCTCAGGTCACATTGCTGGAATAGTATGTCAGATGGCAGAAAGGGGTTAAATAAACATGATACACAAAATTTGTTTATATTTAGGCAGTTAACTAAATTATTTTTCTCATCAAAGTCAAAACAAGATCTGCTACATGATTATACAAAAACAAGCAAACAAATAAAATATATGTGTGTGCATGTATGTGTATACGGTCTTGGCTGAAAGTGATGGCACCCTTAAAATAAGACATATTTTGTTATGCACGTTTATTTTCTTTGTGCACATTGGAACAAAACAAAAAAGTTGAGAAAAAAGGCAAATTGGACATAATTTCACAGAAAACCCTCAAAATGGTCTGGGCAAATTTGTTGGCAACCTCAATTTAATAACTGGTTGCACACCCTTTGGATTAAATAACTGCAATCAATCACTTCCTATAATTATCAACAAGATCTTACATCTCTAAACTGGAATTTTGGACCTCTCTTCTTTTGCAAACTGTCCAGGTCTCTCATATTTGAAGGGTGCCATCTCCCAACAGCAATTTGAATATCTCTCCATAATTGTTAAATAACATTTAGATCCAGACTCATTGCTGGTTATTTCAGAACTGTCTAGTGCTTTGCTTTCATCCATTTCAGGGTGCTTCTTGTTTGGATCATTGCCCTGCTGGAAAACCCATGACCTAGAAGGCAAACCCAGCTTTCTGACATGGGGCATTTAATTGCGACCCAAAATTCTTTATTAATCATCAGATTTCATTATGTCAATGATGTCAACGTCCATGAGATAATTTTAACGTTGTTTGAAAAAGACCCAGACGGGGTCGAAACGTCAAACGCTATTTGATCTCTGTTTCTTCAAAAGTGAATTTTTTTGTGGTGTAATTATTCACATCAATTAAAATAATTTTTTTGCAAATAAGAGTGTGGCTGATTCAACTTTTATATGTTGACTCTTGGACAGTTTCAGTTCAGCCAGAACCTTCTCTCTTCTATAAAGCTGTGTGCGCCTCCTGTCTGTCTACCCTTGAAATATATACAGGTGCTTCTCACAAAATTAGAATATCATCAAAAAGTTAATTTATTTCAGTTCTACATTACAAAAAGGGAAACTTATATACTATATAGAGTCATTACAGAGTGATCTATTTCATATGTTTATTTCTGTTAATGTTGATGATTATGGCTTAAAGTCAATGAAAGTCCAAAAGTCATTATCTCAGTAAATTATAATAATGAACAAAAACATCTGCAAAGGCTTTATAAGCATTTAAAAAGGTCCTTTAGTCTGTTTCAGTAGGCTCCACAGTCATGGGGAAGACTGCTGACTTGACAGATGTCCAGAAGATAGTCATTGACATACTTCACAAGGAGAGTAAGCCACAAAAGGTCAATGCTAAAGAAGCTGGCTGTTCACAGAGTGCTGTATCCAAGTATATTAATGGAAAGTTGAGTGGAAGGAAAAAGTGTTGTACAAAAAGGTGCATTAGCAACCGGGATAACGGCAGCCTTGAAAAGATTGTTAAGAAAAGGCCATTCAAAAATTTTGGGGAGATTCACAAGAAGTGGACTGCTCCACTCAAGAGCCACCACACACAGACATTTCCAGGACATGGGTTACAAGTGTCTCATTCCTTGGTTCAAGCCACTCATGACCAATAGACAATGCCAGAAGTGTCTTACCTGGGCCAAGGAGAAAAAGAACTGGACTGTTCCTCAGTGGTCCAAGGTATTGTTTCCAGATGAAAGTAAATTTTGCATTTCATTTAGAAATCAAGGTCCCGGAATCTGGAGGAAGAGTGGAGAGGCACACAATCGAAGCTGCTTTAGGTCTATTATGAAGTTTCCACAATCAGTGATGATGTGTTTTATCAAGACCAAAGTCAGCACAGCTGTCTACCAGAAAATTTTAGAGCGCTTCATGCTTCCCTCTGCCGACAAGCATTTTTGAGATGGAAATTTACCGTATTTTTCGGCGTATAAGACGGCTGGGCGTATAAGACGACCTCCCAACTTTTCCAGTCAAAATATAAAATCTTCTTAAAGTGGGGGGGTCTTCTTATACGCCTAGTGTCGTCTTATAGGGCGGTGCGGAGGAGTGGTCCCAATGGCAAGGTGAGGGGGGTGTCCCACAGGGAAGGTGTATATGAAGTACCATTACCTCCTTGCAGTGCTCTGTGCGTCTGTCTGTGCTTGGAGGGGCGGCGGCGGCTCTTGATGTGCATTGATGGCTCAGCCGGCGGCTCCTTATGCATCGTGGGGGCTCGGCCGGCGGCTCCTTATACAGCGTTGGGGGTCTCTGCCGGCATTTCCTCAGAGCCCGGAGGCCACCGCAGCTCCATTGCAACGATGTGGTGGCCTCCGGCAAAATGGCCGCTGATGGCCGGCGCATGCTCAGATACAGATCTCGGCAAGAGATCTCGTCTCGAGATTTCATTGTCATGATCCCGGTCCGTTTGATGCATGCGGATCACCTGGTTCGGGCTTTCCATGCCAGGTTCCCAGGCAAGCCTGGGGGTCCAGAGGCCCCCTGTTGAGAGGGGGGTACTGTCATGATCCCAGTGCAGGCTTGACCTGCACGCTAGGGGTTAATGTTTTGATCCCAGCGCAAGCTCTTACCTGCACACCTGGGGCTTATTATTGTGGCCTCTCCTTGGTTCGGGGAGAGCTTTTTATAGCCCTAGGAAGCTCCAATCCCTGTCAGTTATACTTTCGCCCTTAGCAGAGTGTGTTGACCCCTGAGTGTGTTTGTGCTGTGTTCTGGTTTGCCTGATACTTTGGTTTTGACTCGGTCTTGATCTCTGGATACTGCTTGTTGGATTCTGTTTCTGTACCTTCGCTGTCTGTTTGGTTTTGACCTCTGCCTGGCCCAGATTATCCGTTCTGTCTCATCATTGGTTCTATACTGTCTTCTCGTGCTTTGACCTTGGCTTGTTCAGATTTACGCCTCTGTCTGTGCCCCTGGGTAACTTTGTCCCTTAGTTACCTTTCTAGGAGTTTTCCCTCAGCTTCTAGCTCCCTGGAGCTGAAGCCACGCCCCTCAACTGTCAGGTAATTCAGTACCTGAAAGACTTCGAAGATGTGTTCTCAGAAAGCGAGGCCGAGACGTTGCCGCCACATAGACCCTTTGACTGCGCCATCGAGCTAGTTCCTGGGGGCTAAACTACCTAAAGCCCGTCTGTTTAATTTGTCTGGACCTGAGCGCTTAGCTATGAAGGATTATATTGCTGAAAGACTTCGCAAGGGACACATACGTCCCTCAGTGTCACCTGTGGCGGCGGGGTTCTTTTTTGTGAAGAAAAAAGATGGCGGTCTACGTCCATGTCTCGACTTTCGTGAACTAAATAAGATTACTGTATGAAATACGTATCCCCTTCCGTTGATTCCTGATTTATGTAACCAACTATCAGGGGCAAAATGGTTCTCTAAATTGGATCTTCGGGGAGCATATAATTTGATAACGGTCAGGAAGGGGGATGAATGGAAAACTGCGTTCCTCACGTCTGAGGGACTATTTGAAAATGTTGTCATGCCGTTTGGTCTTACCAATGCTCCCCCCATATTTCAGAATTTCATCATGTAGTGTTTTCTGATCTCATTGGTCGTTTTGTTGTTATCTACTTAGATGATATTCTGATATATTCCCCCGACAGTCATTCTCATATGAATCATGTACGAACTGTTCTCCAAAGACTTAGGGAAAATCATCTGTTTGCTAAATTGGAGAAGTGTGTGTTTTTTGTTCAAGAATTATCTTTTTTGGGATTGATTGTGTCCTGTGAGGGTTTTCGTATGGACCCCAAGAAGGTGCAGGCCATTGCAGATTGGGTACAACCTCGAGATCTTAAAGGGCTCCAGCGCTTCTTGGGGTTCACCAATTACTACCGCAAATTTATTCGGGGGTTTTCGCAGGTGGTCAAACCACTCACAGATTTAACATGCAAAGGTGCAGATGTGAAAAATTGGTCCTCGCTCGCAAAAGAGGCCTTTGCTAGTCTGAAAAAATGCTTTATGACTGCTCCGGTGTTGGTACAGCCAGATCCGTCCAAACCATTTATTGTGGAAGTGGGTGCCTCTGAGGTGGGGGTGGGTGCTGTGTTGTCCCAAGGTCCTGCCACTCTGACCAACCTCAGGCCATGTGCTTTTTTTTTTCCCGGAAATTCTCTGCTGCTGAGAGGAATTACGATGTTGGCAATAGAGAGTTTCTTGCGGTCAAGTTAAGTTGAAGAATGGAGGCACTTTTTGGAGGGGGCCAGTCACTCGGTTACTGTGATTACCGACCACAAAAATTTATCATATTTTGAGTCTGCTAAGAGACTAACACCCAGACAGGCCCGTTGGTCACTTTTTTTTTCCCGTTTTCAGTTTACTATTACGTTTCGTCCGGGGTCAAAGAATATCAAGGCTGATGCCTTATCTCGCAGTTTTCATCCGGGGTCTCCCCCTGAGCCACCTTCCTCCATTCTTCACCCTGGGGTTGTGTTGGCAGGGGTCTCGTCTGAGTTGGAACAGGAGATTGAGGGGGCCCAGTCTCTGGCCCCTGCTGCCAAGCCAGGGGGTAAGTTGTTTGTCCCAGAGCAGTTTCGGCTTAAACTCCTCCAGGAGTTCCATGAATCCAAGCTCAGTGCTCACCCTGGTATATCTGCCACACGTCGGGCGGTGGCTAGATCTTTTGGTGGCCTACTCTTAGTTCTGACATAAAAAAATTTGTTTCTGGTTATGGGGTCTGCGCTCGTTCTAAAAACTCACATAGCCGGCCGGCTGGGGAACTGATGCCCTTGGCAGTTCCCAAAAGGCCATGGACTCACTTGTCCATGGATTTTATTACTAATCTTCCTCCATCCAAGGGCAATACGGTGGTATGAGTAGTGGTGGACAGGTTTTCGAAGCAGGCTCATTTTGTACCCTACTCCGCACTACCCTCAGCTGAGACTTTGTCCAGATTGTTTGTACAGCATGTTATCCGGTTGCATGGGGTACCCCTGAATGTGGTGTCTGATTGTGGAGTGCAGTTTGTGGCAAAGTTTTGGCGTGCTTTTTGCAAGAAATTGGGGATTTCTCTGTCTTTTTCGTCTGCATACCATCCTGAGAGCAATGGTCAGACGGAACGCACTAATAAGTCTCTGGTACAGATCCTCAGATGTCTGACTTCTGCAAGACAGAATGACTGGTGTGATGTACTGCCTTTGGCTGAATTTGCCTTCAATAGTCGGGTGAGCCAATCTACTGGTATGTCTCCTTTCCTGATCAATTATGGTTTTAGTCCTCATTTTGGTGAGTTTTCTCGTTTGGATTCTGGGTGTCCAGGGGCAGAGGGTCTGTTCAGCGATTAAAGAATACATGGGCGGAGGTCCAGCGGAATATATCCAAGTCTCAAGGCAGGTACAAGTTTTTCGCTGACAGGAAAAGAACACCAGGTCCTATGTTTCGGGTTGGAGAGAAAGTTTGGCTCTCCACGCGAAACATTAAGTTGAAGGTTCCATCAGCCAAGTTGGGCCCCAAGTTCATTGGCCCATACAAGATTGTGGAAAAGATCAATCCAGTGGCTTACAGGTTGTGTCTTCCGTCTCATTCAGGATCCCTAACGTCTTACATAAATCCCTACTGAAACCTTTTGAGGCAGTCCGGTGGGAGTCCGAGTCCGCTGCTCCTCCTGTTTTGATTGAGGGACACATGGAATATGAGATTGAGCATATCGTTGACTCCAGGTTGGTGCAGCGGTCGGTACAGTACCTGGTTCATTGGAAGGGGTGTGGACCGGAGGACAGATCCTGGGTGCCGGCCCGTTTGATGCATGCGGATCGCCTGGTTCGGGCTTTCCATGCCAGGTTCCCGGGCAAGCCTGGGGGTCCAGAGGCCCCCCGTTGAGAGGGGGTACTGTCATGATCCCAGTGCAGGGTTGACCTGCACGCTAAGGGTTAAGGTTTTGATCCCAGCGCAAGCTCTTACCTGCACACCTGGGGCTTATTATTGTGGCCTCTCCTTGGTTCGGGGAGAGCTTTTTATAGCCCTAGGAAGCTCCAATCCCTGTCAGTTATACTTTCGCCCTTGGCAGAGTGTGTTGACTCCTGAGTGTGTTTGTGCTGTGTTCTGGTTTGCCTGATACTTTGGTTTTGACTCGGTCTGATCTCTGGATACTGCTTGTTGGATTCTGTTTCTGTACCTTCGCTGTCTGTTTGGTTTTGACCTCTGCCTGGCCCATGCTTCCCTTCATGCTTCCCTCTGCCGACAAGCATTTTTGAGATGGAAATTTACCGTATTTTCCGGCGTATAAGACGGCTGGGCGTATAAGACGACCTCCCAACTTTTCCAGTCAAAATATAAAATCTTCTTAAAAGTGGGGGGTCTTCTTATACGCCTAGTGTCGTCTTATAGGGCGGTGCGGAGGAGTGGTCCCAATGGCAAGGTGAGGGGGGTGTCCCACAGGAAGGTGTATATGAAGTACCATTACCTCCTTGCAGTGCTCTGTACGTCTGTCTGTGCTTGGAGGGGCGGCGGCGGCTCTTGATGTGCATTGGTGGCTCAGCCGGCGGCTCCTTATGCATCGTGGGGGCTCGGCCGGCGGCTCCTTATACAGCGTTGGGGGTCTCTGCCGGCATTTCCTCAGAGCCCGGAGGCCACCGCAGCTCCATTGCAACGATGTGGTGGCCTCCGGCAAAATGGCCGCTGATGGCCGGCGCATGCTCAGATACAGATCTCGGCAAGAGATCTCGTCTCGAGATTTCATTGTCATGATCCCGGTCCGTTTGATGCATGCGGATCACCTGGTTCTGGCTTTCCATGCCAGGCTCCCGGGCAAGCCTGGGGGTCCAGAGGCCCCCTGTTGAGAGGGGGGTACTGTCATGATCCCAGTGCAGGCTTGACCTGCACGCTAGGGGTTAATGTTTTGATCCCAGCGCAAGCTCTTACCTGCACACCTGGGGCTTATTATTGTGGCCTCTCCTTGGTTCGGGGAGAGCTTTTTATAGCCCTAGGAAGCTCCAATCCCTGTCAGTTATACTTTCGCCCTTGGCAGAGTGTGTTGACCTCTGAGTGTGTTTGTGCTGTGTTCTGGTTTGCCTGATACTTTGGTTTTGACTCGGTCTGATCTCTGGATACTGCTTGTTGGATTCTGTTTCTGTACCTTCGCTGTCTGTTTGGTTTTGACCTCTGCCTGGCCCCGACTATCCGTTCTGTCTCATCCTTGGTTCTATACTGTCTTCTCGTGCTTTGACCTTGGCTTGTTCATATTTACGTCTCTGTCTGTGCCCCTGGGTAACTTTGTCCCGTAGTTACCTTTCTAGGAGTTTTCCCTCAGCTTCTAGCTCACTGGAGCTGAAGCCACGCCCCTCAGCTGTCAGGTGATTCAGGCCCTGAAACCATCTCTCTCCTGCCTTGCTCACCCTGCGTTCCTAGGAGCCTGAAGCTTTCTTCTGCACTCGTCTTCCGGGAGATTGCACTGGTGAGTTCTCTTGCAATCCTCCCCGTGATATTCGTCTCCCGAGATCTCGGAACGAGATCTGAATCTGAGCACCAGCGGCCATTTTGCCGGAGGCCACCGCATCGTAGCAATGGAGCTGCGTTGGCCTCCAGTCTCTGAGGAAATGCCGGCGGAGACCCCCAACGCTGAATAAGGAGCCGCCGGCGGAGCCCCCACGATGCAAAAGGAGCCACCAGCTGAGCCACCAATGCTCATCAAGAGCCGCCGCCGCCCCTCCAAGCACAGACAGCCACACAGAGCACTGCAAGGAGGTAATGGTACTTCATATACACCTTCCCTGTGGGACGCCCCCTCACCTCGTCATTGAGACCACTCCTCCTTACTGCCCTATAAGACGATACCCGGCGTATAAGACGACCCCTGACTTTCCAGAGGATTTTCTGGGGTTAAAAAGTCGTCTTATACGCTGGAAAATACGGTAATTCTCCAGCAGGAATTGGCACCTGTCCACACTGCCAAAAGTACCAATACATGGTTTAAAAACATCATTATGAATGTGCTTGATTGGCCAGCAATCTCGCCTGACCTTAACCCCATATATTGTCAAGAGGAAGATGAGAAACACCAGACCCATCAATGCTGACAAGGTTAAGGCTGCTATCAAAGCAACTTGGGCCTACATAGCACTTCAGTAGTGCAACACGCTGATCGCCTCCAGAACACGCCACATTGATGCAGTAATTGATGAAAAAGTAACCTCAACCAAGTATTGAGTGCATTTGCTAAACATACATTTCAGTAGGCTAACATTTTTTTTTTAATTATTCTTTAAGCTGATGTTATTAAGTATTCTAGTTTACTGAGATAATGACTTTTGGGTTTTTATTGGCTGTAAGCCATAATCATCAACATTAACAGAAATAAAATCTTGAAATGGATCACTCTGTTTGTAACGACTCTATAAAATATATGAGTTTCACTTTTTATATTGAAGAACTCAAATAAATTAACTTTTTGATGATATTCTTATATTGTTAAAAGCATCACTATATGGCTGTAAAGTTGCTCATTCACCTTAAACAGTTACATACTTTGTTTGTTTTTTTATGCTTAAAGTGAAATAACAACCCCAGTGAGAACTTTAAAAGTGACTATCTTAGTGACAGTAATTAGGAATAGATTTTTTTTAACAATTTTTTCTTTTCTTGTAAAAGATGAACTCACAAACAAGTAATACATTTATTAAATGTAATTGTCAATGAATATTTTCAAACAACAGAAGATAAATTATATGTATGGATCTAGCTCAGGAGCCAATCCTAATACATTCTGGGCTGGGCTTCATAAATAAACATTAATTTGCCTGGGCATTATAGGAAAATGCCAAGTCAAAGGGAATTTGGCACTGAATACATGTTGCCCAAATCATGAGCACGATTGCTGTCTGTTATATTGTTTATTCAAACTCTACAATTTTTCGGATAAAATGTAGTTTGAAAAGCCTATTAGTTGATTGATAGGTCTTTCAGATGTGTACCGAAAAACAGACCTGTCAATCAATGGGTGTGAAGAGGGGAGAAGCCTGCCAGGAGCTACACTTGACTAGAAAGAGGGAGGAAGCATTTAGGATCCTGGGAGACTCGAAAGCACAACCCAGCACATGTGTGAGTAAAAATTCTGCCATGATTAAGAACTCTGTTGTTGGAAAGGCGCAGGTTTCAACTGTTGCTGAATATGTCACTGTAATCTGTCATTTAATTTTGTCCTACTTTAACACAAAAGCAAGGAATTTTACTCACACGTGCTGAATTGCATTTTAGAGTTTCCATGGATCCTGGATGATTGCTCCCTCTTTCTATCATAGAATCATAGAATGTGTAGAGTTGGAAGGGACCTCCTGGGCCTTCTGGTCCAACCCCCTGCTCAAAGCAGGATTCTCTAAATCATCCCAGACAGATGTCTATCCAGCCTCTGTTTGAAGACTTCCAATGAAGGAGAACTCACCACCTCTTGTGGCAGCCTGTTCCACTCATTGATCACCCTAACTGTCAAAAAGTTTTTTCTAATATCTAATCTGTGTCTCCTCCCATTTAGTTTCATCCCATTGCTTCTAGTCTTTCCGTGTGCAAATGAGAATAAAGATGATCCTTCTACAACGTGACAGCCCTTGAGATATTTGTAGACAGCTATTAAGTCTCCTCTCAGTCTTCTTTTTTGCAAGCTAAACATTCCCAAATCCTGCAACCGTTCCTCATAGGACATGGTTTGCAGACCGGTCACCATTCTGGTGGCTCTTCTCTGAACTTGCTCCAGTTTGTTGATGTCTTTTTTAAAATGTGGTGCCCAAAACTGGACACAGTATTCCAGATGAGGTCTGACCAAAGAGGAGTAGAGGGCAATAATGACCTCTCGTGATCTAGACTGTATGCTTCTGTTGATACATCCTAGAATTGCATTTGCCTTTTTTGCTGCTGCATCACACTGTTGACTCATGTTAAGTCTGTGATCAATTAGTATACCCGAGTCTTTTTCACATGTGCTGTTACTTAGCCCTATTCCTCCCATTTTGTATATGCTTTTTTCATTTTTATTGCCCAGATGTAGTACTTTGCATTTTTCCCTCTTAAAATCCATTGTTAGTTGCTGCCCACTGCTCCAGTTTATGTATATCTTTTTGAATCCTCTCTCTCTCTTCTCTAGTATTAGCTGCCCCTCCTAGCTTTGTGTCATCAACAAATTTGATCAGTTTACCCTCATTCCTTCATCTAAATCATTGATAAAGATGTTGAACAATACAGGGCCCAAAACAGAGCCTTGTGGTACCCCACTTGAGACATTCTTCCAACTGGATGTGCAGCCATTTACGACCACTCTTTGGGTCCGATCACTAAGCCAGTTATGAATCCACCTAACAGTTGCCTTGACAATTCCATACTTAGTCATTTTTTCAATAAGGATTGTGTGAGATACTTTGTCAAATGCTTTGCTGAAGTCAAGATATACTATATCTACAGCATTTCCCTGATCCACCCAGTCAGTGATTCTGTATATAAGGAAATTAAGTTAGTCTGACATGACTTATTAGTTACAAACCCATGCTGACTCTGTTTAATCACTTAATTTTTATCCAGGTACTTGCATACATGTTCTTTAATAATTTGTTCAAAAATCTTTCCTGGTATAGAAGTCAGACTCACCGGCCTGTAGTTCCCTGGGTCCACCTTCTTCCCCTTTTTGAAGATAGGAACAACATTTGCTCTTCTCCAGTCTTCTGGGACTTCTCCTGTTCTCCAAGAATTTTCAAAGATTATGGACAGTGGTTCAAGAATTTCTTCTGCTATCTCCTTCAGTACCCTGGGGTGTAATTCATCTGGACCTGGAGACTTGAATTCATTTAGGTTAGCTAAGTGTTTCCTCACTGTCTTTCTGTTTATAGATATCCTGGATTCTTCTATTCGTTTAATAGGACAGTGAAGATCAGTTGATGTTACATTTCCTTTCTGAGAGAAAACAGATGCAAAATAGGAATTTAAAAGTCAGCCTTCTCAACATCCTGACTTACCATTTCATCATTTCATCCTGTAAAAATCCTATAGCATCTTTGACTTTTCTTTTACTTTTGACGTTTCCCCAAAATCCTTTTTTGTTGCTTTTGACGTCACTTGCAAGCCTTAATTCATTGTCAGCTTTAGATAATCTGATTTGTGCCCTGCAGGTTCTGCAGACGGCATTATATTCTTCTTTAGATATGCCTCCCTCTTTCCATTTGATAAACATTTCTTTCTTCCTTTTTAGCATGTGTTTAAGTTCTATGTTCATCCATCCTGGTTTCCTTAAATGCTTCCCATTCTTCCCTCTTTTCGGAATTGTTAACGATTGTGCTTTGAGAATCTCATTTTTCAAGATTTTCCATCCTTCCTGGCCATTTTTGTCCTTAAGGATATCCAGCCATTGGATCCCTCCAATTCTCTTTCTGAGTTCCTTAAAATCTGCCTTTCTGAAATCGAACCTTGACGTCTGAGTCTTCACAGGTCTTCCTCCTCTTGTTATCCAAAATTCTAAAATAGCATGGTCACTACCTCCTAGTGTCCCAGCCACTCTTACCTCCTCCACCATTTCCTCCCTGTTTATGAGAATTAGATCCAAGGTAGCAGATCCCCTTGTTTTCTAGTTTTTTCTTGTTTTCTAGTTTAACCCTTCATCAGGATTAACTGATCTGACAGGCGCAGGTGTTTTAGTTTCATTTATTCCTCCTCACCATATTGTCAGGAAATCCCCCATCCCCTAATACCTTCCTGACTCTTGATGTTTTGTAAAACCTGATATCACAGTTGTACTGCAGAATCTCATGAGATCAAATACAACTAAGCTGGCTTCCCGGACACATTGTTCCCGAACACGTCACACTATATAAGGTTGGTATTTTATGTGTTAAGTCATCACAATTGTTAATTTAGCTTGTTTCATGAATGGATAGTGAAAATTTTGTGGATATTTCATAAAAATAAGTAAGGTTTTCTTACAAATGAAAGTATGCACATTGTTCCCTAACACATATTATCTCTCTTGCTTCAGATTATCTGCTTAAATGGAGATCAAAATGTATGATTTGTCACAACCCCTTCACGTTGACGAAGTGAAGATGCTGTTAGATGATGATGATTCAGACTGCACACTGTATGAGGATTTGGAGAAGAAAGTGAGATTGATTCTCATGATGAGGTGGAAGTATGTGAAATTGATTCTGAAACAGAGCAAGGTGGTGAGAGAAGATATAGAAACATATTGTATGGGAAGAGATAAAAAAACAAATGGAGCAATAAGCCACCCATGCAAACTAAACGTAGGGGCCTCAAAACATTCTCACTCACCTTCCTGCAATTAAAAGAATGGCAAGGAATGCTAAAACTGCAGCTGAATGCTGGAATAGTTTATTCACAGATGATTCACACAAATTCTAGACTCTATTGTCACATACACAAATCAATATATAGACATTATAAAGGACAAGTTCATCTGCAACAGAATGATCAAGCCCACAGATGAAATAGAACTGAAGGCTTTTTTTTTGGATTGTTATACCTTACAGGAGCTCATAGGGCAATTCGCCAAAGTTTGAACGAACTTTGGGGTATAGATCGTGATGGAATAAAACAAATTGGCATTGTTATGTTTTTAAAAATATTCAAGATTCTAATTCGGTGCCTTCGGTTTGACGGCAGAACTACCTGAACCCAATGTAACACACATGACCGGCTTGTTCCGATTTGCAATTTATTTCAAAAATTTGTTGGCAGCTGTAAGAAAAGCTATTGCCCTGAGGAAAACCTCTCTATTGACTGAATGCTCCCTGGTTTTCGTGGTAGATGTGCATTTCATCAATACATTGCATCAAAGCCTAGCAAATGCTGAATTAAAATGTATGTCCCTGCTGATGCCAGGAAGACCTACACATACAACCTTGAAATTTATGCAGAAAATGCCAGAAGGTCCATACCATGTCAGCAACAAACCCAGTGATGTTGTGAAAAGAATGACTGAGCCCTTATTTGGTTCTGGTCGCTATATAACAGCTGATAATTGGTTTTCAAACTGTGATATGAATAACTGAAAATGCAGAATCTTTCATATGTAGGTACTGCAAGAAAAAATAAAAAGGAATTGCTGCCACAGTTTGTAAATATGAAAGGGAGAAAACAGTACAGTAGTATGCTTGCATTCAATAACGGAAAGGTTTTGGTTTTCTATGTACAGCGCGAAAAGACTCAACGCTTCATGATGATGATGCCATCGATCCTGAGTCTGAAGCACAAAATAAAACGGAAATAGTTACATTTCATAATGCAACCAAAGGTTGATATATTTGATCACATGTGCTCAACTTTTAGCTTCAGCAGAAACTCCAGGTGCTGGCCAATGGTCATATTTTTACTATGTTGAATTTGGGTGGTATAAATTCACAATTGATTTACCTTGAAAATCAGCTTGAACGGCTCCATAGAAGAGCTTATCTGAAAAAATTGGCCCATGAACGAGTGCTTTAAGAGCTACAGAGGAGAAGTATGAAGACTATCGGTATCCACTCTAGCCCTCAAATTCGCCTCAAAAGATTCCGCCTAAAGTATGAAAGTGAAAATCCCCCACCTCTACCACCTACCAAAAGAAGGAGATGCACCACCTGCACTATGGAAAGCAGACACTGAAGTCTTTCTAATTATGAATGTCTCAAATGTCATAATTAGTGATGGGCAAGCACTAAAATGCTCAGAAGCTCGTTGCTCGGGTCGAGCAAATTGGAATACTCGGGTACGCTGACAGAACAACGAGCCCAATGTAAGTCTATGGGAGATGCGAGCATTTTTATCGCGATCCCCCCAGGGTCCTTTTAAGGTATAAAAACATCTGAAAATGATGGAAACAATGCTCAAATGACACGGGAACATCATGGCAACTGCCCCTGGAAGCATTTCTGACTCCTAGGTCACAGCTCTAAACAATGTTATCAGAGTTTCACACCCTTTTTACATGTGCACCAAAAAACCTACAAAAACAAAACCAAAATTAATTTTGCTGGGAAATTTATTAAGGATCATCCTTTCCAGGTTAATGACTTTTACCTAAGCCAAAATAATTAACCTAAAACAAAAATGTTCCTCCACCACTTGGGCTATGTTCACACACAGCGTTTTTGAGGCGTTTTGCAACTTTAGCATTGTTTCAACCAAAAAAAATGCATTCACTGGGAAATGTCATTGCAACATTTAACAACCCTAGCTGGCCATGTGGTGTGTGACATGTAAGCAGACATATCTTTTTCATTTATGAAGGAGGGACTCTTAAAATCACAGAGCCTATTTTTACAGGGGCATCAGGCAGCATTAATCTTCTTAAAGGGCCATTATTAAACAATGGGTCTCCTATTGCCTATGCAGTGAGTGGATGGGCTGCCAAGAATTACGACGCACCACAATACCCCTTTCACGAGAGGTACATTAGGGCATCCTGAAAAAATGTTGCATTGAATGCAAGGCCTGGCTTGCCACAAAGTTACAAGCACCCCAATAAGCTTTTCAAGCCACGTACTAGAAGGGCACCAGAAAATCCACTTCGCATTATTCATTTCGTAATCCCAAACTTTTTTTATGCATTAATTGCAAGACATGCCCTGCTGCCAAGTCATATGCACCCCAAAATGCCTTTGAACCCAGGTACTGGATGGGCACAGGAAAATCCACTTTACATTATTAATTTTGTACTCCCGTACTCTTTT
The DNA here is from genome assembly GCA_033576555.1 of Oophaga sylvatica. Lineage (NCBI taxonomy): Eukaryota > Metazoa > Chordata > Amphibia > Anura > Dendrobatidae > Oophaga > Oophaga sylvatica. The sequence goes on along the minus strand of JARQOD010000006.1, from coordinate 220,648,921 downwards.
CTTTTGCATTGACAGCAAGGCCTGCCCTGCTGCCAAGTCATATGCACCAGAATATGCCTTTGAACCCAGGTACTGGATGGGCACAGGAGAATCCACTACACATGATTCATTTTGGACTCCCATTCTGTTTTCTTATGCATTGACTGAAAGGCCTGCCCTGCTACCAAGTTATATGCACCCCAATATGTCTTTGAACCCATGTACTGAATGGGCACAGGAAAATCCACTTCACAATATTCATTTTGTAATCACATTCTGTTTTCTTATGCATTGACTGCAAGGCCTGCCCTGAAACCAAGCCATATGCACCAGAATAAGCCTTTGAACCCAGGTACTGGATGGGCACAGGAAAATCCACTTCACATTATTCATTTTGTACTCCATTACTATTTTCTTATGCATTGACAGCAAGGCCTGCCCTGTTCCCTAACCATATGCAACCCAAAAAGCCTTTGAGCCCAGGTACTGAATGGGCACAGGAAAATCCACTTCTCAATATTAATTTTGTAATCACATTGTTTTCTTATGCATTGACTGCAAGGCCTGCCCTGCTATCAAGTCATATGCACCCCAATAAGCCTTTGAACCCAGGTACTGGATGGGCACAGGAAAATCCACTTCACATTATTCATTTTGTACTCCCATTCTGTTTTCTTAAGCATTGACTGCAAGGCTTGCCCTGCTACCAAGTCATATGTACCCCAATCACCCCAATCCCCCTTGGAAGAAATATGGAGGAGGGCCTCTAAAAGAAAAGTTCCATTAAAAAGGAGCCGGTCTCCTAGACTTGGAATGCCCATACACTTAGCTGGTAAACATTTTCCCCTGTGGGGTACACCTCAACTTTTGCCATAACAAGTATTTTATGCCCAGCATAACCACCCACCCTTGTTAGGAATTAAACACTGGCTGTAGCAGCACGTAACATGTTAACCCTGGTGATCTTGTGACGGTGGATGATGAGCCGTGGAGGAAGGCCTGATTAAAAACTATGCCCAATTTAAAGGAAGCTGGTATCCTACACTTGGAATGCCCATACACTGGCTGGCAAACATTTACCCCTGGGGGTAGATATCAACATAGTGTGTACATTTTTTTTAGGGGCATCATAAACATCTTGCAAAACTGTAATGTGGTTTCCTACACAGTTGCTGATGGGAAGTTGCAGATTTTAGTAAAAATATGGCAGACAAATAGCTGGATGAAGTGATCAGGAAAAGGGTCATGGTGATGACAAGAATGGGAAAGTACATGACTAATAACAGCAGTGGCTTTGGGAGGTATGAGATCCAGGACACAGCCTACAATGATTCGCTGTTTAGCCACCATCAATTATCAGAATCGGTTTCATGCCCGTCAGAAGATCGATGTAACAGATGCGCGTGGAGACTCGGCCTAAGAAATGCCCATCCAAAATATGTTGCCAAACACACACGTGTCTGTACAAAAGGCAAAGTGCAACATGTTCGTGAGATGCTGAATTACAGAAAGCAGATCAGTGTCGGAGGAAAAGCAAATAAACTGATGGATGCTCGTGAAAAAATAAGTTTAAAGAGGAGTGCACCGTCCGTAACTATAAACACATCCGTGGCACAAGCTTCTTCATTTTCAACCATACATATTACCAATATGATTCAGATGTCCCAGTTGAAAATTATTTGTCATAGTGTAACGAACACTGCTAAAGGAATGCCACTAAACGTACATGAACACAACCCTTGGAAACACTAGATTTCCTCTTTACAAGATATGGACGATGATGGTATTGATGACGACATTGAAATTCACAACATCCAAACCAAGAAGATGAAGATCACAGCTGCAGAAAATGTGCAAAAAAGGCCGTGAATGTCTGGAAAATCATTTTCTCTAGGGCTAAGTTACACTCTTACTAAAGTGATACCTAATAATGCATGCACAGCTCTCATGTCTACTCAGCGTGAGATGCTTGAAAGATGATGTATTATGATTTGGCCATGTCCACTTTTTGAAAGCGAGCAGAAAAGAAGGATGATATAGCTGGCAGATGTGTAATTTTGGTGAGTAAGGAGGTGATGTCAGGTACAGATAGATAGATCTGCATGTCATTGGCGTAGTCATGATATTGCAAACTGTGCCATTACATCAGCTGTCCCATGCTGAAAGTGTAGATGGAGAAGAGTAGGGGTCGTAGAACAGAGCCTTGGGGAACACTAAAAGATATGTGTTGAGGTGAGGAGGTGGTGTGGGAGAAGTCTTGTTGTTTTTTAAAGACTCTGCCGATAACCCCAAAAAGGCCATTTCCACCACCGGCCATGCCCGAATCAGCAGGGGTAGCAAGACTACCAGCCTTACCACCACCAGCATAATCAAGCACATGGCAGCAAAGCACCTGACTTTGCTGGTTGAACATCAATCTACATGAACAGTGTCTGCAGGTGATACCACTGCGTCTTCTGCTGTTGTGCGTGCAAGCCAATCCCCTGCCCCTGAAGAGTTGTGACCGGTCTGCAAACCATGTCCTATGAGGAACGGTTGCAGGATTTGGGAATGTTTAGCTGGCAAAAAAGAAGACTGAGAGGAGACTTAATAGCTGTCTACAAATATTCAAGGGCTGTCACATGGTAGAAGGATCATCTTTATTCTCATTTGCACAAGGAAAGACTAGAAGCAATGGGATGAAACTGAATGGGAGGAGACACAGATTAGATATTGAAAAAAACTTTTTGACAGTTATGGTGATCAATGAGTGAAACAGGCTGCCATGAGAGGTGGTGAGTTCTCCTTCAATGGAAGTCTTCAAACAGAGGCTGGACAGAAATCTGTCTGGGATGATTTAGAGAATCCTGCTTTGAGCAGGGGGTTGGACCAGATGGCCCAGGAGGTCCCTTCCAACTCTACCATTCTATGATTCTATGAACTCTGAAAGTGCAGGCAGATCTGTGGCTGACACAGCTGAACCCACAGCCAGGCATGGTTGTGTGTGACAATGGCTGGAACCTAGTGGCTGCTCTGTGGCAAGGCGAGCTAATACATGTGCATTGCCTGGCAAATGCGCTTAATCTCATTGATCAACATTTTCTGAAAAGCAACACGGAGCTGCCAGATATGTCAATTAAAGTACAATGCTCTGCTGACCCATTTTAGAAAGTCAGCTCCAGCTTCATCTGCTCTTGCCGTGATTCAGTAGCGCTTGCAGCTTCTGGCTCACCGACTGGTGTGTGATGTCCCCAGGAGTTAGAACTATACACTACAGATGTTGAAAAGGATTTGTGAGCAGAAGAGGGCAGTTGGTGAATAGTTTACCAGCATCAACAAGGTTGTCGATATTCAGTTCTGACGTCACACATAAGATCTCAGGAGTGGACATGGATGTCAGACATATGTAACATCCTCCCAAACTTTGAGGAATCCAACAACGATGATGAGAGTAAATGATGCCATAATTAACATCTCCATCCTGCTTATCTGTGTTCTAATCTGAATATGTATAGTTATTTATATAACACAAACATATTTACAGTTTAACAAGTAACAACGATAACAATAATACAATAACTAAACTAATTAAAACAACCTTGCTCTTGACAGCTTACAATCTACACTAAGTAACAACAATAACAATAATTAAACCCCCAAAAAACGATCCTGCTCATGACAACTTAAAATCTGCAATGAGGTGGGGGAGATAAAAAATACAGTGGTGTATTTACAAATTTACAATAATGTACAGTACAGACCAAAAGTTTGGACACACCTTCTCATTTAAAGATTTTTCTGTATTTTCATGTCTATGAAAATTGTAAATTCACACTGAAGGCATCCAAACTATGAATTAACACATGTGGAATTATTTACTTTACAAAAAAGTGTGTAACAACAGAAATTATGTCTTATATTCTCGGTTCTTCAAAGTAGCCACCGGTCATGGTTTAGGACATAGTTAATGTCCTGTCCACTCAGGGTTATTTTTTGCTGGCCTCTCTTTGCATCTGGGAGGGGTATTTATACCCACTCCAGAGGAAGTTTCTCTGTCAGCTATACTGTTGCTTTGACTGTGTGTCTGATCCCCCTGGTTTGCTTGTCTTCTACTCTGTTTGTTTGATTCCCGTGTATGACCTGGTCTGTCTGCTCACTCTGCTCACTGCCTCACGTTTTGGTACTATTGTCTTTTCTGGTTCTGACCTCCTGGCTTGGCTATTGATACTCCATTACAGTTTTGTCTCTATTGTACCGTCTAATGCCCGTTCTGGTTTACTGATCTATTGCTACGTCCTGACTATCTGTTCTGTCTAATCCTGTGGTGCTGTCGTGCTATCTCATGCACTGATCTCGGTCTGTCCTAGTTTCGTCTCTGTCTATGCCCTTCGGTAACTTTATCCCATCGTTACCCTGCTAGGAGTTTTCCTTCAGCTCCTAGATCTCTGGAGCTTAAGCCATGCCGCCAACAGTCACATGCTTCAGGTCCTGTTAGTCTGGAGTACACATCATTCACCGCTGCTGCCTCGCTCCACAGGTATCTTTGAGCACAGTTTGTTTGACTCAGGACACGTGCACTGGCTCAGTGAGCAAGTGCAGTGCGGTGCTCCTGACATTATAACTGACCCTTATAGTCTTTCCCTGGTTGTGGGATGTTAGCACATTATGGATCCGGTACGGGCTCTCACTGAGCAGGTTAATGAGCTCTCCCAACTTATGCAGAAGCTGTCTATGGAGCAGCAAAACCTGGTTTATTCACACCAACAGGTGCAGAGAGATGTGGCAGACGCTCTACGGTGGTCTGTTCTGTTGGGGTTCCAGGAGGGGGGCCCCACTGATGTATCTCTTGCGGACCTCGACCCACCGGTGAAGTTTCCCGACAATTTTTCTGGAGATAAAAAATTGTTTAGGGTATTTAAGGAGGGATGCAAGTTGTTCTTTGAATTGCATTCCCGGACCTCTGGAAATGAAAGGCAGAGGGTGAGGATCGTAATGTCCTTATTAAGGGGGGCTCCGCAAGCATGGACTTTCTCTCTCTTTTCCTCTGCTCCTGAACGTATGTCTGTGAACCTGTTCTTTGAGGCTCTGGGGCACATTTATGACAAGCCTGATAGAGTGCGTCTGGCAGACGATATGGTGATGAGTGTGACACAGGGGAGGAACTCGGCTGAATGGTTCTGCTCAGAGTTTAGACGTTAGACTGCCGAAGTATACTGGAATGATGCCGCCCTGAGGGGGTGTTTCCGCAGGGGCCTGTCTGACCATCTGCAGGATGCTCTGGCATTACATCCTCCTCCCAATACCCTGGAGGACGCCATGATGCAGGCGGACCGGAGGCTCCGTACTAGGGGAATGATGCAACAAGAGACTCCCTTGTACTCCAAATTGTGTTACACCGCACCCATATCAGAGCCCATGGAGACTGAGGCTGTCTCAGGAAAGGAACGAGAGAGGAGACACCAAAAAGACAACTGTTTATACTTTTACTGTGGAGCCTCTGGACATTGGAAAAGGACTGTCCTTCCTGCACTTCTTCTGTAAAATCGTCAGGAAAACGACTGAGCCCAGACTCCTAGGTACATTTTTTTCCGCTTGCTAAAATGATGCTCAAGGTTGAATTGGAACTTGCTGGCGGTTCTGTTATGACCACCGCCTTTGTTGACTGTGGCTCCTCCTTTGATCTGATTGATGCCCAATTTTTGACTCTTAATAAGATAGGGACAGTCAGGTTGAAAGATTCTGTTAAAATTGTGGCTGTGGATTCATCCCCTCTAACCCGGGATGGAATTTGTTTTATGTCTGAAGTTTTTTCTATGAAAGTGGGTTTCACTCACGTGGAAAATATAAGTTGTTTTATTCTGAATGATCTGCCTGCAGGACTGGTATTGGGGATGCCCTGGCTGCAACGCCACAATCCTCTCATTGATTGGGAGAAAGGGGAGATCACCCGATGGGGATGTAATGATAATGGTCTGTGTTGTAACTCAGTTCCTTTTGTCAATCCGATAAAATCTGTATCTGTGTCACCTGTCGGTCTGGAGGGTATTCCGCAGTACCAGAAAGACTTTTAAGACGCATTTTCCTAAAGTAAGGCTGAAGCGCTCCCACAACAGACCGTATGATTGTGCCATTGATTTATTACCTGGAGCCAAATTACCCAAGGCTCGTTTGTTTAATTTGTCAGGGCCTGAGCGCCAAGCTATGAAGGAGTACATCAAAGAGAGCCTTCGCAAAGGGCATATTCGGCCCTCGGTCTCACCCATGGCAGCAGGGTTTTTCTTTGTAAAGAAAAGAGATGATGGTTTGCGACCGTGCCTCGACTTTCGGGAACTGAACAAAATTACTGTTAAGAACACGTACCCTCTCCCGTTGATTCCCGATCTATGCAACCAACTCATGGGGGCCAAATGGTTTTCTAAACTCGATCTACGAGGGGCTTATAACCTTATAAGGATCCGGGAGGGGGACGAATGGAAAACAGCATTCCTGACAACTGAGGGGCTATTAGAAAACCTGGTTATGCCCTTCGGCCTCACTAATGTCCCTGCTGTTTTTCAGAACTTTATCAATGTTGTTTTTTTCTGATTTAATTGGGCATTATGTAGTCATTTACCTGGATGACATTCTGATATACTCTGAGGACAGTCAGTCACACTTACATCATTTACGTGCGGTTCTTATCAGACTGCGGGAGAACCATTTGTATGCTAAACTGGAGAAGTGCTCATTTTTTATGCAAGAACTGTCTTTTCTGGGAGTAATTGTATCCGAGGACGGATACTGCATGGATCCAGGGAAGGTTCAGGGCATTACAGATTGGGTGCAGTCTCATGATCTGAATGGGTTTAAGTGATTTCTGGGCTTCGCTAATTATTATAGGAAGTTCATAAAGGGTTCTCACAGGTGGTGAAACCTTTGATGGACCTCACTCTTAAAGCGGCAGATGTAAAAAATTGGTCCATGGCGGAAAAAAATTCATTCCTTACATTAAAGAAATGCTTTACTTCAGCCCCTGTGTTGGTACAACCCGATTCGTCAAGACCTTTAATCGTGGAGGTCGATGCTTCGGAAGTGGAGATGGAGGCAGTGTTGTCCCAGGGCCCCTCTACCCTGATTAACCTTAAACCCTGCGCCTTTTTCTCTAAAAAGTTCTCTTAGGCTGAGAGAAACTATGATGTCGGCAACAGGGAATTGTTAGCGGTTAAATTGGCCTTCGAAGAATAGAGGCATTTTTGGAGGGGGCCGCGTATTCCATTACGGTCATCACTGATCATAAAAACCTGGCCTATATTGAGTCCGCTGAGAGATTGACCCCCACACAGGCTCGGTGGGCACTTTTTTTTTCTCGCTTTAATTTTAACATCACTTTCCGACCAGGGTCTAAAAATGTAAAACCTTATCCTGAAGTTTTGATTCTGTGTCCCCTCCAGAACCTCCTTCCTCCATTCTTCAACCAGGAGTGGTTGTAGCCGATGTCTCCTCTGAGTTACAGAGAGAGATTCTGGAAGCACAAGCTCCCAGGAATAAACCCCCAGGTAAATTGTTTGTACCCGATTCCTTAAAATATCGGCATACCATACCGATACCCGGAAGTCCCATGTTAGTCTTGGGAAAAAATACGAAATTAAAAAAAAACCCATTCTTGCCTTGTTGGTTAATTTACATGGGGAAAACAAGGAAAGAGTAATGTAGAAAGTATTGGGGGAGTTGAGGAGACTAAAGGCATAGAGTTTACCCAAATCCAATGGTACTTATTTATTTTTTTTGGAAATACTTCGGATTGAGAAAAAGACAATGTTGTTAACCTTTTTTCTATTTTGTCAAATATGTTGTTTTCACAATTCCATGGTCTTCACCTTTTTAACTTTTAAACCACACTTTTTCTTTCATAATTTTCCAGCAGCATCATCTTTTCACAAATTAAATTCTTCACCCTTCACCTTAAAATTCTTCTAAAAACTTCTTGCTATTCATCTTTTTGTTAAAATTTACTTATATTGTTTTTAAAAACATTATTATTCTAAAATTTTTTCTATTTTCATCTTCTTCCTATTCATCCTTTTCTTTCAAAATTTTATTGTGAAACATTCCTGTTACTTTTTAATCTGTAAAAACCTGAAATTTTCTCCTTTCCGTTCTTGCTGTAAACGAAAGTTTTTAATTACAACAGTATTTGTCCGCGTTTCCCGGGTTTACCCCTGCAGCGCCAGGTTTTTTCCAGGGAAAACCACGAGGAGGAACGGACTCCCCCCATACACTGCTTAGTCTTCTTTGTTTTGAATTTAGGCAAAAAATTTTGCTTTCATTTTGTTCTTATACTTAATGTTCTTTCTTTTTGATTTCTGCTTTATTGTTCTTCTGTCTCTTGTTCTGTATCTTGTTTTTGTCTTAACCTTCTTGTCCTGTTGGTGTTGGTACAAAAGCAATGGAAGTACGGGAAAACCCGCGCGGCTGGAAAAACCCCGGGGGGGTCAGCAGAAGGAAAAGAGCCAATGGCCAACCGAGGACCACTGACGTTACTGGGGACACGGTAAAAGCAGGAGGTACCTGTGTCCAAAGCACTACCCAAAGGGCCAGCAGACGTTGCTGGAACCTCGGATACCGACATGGAGGCACCTAGGCCAAAGGCACTGCGGAGAACCACTGACGGTACTGGAACCCGGATTAGTAGCAGAAGGTACAAGAGCCAAGAAAAGTAACGAGGACCAGCTGACGGGCGGGGAACCCGGAGGGTAGCAGAAGGAAAAGAGCCATGGCACAAACCGAGGACCCTGACGTTCTGGGAACACGGTTACTAAGCAGGAGGTCCTGTGCCCAAAGATCAGGACCAGCACGTTGCTGGGGAAACCCGGGTTCCGACATGGAGGACCTACCCAAAGGCACTGCGGAGAACCAGCTGACGGTACTGGATACCCCGGATGGGTAGCAAAGGTACCCATGGAATTAAAGTTAGGCGCAGGTGTTTGCTTTCACACAGCAGGGGAAAAGTGACCCTTACTGAACCCCAGTAACAAGGAGCAAGTGTAGACTGTGCTAACAGCACTTCCCAGAAACAACTGGCGGTGTTGTAACCCAGGTTGAGAAAGAACATGGTGGAGGCAGCAGGACTTTTTGTTTTCACACGGGGGGGAAAACAGCTGACATTACAAAACCCCAGAACACGGGAAAAAGGGGAAACTGTGCTAACATCACTTCCGAGAAACAACTGGGGGCTTTAAAAAAACCCCCGGGAAAAGGAAAAAAAGGGGGTGGAGGCAGGGGGACTATTTGCCGTTCACACCCCCGGGGGAACAGCTGATTTTTCTAACCCCCATTAACCGGGGGGACGGGGTTAACGGGGGCTAACAGACTTCCGAGAAACAACTGGGGTGTTGAACCCCCAGGGTGAAAAGGGGGAAGGGGGTTGGAGGCAGGGGACTTTGCCGTTCACCCAGCAGGGCCCATTAACATTACTGAACCCCATAACAAAGGGGCCAATTTTAGCCTGTGTAACACATTCCCCAAAAAAACAACGGCGGTGTTGTAACCCAGGATGAGAACAGAAATGGGGGGGGCACAGGTTTTTTGCCGTTAAAAATACAGGGGAACAGCTGACATTACAAAAACCCCAAAAAAGGGGAGCAAGTGAAACTGTCCTAACAGCTTTTTCCGAGAAAAACTGGCGGTGTTAAAACCCAGGGATAAAAACAAACCCCGGGTGGAGGCAGCAGACTTTTCCCCTTTACCCACAGCAGGGGAACGTACTTTAAAAAAAAACCCCCCTTTTAACACGGGAGAAATTTTTAAAAACTGTGCTAACAGCACCCCAAAAAAACAACTGGCGGTGTTGAACCCCCGGGAAAATGAGAAGAAAAAAAGGGTGGAGGCCCCCGGATTTTTCCCCCGCCCACACAGGGGGGGAACAGCCCCCTTACAAAACCCCCGTAACCCGGGAGAAAGTGTTAAGGGGTGTAACAGCATTCCCCAGAAAAAATTTTCGGTGTTAAAAACCCGGGAATAAAAAGAGAACAGGGTGGAGGCAAAAAGGAAATTTGGGCCTTTTCAACCCCGGGGAAACCCCCTTAATTAATAACCCCCAAAAACAGGGAAAAAGTGTTAACTGTGAAAACACATTCCCCAAAAACCCAACGGCGGTGTTGAACCCGGGGGAAAAATGAAAGAGAAAAAGGGTGGAGGCCCCCGGGCCTTTTTGCCAAAACACACAGCGGGGAACAGTGACTTTCAAAACCCCAGTAACACAGGGAGCAAGTGTAGACTGGGCAAACAGCAAAAAAAAAAAAAAACCGGCGGTGTTGTAACCCAGGGAGAAAAAGAAAAAGGGGGGGGGCAGCGGAAAATTTTTTTGGGCCTTCACACAGGGGGGAACAGCTGTTTTTTACAAAACCCCAGTAACACGGGAGGCAAGTGTTTTAACTGGCTAACAGCTTTTTCCGAGAAACAACGGGGGGTTTTCCCCAGGGATGGAAAAGAACGGGGAAAAGGGGGGAAGGACTATTTGCCGTTCCCACAGGGGGGGAAACAGCTGACATTACGGAACCCCAGTCGGGGGGAAAGGGGGTTAATTTTTGCTAACAGCATTCCCCAGAAACAACTGGCGGTGTTAAAACCCAGGGATGAAAAAAAAACCAGGGGAGGCAGGGGGACTATTTGCCGTTAACACAGCAGGGGAACAGCTAAAAATTACAAAACCCCAGTAACAAGGCAATTTTTGACTGTGAAAACAGTTTTGAAAAATGGGGTGTTAAAACCCCAGGGGGGGCCCGAAAAGGTTTTGGAGGCAGCGGACTTTTTGCCGTTCCCCCCGGGGGGGAACAGCAAAACATTACAAACCCCAAAAACCAGGGCCCCAAGTGTTAACTGTGCTAACGCACTTCCGAGAAAAAAATGGGGGTTTTTTTAACCCAGGGAAAAGAGAACAGAACAGGTGGGCAGCAGGACTTTTTCCCGTCCCCACAGGGGGGGAACGGACATACTAACCCCCCAAAAACGGGGGAAATTTGTTAACTGTGCAAAAACCCCCTTCCCCGGAAACAACTGGGGGTTGTCCCCGGGGGAGAGAAAAAAAACAGGGTGGGGGCCAGGGGGGACTTTTTGGGTTTCCCCCACAGCAGGGGAAAACTGACATTATGAACCCCAAAAACGGGGGGAGAAATTTTGTTAATGGAAACAGCATTCCGAAAAAAATGGCGGTTGGAACCCCCAGGGTGAGAAGAGAAAGGGGAGGCAGGGGGTTTTATTTCGTTCACACAGGGGGGGGAACCCCGTCCCCAACCCCGAACCCCAGTAACCGGGAGCAATTTTTAAACTGTGCTAACAGCACTTCCGGAAAACAAGGGGGCTGTTAAAACCCGGGGGAGGAAAACCCGGGGGGGGAGGCCCCCGGGACTATTTGCCGTTCACACAGCAGGGAACAGTTTCATTACAAAAACCCCAAAAACAGGGGAAAAAGGTAGTTTGTGCTAACACACTTCCGAGAAAACAGGCGGTGTTGAAACCCAGGATGAAGAAAAAACCCCGGGGGTAGGCAGGGGGATTTTTTCCCTTTAACAAGCAGGGCCCAGCTGATTTTAACAAAAACCCCATAAAAGGGGGAAATTTTTAGACTGCCCCTAACACATTCCCCGAAAACCCCAACTGGCGGTGTTTTTAACCCAGGGATGAGAACAAACGGGGTGGAGGGCAGGGGGGAATTTTTTGCCGACACACAGCGGGGAAAAACAGCTGACATTACTAAACCCCCAAAAAACAAGGAGAAAGTGGGGACGGTGCAACCCCCATTCCCCGAGAAACAACTGGGGGGGGTTTTTAACCCCGGGGGGATGAGAAGGGGAACATGGGGGGGGCCCCAGGGCCTTTTTGCCTTCCCCACAGGGGGGGAAAAGCGACATTCTGAACCCCAGAAACCCGGGGGAAAAATTTTTGACGGGGGTTTAACAGCATTCCCCCGGAAAAAAACAACTGGCGGGTTTTAAACCCCCAGGGAGAGAAAGAACAGGGTGGAGGCAGCAGGATTTTTTGCCGTTCACACAGCAGGGGAACCCCAAAACATTAGGGGAACCCCCCAGTAAACGGGAGAAATTTTGTTAACTTGCTAACAGCACTTTGGGGAAAAAAAACAACTGGGGGTTTTTAAAACCCGGGGGAAGAAAGGGAAAAACCGGGGGGAGGCGCAGGATTTTTTTGCCGTTCACACACAGGGGAACAAAAACATTACGGAAACCCCCATAACACAGGACAATGTAGACTGTGAAAACAGCACCCCGAGAAAAACTGGGGTGTTGAACCCCCGGGTTGAGAAGAGAAGGGGGGGAGGCCCCCGGGAAAAATTGGGGGCCGTTCACAAGCAGGGGAACGGCTGACGGGGGGGGGGGGGGCCCCCCCCCCCCAGTAACACGGGGGGGGGGGGGGGCAAGTGTAAAAGGGGTGCTAAACCCCCAATTTTTCGAGAAAAAAGGGGGCGGTTTTAAAACCCCAGGGGGGAGAAAAAAAACATGGGGAGGCGCAGGTTTTTTTCCGGGGTACACACAGGGGGGGGAAAGCTGACATTACTAACCCCCTTAACACGGGAAAAAGTGTTAACTGTGCAACAGAAACCCGAGAAAAAACCGGGGGGTTTTTTAACCCCCAGGGAAAAAGAAGAGAAGGGGGTGGGGCAGCAGGAAAAATTGGTTCAACGCAGGGGAACAGCGATTTTTCTAACCCCCCAGTAACGGGGAAAAAGTGAAAACTGTGCAACAGCATTCCCCAAAAAAACAACGGGGGGTTTTGTTGTAACCCGGGGTTTTGAGAAAGAACAGGGTGGGGCCCCGCAGGAAAAATTTCCCCGTTAAAAACAGGGGGGAACAGCTGATTTTACAAAAACCCCAGTAACACAGAAAAAGGGGTAGTTTTGTGAAACAGCACTTCCGAGAAAAAAACGGGGGTTTTTTTCCCCCCCGGGATAAAACCAGAAACATGGTGGGGGAAAAGGGGGATTTTTTGGCCGTACACACAAAAAGGGGAAAACAGATGGTTTTTAAAAAAACCCCCCAAAAACACAGGAGAAATTTTGTTAAACTGTGCTAACAGCATTCCCCCAAGAAAAAAAGGGCGGGTTGGACCCGGGAAAAGGAGGGGTAGGCATAAAATTTGTTTTTATTGCCTTGTTACGGGGGCCAAAATTCCCCAAAGTTTGTACTTCAAACAAGAAAAAATGAAGTTTTACTACAACAAAAAAATGTTTTAAAATTTAATTACAAAAATTTTAAAAATATTTATATTTAAGCCTTTTGGGTTTTATAACTTTAAGGGGTAACTGAAAATATGGTAAAAAAACAAGTTTTTGGGGCAAAATCAGGTTCTTTTTTCGGGGGTAAAAAGGGAAACCCCCAAAAAGGAAACAAAATATTTCTACCCAAACCCGGGCACAAAAAAAAAGAAAGACAAGGAGGGGGACAAGGGGGGGGAGCCGTCAAAAAAAGGGAAAAAGGGTAAATTTTAAAACCCCACCCCAAACACTGAAAAATTAAAAGAATTTTGCTGGGAAAAAAACCCCTTTTTTATGCCCCCCGGCCCCCGCATCATGGATAGGGGGTTACGTTTTTTAAAATAAAATTTAAAAAATAGAAACGTAAAAGGTTTTTGGAAAAAAAGCTCATCTGCCTTTTTCACTGTTTGTAAAAGGAAAATAGTTCCCCCGGAAAATTTTTGCCCTTTTTTAAATAAAAAAAAGGGGAAACGGTTATCCCCCCTTTCCCGGCCCTAAAAAAACCCCAAAAAAAACGCCAATGAGAGGGCAATAAAAATTTCCCCCCCTTATCAAAAGGAACCCTTTTTAAAAATTTTAAAATTCATCCCTGTGAGAAATTAAAAGTCTGAAAACACTCACTTACTTGTCTTCCCCATTGAAAAAATTCCGGGGGTCCTGTTGTTTTAAAAAAAATGTGGTTTTAATTTTTTTGGGGTTAATTTTTTCCCCCATGAAGAAAATTTTGTAGCTTTTAAAGCTTGCAATTTGTTTCCATTTTTCAGTTATCCAAAAAAAGGTATGAACCACTGCGACTCTGGGTCTAAATATTTTTTTTACGGCTAACACGTAAAAAGATACACAGTTTTCTAAATTTTAAGAGGGAAAAAAAAAAGAAAATACAAATAAAAAGCATATATCACATGCCAAAAATAAAGGGAACAAAAACCCCAAAAAATGGTTTAAAAAAAATTTGTGTTGAATTTAAGAAAAAAGACATTTTTTTTTTATGAAAAATGTTAAGGAACGAAAAAGTTAAACAAAAAACTAGTGAAGACAATGGATTTGTAAAGTCACTCTTTAAAACGAAAAATTTTTTGACAGTCACAGACAATTTAATTTTTAATTCTAAAAAACGTAATTTTTTATACATGTATGAAGTCCAGCTGGCCCCTAAAATGATGTGACCAATAATGACAATAAAAAAAACCATTTAAAAAAAAACATTAGGCATTTTTTGTACAATTTTGTGGGCCCCGAGTGTGGTGAAAAAAAAAGGGTACGGGTAGAAAGGATATTCTATGTTGTTTTTACACGTGGACGCCTTGAGGGTAAGCCATTTTATACTGTCGTCAATAAAGTTGCGGTGAAATCATGCTTTTTTGCTTGTAGGGTTGAAAAAGGTTTTAAAAATTCTGTTTGCGCAAAGTTTAAACCCTCAACCCTACCTTTTCTGTCACCGTGGGAGGGTAGGTGTGGCAATTAGCGATATAAATGTGGGTTAGGCTGCGTTATTGGCACTGGGGGGAAAAAAAAAATACGCATAATTTTAATGTGTAATATAACCTATGACAAACCCCAAAAAAATTCGTTCCCCCCTTTAACAAGACAAGACTAACAAGTAAAGGGTTTCGCGACTTAATTTGGTACATTTTTACTCAACATTGTCCATGAGTAATATGCATGTGATACCATATACCCCCTTTTTAATTTTTTTCCTTTGGTTTTTCAACGCACTTGCAGGTATAAGTACCCATTTCGTTGCATGATGCACTTTCTAAAAGTAAAAATTTTTTTTGGACATTAACCTGTTAATGTGGCCTTTCAATTGGTGTTTAATACAGTTGGCATCATATGTGTATTTTATAAGTCTTCATAAATAAAAAACTGATGATGAGATGAGGGGTATGTTCGTACATCCATTGAGTGCTTATCTTACAGGTACAGTAAAATTTCCCTTAAAAAAAATTTTTTATAAGTCTGAAATGTTTTTTTGCATTAAATTTAAAAAGTGAAGAGAGATATGTTTATTTTTTTTTAAATTTTAATAGACTGTGCAGATATGCGCTGGATGCAAATTATTATTTTCCATATTTTTTTAAAAATTTTTTTTCTAGGGGGCCGCAAAACTTCCAAAAATTTCTTTTTTTCAGCATAACAA
>JARQOD010000006.1:220559410-220633477 GCA_033576555.1 Oophaga sylvatica | reverse complement strand
TTTTGCATCATTTTTTCCGGACTATAATTTTTTTTTATTTTTCGTGATATCGTATAGCGCTTGATTTTTGGGGGACAAGATGACGTTTCGCGTATCATACTATTGGCAATGCCCACATCAGGAAATAATTGCGTTTTTTCACGGTTTTTCCGCGGTTTTCCGGGGGTAAAAAACGCGAAAAAACCCAAAGCAAAGCACCTATAAGAAATGATTCCGCATTTTTGCCACATGTTGCATTTTTTCCGCAAAAACGCTTCGCGGAAAAAATAAAACATTTCAAAAATTTGCGGAATTAAGGGGTTTCAGTGGGGTGGTACCCGGGGTCTGGAGGAGAGGAACCCCCCGGGCCCGGGTACCATACCCGGGTAAAACAATAATTTAAAAAAAAAATAATATACCCCTCACCTTCCGGGGGCCCCCGCGCCTCCCCGGCCCCCGCCCCCCCCCCCGCCTTCAGCGATGCTCCCGGCAACTTCCGGTCCCAGGATTTTTGCAAACCCCCCAAGGCATAGCGGTTCGCGAGATTACGTCATCGGTGTATTTGTCGCAAAGCATCCGGAGGATTGCCGGAGCGTCACTAGGGGCGGGGGAAGGCGCGGGGCCCCGAAGGTGGAAATCATTTTTTTTTAATTTTTTTTATTTTTTTACATTAGACTTTTTACTTTTTGATGCGCATAGGGGGCCAATAGAAAAAATTGGCCCCTGTCAAACATGGTGACTCGTTGACAACCGTCAATCTTTTCCCCAACGATGCTACAGACGTAGGAAAACACTAGTTCTGCAATAATTCGCTTGCAAAAACGCTTTTTTCTGGGGGAATCAGCTACAAAAAACGGCGTTTTTCCCGTGGGAGAATTGCGGGTTGCCGCAAAATTTCCGCGGCAATTCCGCAACGGTTTTAAATTAGCCTTTTTAAAATGACTTTTTGTTGCTTTTATGAAATTTTTTCCAAGCGGTTTTAGATACCGTTTGGGAAAAATATAATTTAATTTTTTTGTGTTTTTTTTTTACGGTTTTTCACTAAAGGGGGTTAAACTAGGTTCGCTTTATAGAGGGTTTTTTTAGGGACGTGGCGTACTAAAATGTGTTTTTTTTTTTTTTTTATTTTTTTATTACATAAAAATGTGTATTTTTTAGGGGATTTTTTTTAAAATTATTTTTTAATATTTTTTTTACAATTTTTTTTAAAAAAATGATTTTTTTTAACTTGTCCCTTTATGAGACTTTCACTTTTTTTTACTTTTCATTGCAGTTACAATGCATTGCAATGCTCCAGCATTGCAATGCATTGTACCTATGATGAAAGCTGCTGTGACCATGATCACAGCAGCTTTCCGTAGCTAGATGACCCGGAGGTTGTCATGACAACCCCCGGGTCATCAAGGCAGAGATCGGGCCCTGCAAAAACATTGCAGGGCGCCGATCTGAGGCAGAGGGAGCTCCCGACCCTCTGCCTCCCCCCCTGAGCTCTGCGATCGCGCTCGATCGCAGCAGTCAGGGGGTTAACAGCCAGGGGCGGTGGGGGCTCCGCTCCTGGCTGTCAGTGCAGGAAGCCTGGCCACTGCAGCGCCGGCTCCTGCACTGATTGCGCTGGAGAAGCTGAAATTTCAGCTTCTCCTGCGCGATCGCTGCTGTGTTTGGTCAGTCATATTGACTGACCAAGCACAGTGCTGTAGGTGTGGGGACCGACGGCAAAGGTCCCCGCAGCGCTTGCCATGCCTGTCAGCTGTCTTTAACAGCTGTCGGCACTGATCTACCACTGCGTGTTTACACGCAGTGGTAGATCAAAGGCATGACGTGCACAGTCCGTCCTGGTGCCGGAACTGGCACCTTGCGATAGCGGACTGTGCACGTCATTGGACATTAAGGGGTTAAGCAATTATGCCGCATAAAAACACTTAAAAAATGCAACATGTGCACATAGCTTAAGGCTGGGGTCACACTAGCGACAAAATCGGACGACTGCAATGCGATGAAATATCGCATTGCAGTCGGACCTATGTTAATCTATGGAGCAGCTCCCAGTATCAGATTTTTTGTGGTCCGTTTTAAACGTCCGAGTGCAATCGCAGCATGCTGCGATTGTCACCGATTGTGGGTCGACTATCGCCAATGCAAGTCAATGGGAGCGCTGAAAAATCTGATTACAAACGGACCGCACGTGTGACTTGCGATTAAATCGCACCGGTGTCCTTTAGAAAAGCCGGCAATGCATCCATGGCTATACTGTAAAATCACACTGACAGCTTTATTAAAGAATAGAATCAATACATATACACACATAGAATACATATATATATATATATATATATATATATATATATATATGTCATTGTGACATATATATATATATATATATATTATACATATATTTATAGTTCCTAGACTTCTACATACTGTAATAGCCGCTAATTCAATTGCCGGCTTTTGTGAAATCACAGAAGCCGACATGAAATGATACATTGTTTAGACACAGTTAACCATGTAATTTCCTGTATTTTGATATATGGTTTGAACTTACAATTACATAAGTGTATGTGTACAAAATTTCAAACATGTAGGGGTTAATTAAAGGTGTAAATTCGTTGTAAAAAAAATGCGGGGGTTCCCGCTGTATTTTCTCCACCAGACAGACAAAGCAAGCGAGTGGGGGCAGATAATAATAGCCTAGGGAGGGTACATTTTTTTGTGCCCCCCTGGCTACTGACATCTGCCCCCAGACACCCCAGAAAGGGCAAATCTAATTAGAGATTTGACACATTTTTTTTACAACGAATTTACACCTTTAATTAACCCCTACATGTCTGAAATTTTGTACACATACACTTATGTAATTGTAAGTTCAAACCATATATCAAAATACAGGAAATTACATGGTTAACTGTGTGTAAACAATGTATCATTTCATGTCGGCTTCTGTGATTTCACAAAAGCCGGCAATTGAATTAGCGGCTATTACAGTATGTAGAAGTCTAGGAACTATAAATATATATATATACACATGTCACAATGACATGTGTATATATATATATAATATATATAATATATATATATATGTGTTCTATGTGTATATATCTATTCTTTCTATTGTGATTTAAATACTATTCTTTTGGATCCATTATATGTCATTTTTGCAAGCCTGCGAGAAATTCTCGCAATTCGGATGTAAATCGGATGTGACAACTGCGGTCAGATGCGACTAAGTCGCATCAACTACAAAAAATCGGATGCTAGTCGCATCAATGTTCATGAAATTTTAATCCGATTATCGACCGACTAAAACGGTCAGATTTTTTACTCGGTGTGTGTGACTCCAGCCTTAAAGTTCATAAACCGTCAGGGTATGTGCAGCATCCAACCCGCAGCAGCCAGATGTTACAGCATAGTTGATGGGATTTCAAGAAATCCCATTTCCACTATGCATCGATAGGCACCTGCGGCTCACCCGTAGAGATGGACATATGGCGCGTCTTTCCAGATAGTTCATCAATACAACGCATTGGACACAGTGAATCCACATGGTTCAGTGAACACATGCAGATTCACCTGCATTTAGTAAACAGCAGCGCTTTGAACGCAGAGAACACACAATGTCCAATGTGCTGCTAATTCCATATTGTCTGCACATTACCTTCAGGGTTACAAAGAAAGAAGCCTCTTCCTTGTACACAAAAGGTATAACAAAGCAAAATGGAAAATAAGAAGTCCGTATACAACACGGGCTCAGCTGTTTAAATCTTTTTCTCTCAAACTCTAGCAGAGTCTGAGCAGCAGATGCAAAGCTTCCTCACCTTGCAAACCCACAAAATGAGACAGCCCCAGCTGCCTTAAATCAGACAATCCATGATCTGGACTGGAGGTAAGTGAGCAGCCGATCCCACCCAGCTTTTTCAGCTACTCGTAAAACCTGAACCCATAACCCGGGTTCATTAAAACAACTTTCAGCACTAATTGTGCTTGACCCTGCTTCTCCAGGTCCTACATCACCGAGGCTTGGCATCTCTAGGACACATATCTCCCATCCACGACCTGTCCAGTTGCCACCTGACAGTCGGTAAAATAATAATTGCAATTCAAGGAGGACAAAAAAACAAACCGACCATAGAAGCCCAGTGTATGCAAAAAATGTATTCAAATATAAATAACTTTATTAAGGAGAGGAAGGTAACAATAACAATTACAAAAAATATATGGATACAAAGGTGCACACCCAGAAGTAGTAACAAACAATGTACCACAGGGTGTCAGTTATACATAATAAGGTATGATACCAGTAATTGTTTTAATCTATACATAATGGGAAATGTATAATAATCAAATGTGGCATTTATCGTATGTCCTGTAAATATCTGTATACTGTAAAGGCATATAATGCCCTGCTTAACATGCCCTCATATTTCAAACTGGATGTGTTAGTCCCCCCCAGTAAGGGGAAGCCCTTGTGACCAGGTCTGTCAACAGCATTCACTGTAACGCCGGCGTCACACTTGCGAGTGTGATGCGAGTAAGTCGCACGACTTTCTCGCATCAACACCCGGCACGGCTGCCCGCTCTCGGACACGAGTGTGCGGCTGCATAGAAATACATGCAGCCGCACACTCGGGTCCGAGAGCGGGCGGCCGTGCTGGGTGTTGATGCGAGAAATTTGTGCGACTTACTCGCATCACACTCGCAAGTGTGATGCCGGCCTTACTCTTCAACAGTGTGCAAAATAGTACCAGACATATTTTTTGCTTCGCCGATCTGCTTAGACGGG
This sequence comes from Oophaga sylvatica, assembly GCA_033576555.1. Lineage (NCBI taxonomy): Eukaryota > Metazoa > Chordata > Amphibia > Anura > Dendrobatidae > Oophaga > Oophaga sylvatica. The sequence goes on along the minus strand of JARQOD010000006.1, from coordinate 220,628,721 downwards.
ATCAGCAAATTTTGACTCAAATTTCCAATCATCTTTACTAAGTATGGTTCATGATGCCAAGAAGAAAGGCAGCCGATGTGTAAACTATCTTTGGCAGATCTGAAGCACAGTCTGCTTGTGTAAATAATATAATTAAATGACTGCTGACCAACATGCAATTGTACCTGTAGTCCAATCACTGTGATATAAGGGAAAGGAAACGTGCACATAACATAGATCAAGGATACCAGCAAGTCATGAAAACTCCATCTGAACTCCATGTGACAGCGTTTTATTGTGTACCTTAATCTAATATCCAGATATATGAGGTTATATAAGCTTTGTATCTGATAAAAATGTAGACAAAAAAGGGATAAATAACAATTGTCACAGAGAATTCCAAAGTGGTGCAACATAAACATTATGTTTTCATGTTATTTTTCTACAAGATATAGAGATTTAAAAGGCTTGCCATTATTTATTCGGATAAGTATGAAGTCCCCTTATGTGATTTGTACTGCAGATTATGCTTTTTAACCCCTTTACCCCCGAAGGTGGTTTGCATGTTAATGACTGGACCAATTTTTACAATTCTGACCACTGAAATTTATGTAGTTATAAACTCTGGAACAACAGATACCAGATTTTGGTGGTGAGAATGTTGTTTAGTGACATATTGTACTTCATGATTGTGGTGAAATTTCTTTTGTATGATTTGTATTAATTTGAGAAAAAAATGGAAGATTGTAGAAAATTTTGAAAATTTTGCAATTTTCAAATTTTTAATTTTCATGCCCTTAAATCACAGAGATACAATATGTCACACAAATAGCTAAGAAATATCATTTACGACATGTCTACTTTACATCAGCACAATTTTGGAACCAAATGTTTCTTGTTAGGAAGCTAAAAGGGATAAAAGTTGACCAATGATTTTTCATTTTTCCAACAAAATTTACAAAACTATTTTTTTTAGGGTCCACATCACATTTGAAGTTACTTTGAGGGTATATGTGGCAAAAAACTCCAAAAGTGACACCATTCTAAAAATTTCACCACATTCAAGAAGTTTATTAACCCTTCAGATGATTCACAGCATTTTTTGGAATGTCACAAAAAAATTACTTCAAATCCATTTTTTTTTTATTTTGACAAGGGTAAAAGGAAAAAAATGGACCCTAAATTTGCTGTGTAATTTCTCCTGAACATGCCAATACGCCATATGAGGAAGAAAACAACTGTTTGGGCGCACATCAGAGTTCAGAAGGCAAGGAGCGTCATTTGACTTTTTGAATATAACATTTCCTGGAATCATTAGCAGACGTCATGTCCTGTTTGGAGAGCTCTTGATGTGCCTAAACAATGGAAACCCCCCCAAGTGACTCTATTTTGGAAACTAGACTCCTTACGAAATATATTTAGTTGTGTGGTAAGCACCTTGAACCCCCAGGTGCTTCATAGAAGTTTATAACATTGAGACGTGAAAATAAAAAAATAACATTTTCTCCGTATAATGTTATTTTGGCCCCAAATTTTGCATTTTCATAAGGGTAACAAGACAAACTCCACCATTCAATTTATTGTGCAATTTCACCTGAGTACGCTGATACCCTATATGTGGGGAATACTTCTTTTGAAGCACAGTGCAAAGCTCAGAAGGTAAGAGGCACTATATTGAAGTTCAGATTTTGCTGGAATGGTTTTAGGGTGCCATGTCAAATTGGCAGATCATCAGAGGTGCCAGAAAAACAGAAACCCTCTATTTGTGAGACACATAAGGCAAGGAAGGAGACACATGGGGTTCAGAATGGAGTACATATGGGCAGGATGTGGAACATTATTATTGTAGGGGCAAGTTAAGGGATATTGTTACTGCTGTGATGTATTTTATTTTTGAGGATACTGTTTTCTGTGTGAGGGAGGAGAGGTCCTGTTACTCTGCAGGGCAATACTGTCACTTTTTCTTCATCTGGCGTAGTGTACAAGTTGGAGAAAAATTGAGGAATGCTCTCTAGATTACTGTCTTATTTTCTGCAGGCTGGAAGAAGTGATGGCAGTCTGTGCTGAATGAAGATGAAAAGCAAAGATGAAAGACTTCAACCAGAGATGTCACTGGTGAGTCAGCATGTTACCTGTACACTGACAATTTACGCTGTATACTATATAAAGAGCTCTTGTGTATAATGTCACCGGTGATTACTGTATCATATGTACACTGACACTATATAGAGAGCTCCTGTGCATAATGTCAATTTTGAACATTGTATTACCTGTACACTGACATTATATACAGAGCTCCTGTGCATTATGTCACTGGTCACCCCCAGAATTACCTGTACACTGACACTATACACTGTGTACTATTGTAAAGCTCTGGTGTATAATGCCACTTAAGGTAATATTAGTATTGTGTTTTTTATTAATGATTCGTATTGTAGTATTCGGTCACTATGAGGTAGTAATATGTGGTCTGACTATGGTATGGCTGTATTTGTCCCTTGAAGTGGTATTATTCTGTCACTATGTGGTGGTATGTGGTCTGGTGTGTCAGCATATTTTTTCTTATATGTGTTGGTAATATATGGTCTGGTCATGGTGTGACAATATTTGTTCCTTGTATAAGGTATTATTCGGTCACTATGTGGTAGTAATGGTATTTGTCCCTTATATATGGTATTATTATTCAATTTAAAAAATGTATGTGACACATTCCCTTGTAGAAACATAAATAAAAATATACCTTAAAAGATTACAGGTGTCAGGACTCGGCTGTCGGGTGACCCAGGACCAGGGGCTTCTTCCCTGTCCCGAACATTAGTGCCAGCTTTAGTCCGCCCTATTCCCTGGGATACTTCTGAAGGTGAAGATGCCTCCACCCTTCCCTTATCTCCTGAATCAGCCCTCCATCTGTTCCCTTCCCCCAACCAGGGAAGAATGGAGCTGCCGTGCACTGCAGTACACCAACCCAACGAACATGGTAACACGTACAAGGACCTCTCTGACCTTTCCAGCGCCTGCGCACTGCAGTGCTCTGCTCTGCCCTCACCAGGGCAGAGCAGTGCGCCTGCGCAGGAGCCGCGACAGGACAGAAAGAAGACGCCGGCTTTGTCACAAGATGAGAGGCCCCAGACCTGACCGCGACGCCCATCTGACCTGAACGGATGGCGGAACGCCCCTGGGTGAGTATAATATAACTCGTTTTTCTTCACTTTCAGGTAACATCGGGGGCTTATCTACAGCATTACAGAATGCTGTAGATAAGCCCCTGATGCCGGTGGCCCTATCTCATAGGGTGAAAATGAGGTGACAGATTCCCTTTAATATCTAGAGAGCATTTGTGTAGAACTGGTACCTACCACTACAGCATATGTTCAGAGTTTGGTGGAATCATGCAGACCCTTATGGCATGTTCTTCATCTGTAGCTTTCACCACCTTTGATGCTAGCACCTTCTATTTTATTGTGAATTGTGTTTATAAATAACATATTGATTTATCTATAGAGCTTGACTTCCAGTTTACAGTCATTGATGTTCACAAAATGTGCCTTTTTTGTGTTTGTTCACTTTTTCTAATTTCTGTTAGCGAAAAAGAAAAAAAAACACAATTTTTGATCATTGTACTCAGAATACTTTACTTGAAAGAAAAAAAAACTTGAAAAGAAAAATCATGATGGAAAAATGATTGTCACTATTTCACCAGCTTCAAAAATGCTCACAGCCTGTTGGGTTTATTTTATGAAACTAAAATATTGCTTTCATAAAATACTATGCGGCATATCATTGTGCAGAGGAAAGAAAGGAAAAAGCATGAAAGGTCATAAGGCGTAGCTATAGTACAAAATGATAAGGTACTAAATATACCAATGCCCATTCTATAAGGAACATTACACTCCAAATCTCCTGGGAAATTTTCTAAAGAACAGAAGGGCACAAAGGAATACAAACACAAGACAGTTCTGTTTTATTTTATATGTTCATATTCTGCTTCTATGAAATATGATCCTAAATCGATTCAATAAAAACAACTAATAAAGTATACATTAATGTTTTCTATCTTTTCCAATAGAAAATAGTTGCTTGTGTGTTGTAACAAATTGTATATCATTAGAATTTATTCATACATAAATAGCAAAACTTCAATCAATGGGAGAATCATTAGGTGAGTATAAGTTTTTTTTCTTTTTATGCTAGGAGTTGGGGAGAGGGGATGAACTTTGATATCACTTTATTCTTCATATAAGGACATTTGAGGGCCATCATACTGTTGGTTATTATGCTGAATTTAGCGAGCTGTGAGGGACATCACACTAAATTTAGGGACTGAATTAGTTATCACAGTGAATTTAGTAAGTTATGCAGGTCATGCCGAATTTAGAAGCTGAAGAGTTCATACCGAATGTAGGAAAAGAGGGATACTGGAGCAGAGGAACGGAGACACAATATTAGGATCTCTATTAAACTGTATAAAGGACAGATTTAGTTTATAAACGCTGCTTGATAGAACATTCATATATGAGGTAAATATCAAAAGACTGACCATCACTTCCAAACAGAAATCAGATGTGAACAGGTGCTTACTAAGAGTAGCCATCTCCATAGACAAATAAATAAATAAAGTAGCACTCTGTAGCGCTATAGCATGCAAATAATTTTCATATTTCATGTTTGCATGCTATAGCGCTACAGAGTGCTACTTTATTTGTTTAGATTGTTCATATGTGAGGTGCCATAAATAATGAACGGTGCCGTAAGTGAGGTCACCAGGGTTCATCAGCTATGAACTCTGGTGACCTTTTTCACAGGAGCTCAGCGCTTCACACTACACACTACATGATGGAGCAGGCGGAAAAGGATTGGGCTCTCTATCTCCATCACATGAAGAAACCAAGGAAGACCATGAAAGTCTTTGGCCTAGTGTAGAGATTATGACCCAGCCATGCCAGAGAAGGTGCCATGTTAAGCTTTCAGTAACCAGTGCAAGAGAGTGTTAGAGAAATTACACCAATTTTAACACGCCTGCTCCCCATTCACACCTGAGACTTTGTAACACTAATAAGTCCCATGACACCGGGGAAGGAAAGTGACTAATATGGCACAATTTGGCCATTTTCATCTAGGAGTGTACTCACTTTTGTTGTCCGAGGCTTAGACATTAAAGGGGTTATCCGGTCCATACCGATAAGTCTGCAGTGGCTCTGTGTTATTGCAGAGTTATGAATCCCACCAGCGCATGCACTGTGCACTGCTGGGACTTGCCGATTCTGACTCAGAACCGGCGGGTATGTATGCATTATACATACTCTCAGCCAGAGCCTCGCTTCATACACTTTTATGGAGCGAGGCCATGCCCCGTTTAGAAACGTGGCCATGCACTGGGTGTGGCCAACTATTGGGATTGGCATTTCTCTATAACTCATACATAACTTCTGATTCCAGGTCAGAAACCAGTGAATCCCCGCATACATAGTGACTGTACATCGGTTTAGAGTGGACAACCCTTTTAATGGCTATGGGTTGAGTTATTTAGAGGACACACAAAATTTACACTGTTATATAAGATGTACAGTGACTACTTTAGAACTGTATCACTGGCAATATATGTTTGGGGGCTATCTTTTTCCTTTGGGGCTCTACTCGAGGGCAGTTTATCTTTCCCCTTTCTCTCTTTAGGCTTAGTTAACGCTTTGGCTGTATCGTAGGTATGCCACACGGCTAATTCTAGTTGTGTTGTCAGTTTAGGGGTCTGCAATCCGCTAAGTTACCAACCTCTCTGGGAGTCTGGTTGCCTAGCCTAATTCTCTATTATCCTCCTCGGTTACCGAATCATAACACTGTACATAATAAATGCTTGTAAAAACTTAAAGAATCATCAATTATCCCTTTCCCACCTGAGATGTATCCATATGTCCCTGTGACCTGGGCCTTATTGACCTGAGACGTATGGATACGTCCTAGTAATTTTTCATGTACAAAGGTTATGTGCACACGATCGCCGCTGGGTGTCAGCTGGTTTTGACAGCTGACACCCGGAACTCAGTGTTAAGAGTGGTCCTGCACCGCTCCCGACACTTTAATCCTCTAATTTAAAGGGATACGTGTGCACAGTCACTTTTTTGGTGCCAGAGTAAGTTCCCAAACCATACTATATTTAATAAACTCTGCACTCAACTTGAATGATTAATTGTGTCTTTATTAAAGTTCAGTGATGTCAAACGTTTCGGTCCTATCTGGACCTTCATCAGTAACTGTACAAAAACAATATAAGGAAATTTAACAGCTATTTATGGGAACAATATCTCCCAAATAAAATTACAAAAAACAAAGTATATACATGGGGTGTAATAGATTACAATGAAAAAAGTTTCGGAAGTAGCAATATTGGTTCAGTCAAAAATCTTATATTATGAGAGCAAAACCATACATACCGTGTATCACAAAATGAAAGTGTTTACTAGGTAAACAAAATATCCTATAATACCAGAAAAAATAAATGATGTTCATGGACCTTAATATAAATACCCATTGTGCACGTGTGGGCAGTGCTGACATGTGGCTTACCCTGCGGTTTTGGTGCGGTTCCTGCCTTTCAATAGTGGTACTGTGGAGTGATGTCTGGGGTTAAATATAAGTATACTACCCCTTATTATTAGCAAAAGCAATCTGGATGAAGACACATACCGTGAGTGACCAAAGAAAAGGGCATCCGCTGTATTAAGCTGTCTAATAAGTATAGACCTCTAGTGGCTAGGGTATGAAAAACAATGTCCCATACGTGTGCAGTAGATATAACTGAAGAGTTACCGCTTATAGGGCTGTTTGTTGTCCGAGCATATGCTGCGGCCTGCGAGGAGATATAGCACATATACTGTGATATCTGTGAACGCCATCAATGGATGGTCATCTAGCAATATATTGATCTTACCCGGGGGTAGCAGTGAAGCGCGGTGTCCACCGCTGTATTCGTGCAGTGTAAGCTACCTGGGATGGTTTCTTATGGGCGCCGGTGTCCGTGTCCACGTGTATGACTTCCTGGTTCCGGTGAAGCCGGAAGTGACGTGACCGGATGTGCTTGGTGCGTTCCATATGCGTTCCAAATCCCCGTGGGTGGGGGAGTGTGCTTAAGGCGGCGCATGCTCGGTGAGAAACAATGGAGTGAGATCGTAGATACAGTCTCTTAAGTGCCAGTATAAGACGAAATATTGATAGGTGATGAATATTAAGTGCCCAAACATTCTGGCGATCAATATAGGCGGCTCTGAAGAAAGAGAGAAAGCATAATTAGAAATTATTTCAATACATTAAATGAATGTTAACACATCATAATCCCTGTTGAGACCCTTGGGAGTGAGTGTTTCTAAAGTGTGGATCCAATATGATTCACGTTTCTTAAGTAGTGAGATTCGGTCGCCACCACGTCTTAGAGGGGGTACATGGTCAATAACCTGAAACTTCAGTTGTGAAATAGTATGTCCTTTTTCATGAAAATGATGTGGTACTGGGAGTAGTAGATTTGCACAGCGTATTGTGGATTTGTGCTTTGAGATTCTTTCTTTCACTGGAAGGGTGGTTTCACCAACATAGAGTAATCCGCAGGGGCACTTAATAAGATATATGACATACGATGTGTCACATGTAAAAAATTCTTTAATGTGAAATGTCTTCCCTGTATGCGGATGGTGGAAACGATCACCTTTAAGGACATTGCTGCACTGAGCACAGTGCAGACAGGGATATGTCCCCATTTTGGGGCGAGAAATGAACCTTTGTTTAACAGGTATTAGGGGACCAATATCGGCTCGAATTAGGCTATCCCTAAGGTTAGATGGTCTTCTGAAACAAGGTAAAAACGGTTCTTGAAATTCTGGAATGTGAGGATGAGCTGTAGATAGGAGATGCCAATGTCGTTTGATTGTTTTATGGAGTAAATATGCAAAGGGATGATATGAATGAATAAAAGGGATACGTTTGTTCTCCCTATTCAATCGTATTGGAGGAATATGGTTTTTAGATTTTTCTAAGAGTGAGGATGGGTATCCCCTCTTAGAAAATTTCTGGGTCATGTCCTGAAGGCGAGTCGCACGAAGAGTGTCATTCGTGACTATACGTTTTACTCGTTCGAACTGTGAGATAGGAATGGATTTCTTAACTGATGGAGGATGGAAACTGGAAAAATGTAAAATGCTATTTTTATCCGTGGATTTGACAAAGAGATCAGTGGTAATATGTCCATTGATGTCTTTCAATATCATGGTGTCCAGGAAGTTAATTTTGTGTAAGTCATGGGTCATGGTAAAAGTGATGCCTGGCCATGTTGTATTGAGAAATGAGAAGAATTGTTGTAGAGACTCCAACGTGCCATTCCATAGACAAAAGACGTCGTCGATATAACGTTTCCACAAGAATGCATGTTGTATGAAAAGTGGATGTTTATAGATATGTGTAGCTTCAAAATCAGCCATGTATGTATTGGCATACGGGGGTGCCACGTTGGAGCCCATGGCGGTACCACGAATCTGTAGATAGAATGAATTCTGGAATAAAAAGAAGTTATTAAACAAAATAACTGTTAGTAATTCAATAACTAAGTTGATTTGATCTTCATCCCAGCCCTCCATAGTTAGAAAACGATGTACTGAGTTGATTCCATTGATATGAGGGATCGAGGTGTAAAGATCCTTTACATCCATAGTAACAAGTATGGTATCTGATGGTATATTACCTAGTTTCTGTATTTCTTTAAGGAAACCTCCTGTGTCTAGTAAGAATGAGGGAGCTTTTTGTGTGATTGGTGTTAATATTTTTTCCAAAAACTTTGCAATTGGTGAAAGAACTGAATTGGTTGAAGCGACTATGGGTCTGCCCGGTGGATTCTGTAAGTTCTTATGGATCTTTGGGATCGTATAAAACACCGGAATAGTGGGATTTTTACTGCGTAAGTAGTCGCTTGTTTTTGAATCTATGATCCCCAAATTGGAATATTTGGTAACGATAGTCTCTATTTTGTTTTGAATCTCACTAGTAGGGTCTCTAGGTAGTTTTTGATAAATGGAAGTGTCTGATAATTGTCGGTGTATTTCTGCTAAATATTGTGATCGATCCATTACCACCAAGGCCCCACCTTTATCGGCAGGTTTAAATATAAGGGATTGATCGTTTTGGAGAGATGTTAACGCTTGTCTCTCTATTTGCGTCATGTTAGGAGGATAAAATAGTTTGCCTTGTTCAATGTCCTTACGTAATTGTTGAAACGATGATTGGACAAACTCTATAAATGTCTCGACTGCATGTGAGCCCTGGGGTGGGCGGAATGTACTCTTATTATGCAGTCCTAAGTTAAGTATAGATAATGCCTGGTGGGGTGCTTGGGGTCTAGAATTAAAGTTATCAGTTGCAGAAAAATACACTTTCAAACGCAAAGTACGAAAGAACCGCTGTAGGTCCATATCAAGGTCAAAGGTTTTGTACTTATAGGCAGGACAAAACGATAATCCCTTTTGTAGTATTTGGTATTCAGCAATACCAAGGGACCTAGAAGAAATGTTAATCACCAGCGATTCTGTACCTGTGAGCGGGTGACTCGCATTTGGTCCGTGTTGTGTCTTCCGTCCTGAGCCCCGTCTGGTCTTCTTCTGGGAAAACGCCGACGTTGTCCTAAAAAAGGAGTTGTGGAAGGGGCAAAGGGACCACGTTCTTGTTCGGACCCCGAGGTAGAATAGTCTGTAGATGAGCGCTGGCTGCGTGGCTGTGGTCGTCTGTAGGAGGAGTTGTCCTGCCATCTGTACACTCTGTTGGATTCGTAATCTGCAGTGTCTCTGGAGAACTTGCTTCTTTTACGGTTCTCAGTGTCTCGAGTGTGTTGATCTATGCGTCCTTGGATCTGAGTCTTCAGTGTCTGTAATTCTTCAGAGGTTCCGGTTGTTGATAGCTGGGTTTCGATGTTCTGGATGGCTGCTGTATTAGCTTCTATGGCTTTGTGCAGGTGCTCCAAAGTGAGTGTCATAAGGTCAAAGGAACATTTATTTAGTATCTGTATATAACGGGCACAAAAATCTGGAGAATCGCTGAAAAGAGTGGGGCGTAGTGGAACCCGTAAGCCCCTAGGGATCCTTTTCACCCGAAGGTACTCTGATAAAGTGGCACTATGTAATTTAAGGTTAACCTGGTGTCTAAGTGCGCGTTCTAAATCCCGTCCGCGTGTTTCGCGGGGTGGTGCTTTAAGAAAATCTGTAGAGAAATGTGACTGAGCCAAAATTGCTGTGGTTTCTTCCAAGTTGTAGGAAAAAGTAGTGGTAGACATGCCCACTGGTGACGTGCTACTCGTAAAGGGAAAAACCTAATTTAAAGGGATACGTGTGCACAGTCACTTTTTTGGTGCCAGAGTAAGTTCCCAAACCATACTATATATTTAATAAACTCTGCACTCAACTTGAATGATTAATTGTGTCTTTATTAAAGTTCAGTGATGTCAAACGTTTCGGTCCTATCTGGACCTTCATCAGTAACTGTACAAAAACAATATAAGGAAATTTAACAGCTATTTATGGGAACAATATCTCCCAAATAAAATTACAAAAAACAAAGTATATACATGGGGTGTAATAGATTACAATGAAAAAAGTTTCGGAAGTAGCAATATTGGTTCAGTCAAAAATCTTATATTATGAGAGCAAAACCATACATACCGTGTATCACAAAATGAAAGTGTTTACTAGGTAAACAAAATATCCTATAATACCAGAAAAAATAAATGATGTTCATGGACCTTAATATAAATACCCATTGTGCACGTGTGGGCAGTGCTGACATGTGGCTTACCCTGCGGTTTTGGTGCGGTTCCTGCCTTTCAATAGTGGTACTGTGGAGTGATGTCTGGGGTTAAATATAAGTATACTACCCCTTATTATTAGCAAAAGCAATCTGGATGAAGACACATACCGTGAGTGACCAAAGAAAAGGGCATCCGCTGTATTAAGCTGTCTAATAAGTATAGACCTCTAGTGGCTAGGGTATGAAAAACAATGTCCCATACGTGTGCAGTAGATATAACTGAAGAGTTACCGCTTATAGGGCTGTTTGTTGTCCGAGCATATGCTGCGGCCTGCGAGGAGATATAGCACATATACTGTGATATCTGTGAACGCCATCAATGGATGGTCATCTAGCAATATATTGATCTTACCCGGGGGTAGCAGTGAAGCGCGGTGTCCACCGCTGTATTCGTGCAGTGTAAGCTACCTGGGATGGTTTCTTATGGGCGCCGGTGTCCCGTGTCCACGTGTATGACTTCCTGGTTCCGGTGAAGCCGGAAGTGACGTGACCGGATGTGCTTGGTGCGTTCCATATGCGTTCCAAATCCCCGTGGGTGGGGGAGTGTGCTTAAGGCGGCGCATGCTCGGTGAGAAACAATGGAGTGAGATCGTAGATACAGTCTCTTAAGTGCCAGTATAAGACGAAATATTGATAGGTGATGAATATTAAGTGCCCAAACATTCTGGCGATCAATATAGGCGGCTCTGAAGAAAGAGAGAAAGCATAATTAGAAATTATTTCAATACATTAAATGAATGTTAACACATCATAATCCCTGTTGAGACCCTTGGGAGTGAGTGTTTCTAAAGTGTGGATCCAATATGATTCACGTTTCTTAAGTAGTGAGATTCGGTCGCCACCACGTCTTAGAGGGGGTACATGGTCAATAACCTGAAACTTCAGTTGTGAAATAGTATGTCCTTTTTCATGAAAATGATGTGGTACTGGGAGTAGTAGATTTGCACAGCGTATTGTGGATTTGTGCTTTGAGATTCTTTCTTTCACTGGAAGGGTGGTTTCACCAACATAGAGTAATCCGCAGGGGCACTTAATAAGATATATGACATACGATGTGTCACATGTAAAAAATTCTTTAATGTGAAATGTCTTCCCTGTATGCGGATGGTGGAAACGATCACCTTTAAGGACATTGCTGCACTGAGCACAGTGCAGACAGGGATATGTCCCCATTTTGGGGCGAGAAATGAACCTTTGTTTAACAGGTATTAGGGGACCAATATCGGCTCGAATTAGGCTATCCCTAAGGTTAGATGGTCTTCTGAAACAAGGTAAAAACGGTTCTTGAAATTCTGGAATGTGAGGATGAGCTGTAGATAGGAGATGCCAATGTCGTTTGATTGTTTTATGGAGTAAATATGCAAAGGGATGATATGAATGAATAAAAGGGATACGTTTGTTCTCCCTATTCAATCGTATTGGAGGAATATGGTTTTTAGATTTTTCTAAGAGTGAGGATGGGTATCCCCTCTTAGAAAAACTACCTAGAGACCCTACTAGTGAGATTCAAAACAAAATAGAGACTATCGTTACCAAATATTCCAATTTGGGGATCATAGATTCAAAAACAAGCGACTACTTACGCAGTAAAAATCCACTATTCCGGTGTTTTATACGATCCCAAAGATCCATAAGAACTTACAGAATCCACCGGGCAGACCCATAGTCGCTTCAACCAATTCAGTTCTTTCACCAATTGCAAAGTTTTTGGAAAAAATATTAACACCAATCACACAAAAAGCTCCCTCATTCTTACTAGACACAGGAGGTTTCCTTAAAGAAATACAGAAACTAGGTAATATACCATCAGATACCATACTTGTTACTATGGATGTAAAGGATCTTTACACCTCGATCCCTCATATCAATGGAATCAACTCAGTACATCGTTTTCTAACTATGGAGGGCTGGGATGAAGATCAAATCAACTTAGTTATTGAATTACTAACAGTTATTTTGTTTAATAACTTCTTTTTATTCCAGAATTCATTCTATCTACAGATTCGTGGTACCGCCATGGGCTCCAACGTGGCACCCCCGTATGCCAATACATACATGGCTGATTTTGAAGCTACACATATCTATAAACATCCACTTTTCATACAACATGCATTCTTGTGGAAACGTTATATCGACGACGTCTTTTGTCTATGGAATGGCACGTTGGAGTCTCTACAACAATTCTTCTCATTTCTCAATACAACATGGCCAGGCATCACTTTTACCATGACCCATGACTTACACAAAATTAACTTCCTGGACACCATGATATTGAAAGACATCAATGGACATATTACCACTGATCTCTTTGTCAAATCCACGGATAAAAATAGCATTTTACATTTTTCCAGTTTCCATCCTCCATCAGTTAAGAAATCCATTCCTATCTCACAGTTCGAACGAGTAAAACGTATAGTCACGAATGACACTCTTCGTGCGACTCGCCTTCAGGACATGACCCAGCAATTTTCTAAGAGGGGATACCCATCCTCACTCTTAGAAAAATCTAAAAACCATATTCCTCCAATACGATTGAATAGGGAGAACAAACGTATCCCTTTTATTCATTCATATCATCCCTTTGCATATTTACTCCATAAAACAATCAAACGACATTGGCATCTCCTATCTACAGCTCATCCTCACATTCCAGAATTTCAAGAACCGTTTTTACCTTGTTTCAGAAGACCATCTAACCTTAGGGATAGCCTAATTCGAGCCGATATTGGTCCCCTAATACCTGTTAAACAAAGGTTCATTTCTCGCCCCAAAATGGGGACATATCCCTGTCTGCACTGTGCTCAGTGCAGCAATGTCCTTAAAGGTGATCGTTTCCACCATCCGCATACAGGGAAGACATTTCACATTAAAGAATTTTTTACATGTGACACATCGTATGTCATATATCTTATTAAGTGCCCCTGCGGATTACTCTATGTTGGTGAAACCACCCTTCCAGTGAAAGAAAGAATCTCAAAGCACAAATCCACAATACGCTGTGCAAATCTACTACTCCCAGTACCACATCATTTTCATGAAAAAGGACATACTATTTCACAACTGAAGTTTCAGGTTATTGACCATGTACCCCTCTAAGACGTGGTGGCGACCGAATCTCACTACTTAAGAAACGTGAATCATATTGGATCCACACTTTAGAAACACTCACTCCCAAGGGTCTCAACAGGGATTATGATGTGTTAACATTCATTTAATGTATTGAAATAATTTCTAATTATGCTTTCTCTCTTTCTTCAGAGCCGCCTATATTGATCGCCAGAATGTTTGGGCACTTAATATTCATCACCTATCAATATTTCGTCTTATACTGGCACTTAAGAGACTGTATCTACGATCTCACTCCATTGTTTCTCACCGAGCATGCGCCGCCTTAAGCACACTCCCCCACCCACGGGGATTTGGAACGCATATGGAACGCACCAAGCACATCCGGTCACGTCACTTCCGGCTTCACCGGAACCAGGAAGTCATACACGTGGACACGGGACACCGGCGCCCATAAGAAACCATCCCAGGTAGCTTACACTGCACGAATACAGCGGTGGACACCGCGCTTCACTGCTACCCCCGGGTAAGATCAATATATTGCTAGATGACCATCCATTGATGGCGTTCACAGATATCACAGTATATGTGCTATATCTCCTCGCAGGCCGCAGCATATGCTCGGACAACAAACAGCCCTATAAGCGGTAACTCTTCAGTTATATCTACTGCACACGTATGGGACATTGTTTTTCATACCCTAGCCACTAGAGGTCTATACTTATTAGACAGCTTAATACAGCGGATGCCCTTTTCTTTGGTCACTCACGGTATGTGTCTTCATCCAGATTGCTTTTGCTAATAATAAGGGGTAGTATACTTATATTTAACCCCAGACATCACTCCACAGTACCACTATTGAAAGGCAGGAACCGCACCAAAACCGCAGGGTAAGCCACATGTCAGCACTGCCCACACGTGCACAATGGGTATTTATATTAAGGTCCATGAACATCATTTATTTTTTCTGGTATTATAGGATATTTTGTTTACCTAGTAAACACTTTCATTTTGTGATACACGGTATGTATGGTTTTGCTCTCATAATATAAGATTTTTGACTGAACCAATATTGCTACTTCCGAAACTTTTTTCATTGTAATCTATTACACCCCATGTATATACTTTGTTTTTTGTAATTTTATTTGGGAGATATTGTTCCCATAAATAGCTGTTAAATTTCCTTATATTGTTTTTGTACAGTTACTGATGAAGGTCCAGATAGGACCGAAACGTTTGACATCACTGAACTTTAATAAAGACACAATTAATCATTCAAGTTGAGTGCAGAGTTTATTAAATATACTTTAATCCTCTAAATCCTGTGATTGAACTCAATCACAGCATTTCAGGAGGGGGCAGAGGAGAGACAACCCCTCTGCCCTTGAATCAGAGAGCTTGTAGGGCCCTAATCTTTGCCATGGTGACTCAATATTGTCATGACTAAAGATGAGCCACTTTGCCTCTGGGAGGGTCGAGTCGGGTTTCGGACCATCCGACTTTACCAAAAGTCGAGTCGAACTAAATCGGCCGAATAACTAACGGCAATAGTCGGAGTTTCGACAAAAAATGAAACCCGACCCCAATGCAAGTCAATGGGGAATAAAAGTCGCCAGTGAGTGGAGTACAGTAAACACACCTACAATGCCCATTTCGATGCCAACGACATCAATTCTTATTACTTAAGCTTGTCAACCTTAATTTACTTTATAATAATAGTAACGCATTGAAAACTGGGGGTTATTTGGCTAAAGTTGTGGGGGGGCAGGGCTGGCTCCTGGCCAAAGAGTCTCAATGGGCCCCTTTAACACATACCACAATTCTTGATGCTCTGATATGACAGAGAAATCTAGGTATAGTACAATGCCAAATACTTCACTTCTTATGAGTGATATCTATTGTAAATTCTACAATAGCTCAAAAAACTAACAGTATATTCCTCCATACAATATTATGGGCACCACATAGTGTGCCATACAGAATAATGAGCCTCATATACTGCTTTATACAGAATAATGAGCCCCATATATTGCTCCATACAGAATGGGCTCCATATAATGTTCCATACAGAATAGGCCCCATATGTGCTTCATATGATGCTCCATATATAAAGGGCCCTATATGATGCCCCGTAAATAATGAACCCCATATGATGCTCTAGTATATGATGGGCCCCATATAGGATGCTCCAGTGTATGATGAGCCCCATACAATGCTCCAAATATAATGGTCCCCATATATAATGCTCCATATATAATGGGCTCCACGTGATGCTAAATATATAATGTGCCCCATATGATGTTCCAGTATAAGATGTGCCCCATGGATGATGCTCCAGTGTATGATGTGCCTATATAATGCTCCATTTATAATGGGCCCCATATGATGTTCCAGTGTATGATGGGCCCCATTTATAAAGCTCCAGTGTATGATGAGCCCCGTATATATAAAGCTCCATAGTATAATGGGCCCCATCTATGAAGCTCAAGTGTATGATGGGCCCCATATATAATTCTCCAGTGTATAAAGCTCCCCATGTATTCCTCCAAACATTAAAAAATGAAATACCTCTCCTCTCTGGGCACTGCTCTACTCTGGACTCCTCGTCGCCATCTTCCAGCTTCTGCACTTTGACTGCTCAGGCAGAGAGCGCACAGACGTGACATCATCGCGCTCTCTGACCTGAATGTCACTGTCAGGAAACGCGGAAGACGTCACAGAGGTGGAGCAGGGAGAGGTAAGTATTGCAAGTGCTGGGGCCCGGAGCAGGCAGGGGGGGGGCCCACTTATGTGCGCCGGCACTGGCACAGGGCCCCTCATAGTACGCCGGTGTCTCTGACGGCGAGTGGGCCCCGCACCTGCTCAGGGCCCCGGCTTTTGCCCGGGTGCACCAGGTGCTGACGCCTGCCCTAGCGGGGTACAGCCCAGTTAGGGAGGTGGAAGTACTGGCATATGTTGAGGTGTAGGCTGGATGTACAAGCAGCTGCAAATGGACGAATTGGAGAAGTCGAAGAAAGAGGAGGACAAAGCGAGCCATTTTGCTGGCAACCTATGTGTCATCAGTGGAAGGTGGTACAAAATCCTTTGAAACCCAGGCATGGTTCATTTTAATGAAGGTGAGATCACCAATATTTTGGGTTGACAGCCGGGTCCTTCTTTATGTCAGGATTGATCCAGCAGCACTGAAGACTCTTTCTCATAGCACACTACCAGCAGGGCAAGCGAGCTCCTGTAAGGCATATTGTGCCAATTCAGGCCAGGTGTCCAGTTTACAGGCCCAGTAGTCAAAGGGGAATGAACTGTGAGGGAGAACATTGATAGGGGAGGAGAGGTAATTTTGAACCATAGTTGACAACTGCTGTCTCCTGTCTGTTGCAATCGATTCCGTATTAACAGTCGTGTGAGCGGTACTCGAGAAATCAGTCCAAGACATAGTCATGAAACCCCTGTCTCCAGCGCCACTTCAGCTGTGTGCACCACGAACACATCTTCCATGTTGCACAGTACGGCTCTTGGTAGAACCTGCACCGCTGCTGTGTGCTTGGAATGCCTCTAACAAATGGTTTACCAGAGTTGCTTGTTTGTTCGCCAATATTAGCTCTAGGTTCTCCTGTGGCATGATGTTCTGTAATTTGCCTTTATAGAGTGGATCGAGGATGCTGGCCAACCAGTAGTCGTCATCCTTCATAATTTTGGCAATGCGGGGGTCCCTTTTTAGGATCCGCAAGACATAATCACACATGTAGGCCAATGTTCCAGGTGTCAATGATGCACTGCCAGTGGTGGGTGGAGAAGCACTTTCTGCAAAATTCACATCCCTCCAGTCACGCACAAACCCTGTACCTGACCTTGGCAAGCTAACATTTTCTCTTGCCCCCTGAGAAGCATTCTCCTCCCCAAAATAATCATCCCCCTCATCCTCCTCCTCCCCTCTTCCTCTTCTTCCACAACCTCTCCAGGACAGTTCCCTGAGCAGACAATGGTTAACTGTTATCAAGCCTTCCCTCCTCCTCCTCCTCCGCTGCAGATGCCTGATCTTTAATATGCTTCAAAGTTTGCATGAGCAGACGCATAAGTGGAATCCTCATGCTTATGATGGCGTCATCTGCGCTAACCAGCCGTGTGCATTCCTCAAAATACTGAAGGACTTTACAGAGGTCTTTCAGCTTTGACCTCTGCACACCCGACAACTCCATGTCCGCCCTCAAACTGCCTGCCCGTGTATCTTCCCACAAGTGCATTATAGCCTGCCTCTGTTCGCACAGCCTCTCAACCATGTGCATGGTGCAGTTCCACCTTGTTGCAACGTCTATCATTAGGCGGTGCTTGTGAAGGTGGAGCAATCGCTGCAGCCTCTGCATACGACTGGAGTCTACGAGCGAGCGACGTTTGTGCGAGCACAGTCTTCGCACCTTATGGAGCAGGGCTGGTAACTCCGGATAATTATTTATGAAGCACTGTACCACCAGGTTCAAGGTTTGAGCCAGGCAAAGTATGTGTCTGAGTTTTGCCAGGGCTATGGCCGCCACAAAATTATGGCGTTATCACTGACTACCTTGCCTGGATCAAAATGTAGACTGCCCAGCCATGACTCAGTTTCTCACTGCAAGTAGTCGGCCAGTACCTCCGTGGTGTGTCTGTTGTCACCGAAATACATCATCTTTAAAACATCCTGTTGACACTTACCACTAGCTGTTCGATAGTGGAACACCTCGTGTGCAACACTGGCAGCTGCGGATGGAGTGCTCGTGCGACTGCTCTCTGTCGACGTGCTTTCGCTTCTGGAGTAGGAGGAGGAGGGTCAAACGCCTACAGCCAACTGTTGCCTATACCGTGGACTAAGTGTCAGTGCCGTATGTAGCAAATGTACAATATACAGATACCCAACGTTTCGGCCCTTCCGGGCCTTACTCATGGGTAACTTAGTAGTATAGGTACAAAATAGGACTGGCACAAAAAAGATAGAATAGGATTCCTGGTAGCTTCCCTTGTGGCACACTATAGACTGTGTGTGGCGAAAAGGGGGAAAGAGAGGTATATCCTAAGTGTATACAGGAAATGCCCTGGATGGAGTGCCAATAGCCTTAGTGCTTAATCAGTTTTAAATGCAGCTGACGTTTCGGCGTCTTATATGGTAAGATAGCTGACACATGTAGCCTGAGGAAAGTGTTATAATTGATTACAGGCGGCGCTCCTGCGCCCTGCCTTGTGCTGAGTATCCAGACAGTCTATAGTGTGCCACAAGGGAAGCTACCAGGAATCCTATTCTATCTTTTTTGTGCCAGTCCTTTTTGTACCTATACTACTAAGTTACCCATGAGTAAGGCCCGGGAAGGGCCGAAACGTTGGGTATCTGTATATTGTACATTTGCTACATACGGCACTGACACTTATTTCTCTTTGGATTGGATATTGTTCAATAAACAAATCTTTTTTGCATGACTATCAGTCTTTGTGTGCGGTGAATCTCACCTTACTTATGTTCATTGGTACCGTTCTGGGCCAATTCACCAGCACCTTAATTTATATACCCTGAGTGCACACCATTCTACTATATTTATACCGTGGACTAGGCAGCACTGTCCCGCCACTACTGTCCCCTGTGGACCCTGCATCCACCACATTAATCCAGTGCGCAGTGATGGAAACGTAACAGCCCTGCCCATGCCTACTGGCCCATGCATCTGTTGTGAGGTGCACCTTTCCACTCACTGATTGTTTAAGTGCATGGACAATGCGGTCTTTCACATGCAGGTGGAGGGCATCCATGGCTTTTCTAGAAAGGAAGGCTGACTGGGTAGGTCATAGCATGGGACAGCGTAGGCCATGAGCTCTCGGAATGCTGCGCTTTAAACCAAATGGAAGGGCATCATCTCTAATGAGATCAGTTTGGCAATGTAGGTGTTCAAAGCCAGTGAGGTTTTGCAGTCTGTCCACGCTTGCAATTGCATGGTATTTTCATGTCTAAGCATGCAACTGGTATTCAAATTTCTGAGATTTTTCCCTCGGCTAAAGGTCCGTCCGCACTTCTTATAGATAACCTTTGCCTCATCAATAGGATTTTTGTCAAAAAAGTGCCACACTGCACTCTTCCTACTATGGAAAATTTTCAGGGCTTTCACAATGTACTAATTTGACCGTCTGGCCAAGCTGTCCTGTAACACTTTTTGTTTTTTTAACACGTTTTTGGACTGCCATGGGCCTGCCAGATAACCGCAGCTGCGATGTCGATGCCTGCTGCGGATCCTCCTCCTCTTCTGAGCTATTGCCAGCTGCACCCTCTTCCCCAAATGGATGCCAATCCGGGTCAACAACTGGGTCATCCATCACCTCCTCTTCAATTTCATCTGCACCTTCCTCTGTGTCACCGTGTAAGGTGGTATAGTATGCGGGAAGGGGCACCTGAGTTTTATCAGGGTCAGAATCTGGCTCAGTAGACTGCGAGGGTAATGCAGTGCTCTGGGTGAATGTACCAGTACACTCCATGTCATATTCATCTTGGAATGGGGAATTCAGGATTTGACTTGATAACCCAGGCATGGTATGTGAAAAGAGCTCTATGGAGTAATCTGAAGTGTGGCCTGCCGCATCCTTCACTTTAGGTAGGGGTGAAGGACATAAGGAAAGGTGTTCTTGACCAGGAGCCTGCACTGATGACTTAGTGCTTGCATTTTTTGAAACTTCAGAAGAGGAGGCGATAGAGCTGGAGGCTGTTTCGGCAATGTAAGCCAAAACCTGTTCCTGATGCTCCGGCTTTAAAAGCGGTTTACCTACTCCCAGAAAATGGAGCCTTCCAGGCCTTCTGGAGCCAGACGATAACACAGGCTCAACACCTCCTGCCTTAGGTGCTATTGTGCTTTTGACACTAACAGCAGATGCACCACCACCACCATCAGTACCAGCTGCCCCCCCCGCCCACGTCCTCGGCCTCTACCACCATACTTCCTCATGTTTGGGAAAATGTACCAAAAATACCAGCAGATATATGGTACTGTATGAGGAGCGTACAGCTGTATACTGTGTAGGGGAAAATTTAAATCTCCGTATATATTTCCTGGTCACACACAGACACTCACTCAGTATGGATTTGACCGTAATAGACTGAGCAGATGCACGGTATTGTATCAGAAGCAGACAGCTGTATGGGTGTAGGGAAAAATCTCAATCTCCATATATATTTCCAGAGTCACACACAGATAGTCAGCATCTATTTGTCAGTGATACCAGCCGATACAGGTAGTGTGTGAGGAGCGTACAGCTCTATACGGTGTGGGAAAAAATGAACGCTCGGTAACTGTGCAGAAAAAAAGAATAAAAGTATTAGTGCTGTGTAAAAGCAGTCTGCACAGCATGTACACACAACAATACAGCTATCAGGCAGCCTTATAACCAGCCCTGCTGCACACAAGAAAATCCTCCCCTGTCACTGCACACTAACTGTACAGCACAATTCCTATCAGCACAAGCACAGAAGAACTTCTCTTTCCAGCCCTAACTCTCTCCCTACTGATAAACAGCGTCAACAACCTCTTCCTACTGTTAAGATCAGCAGTAGTAAAATAGAGGTCGGTGCTCAGGGCTTTCGTAGACACTATGACGCCCCTCCAAAGCAAGCCAATCACTGCAATGCTCTTCTCTAAGATGGTGGTGGACTCTGCACGTCATCTCATTGCCCACAGAGTACGTCCTTGCTCATTGGCTGAAAAAAGGCGCCTGAAAGCATTCTGGGAAAACCGATTTTGGCGCTCGTTTAGCCGACCGGATGGCCGACTGCATGCTTTCGTTCAACGAAACACGACTTTGGCGAAAGTCGGCGACTTATGAATCTGACCGACCTGTTTCGCTCAACTCTAGTCATGACAACATCCAGGTCACCAGAGCTAGCAAAGTTGGTAGATCATGCTAAGAGCATGATCAGCAACTTTGACTGTTAGTGCAGCGCTAATAATTTGCATAGCATAGTGTTGCTCCTATATCCCAATGCTATACAAACTATCAGCCTGCAAAAAATATATAACCCATAAAACTATACATACAGGTCCTTCTCAAAAAATTAGCATATAGTGCTAAATTTCATTATTTTACATAATGTAATGATTACAATTAAACTTTCATATATTTTAGATTCATTACACACCAACTGAAATTTGTCAGGTCTTTTATTGTTTTAATACTGATGATTTTGGCATACAACTCCTGATAACCCAAAAAACCTGTCTCAAAAAATTAACATATTTCAACCATCCAATAAAATAAAAGTGTTTTTTAAAAACAAACAAAAAAAACATCAAATAATAAAGTTCAGTTATGCACTCAATACTTGGTCGGGAATCCTTTTGCAGAAATGACTGCTTCAATGCGGCGTGGCATGGAGGCAATCAGCCTGTGACACTGCTGAGGTGTTATGGAGGCCCAGGATGCTTTGATAGCGGCCTTAAGCTCATCCAGAGTGTTGGGTCTTGCGTCTCTCAACTTTCTCTTCACAATATCCCACAGATTCTCTATGGGGTTCAGGTCAGGAGAGTTGGCAGGCCAATTGAGCACAGTAATACCATGGTCAGTAAACCATTTACCAGTGGTTTTGGCACTGTAAGCAGGTGCCAGGTCGTGCTGAAAAATGAAATCTTCATCTCCATAAAGCATTTCAGCCGATGAAAGCATGAAGTGCTCCAAAATCTCCTGATAGCTAGCTGCATTGACCCTGCCCTTGATGAAACACAGTGGACCAACACCAGCAGCTGACATGGCACCCCACACCATCACTGACTGTGGGTACTTGACACTGGACTTCAGGCATTTTGGCATTTCCTTCTCCCCAGTCTTCCTCCAGACTCTGGCACCTTGATTTCCGAATGACATGCAAAATTTGCTTTCATCAGAAAAAAGTACTTGGGACCACTTAGCAACAGTCCAGTGCTGCTTCTCTGTAGCCCAGGTCTGGCGCTTCTGCCGCTGTTTATGGTTCAAAAGTGGCTTTACCTGGGGAATGCGGCACCTGTAGCCCATTTCCTGCACACGCCTGTGCACGGTGGCTCTGGATTGTTTCTACACCAGACTCAGTCCACTGCTTCCTCAGGTCCCCCAAGGTCTGGAATGGGTCCTTCTCCACAATCTTCCTCAGGGTCCGGTCACCTCTTCTCGTTGTACAGCGTTTTCTGCCACATTGTTTCCTTCCAACAGACTTCCCATTGAGGTGCCTTGATACAGCACTCTGGGAACAGCCTATTTGTTGAGAAATTTCTTTCTGGGTCTTACCCTCTTGCTTGAGGGTGTCAATGATGGCCTTCTTGACATCAGTCAGGTCGCTAGTCTTACCCATGATGGGGGTTTTGAGTAATGAACCAGGCAGGGAGTTTTTAAAAGCCTCAGGAATCTTTTGCATGTGTTTAGAGTTAATTAGTTGATTCAGAAGATTAGGGTAATAGGTCGTTTAGAGAACCTTTTCTTGATATGCTAATTTTTTGAGACAGGTTTTTTGGGTTATCAGGAGTTGTATGCCAAAATCATCAGTATTAAAACAATAAAAGACCTGACAAATTTCAGTTGGTGTGTAATGAATCTAAAATATATGAAAGTTTAATTGTAATCATTACATTATGGAAAATAATGAAATTTAGCACTATATGCTAATTTTTTGAGAAGGACCTGTATTTGGTATCACGGTGTCCGGAATGTCCTGACATATGAAACTCTCCCACTAGTTAACTCCTTTAGTGAACCCCATTAGAAAAATAAATAAAAACAAGGCAAAAAACAATGCTTTATCATCATACCACCGAACAAAAAGTGGAATAGCGGAACTGCTAAAAATGTCATCTTGTTCTGCAAAAAATAAGCCATCTCACAGCTCCATCAGCAGAAAAATAAAAAAGTTATAGGTCTCAGAATAAAATGATGCAAAAATAATTTTTTCTATAAAATAGTTTTTATTGTGTAAAAGCGCCAAAACATAAAAAAAGATATAACTGTAGTAGCGCTGTAATCATACTGACTCGAAGAATAAAACCACCTCATCAATTTTACCACACAAAACAGTTTCCTGAATTGCTGTTTTTTATTAATTTTGCCTCCCAAAAATAGAAGCAATTAAAAAGTGTCAGGTGTCTGAAAATGGTACCAATTAAAATGTCTACTCGACCAGCAAAATACAAGCCCTCACATGACTGTGGGGCCAAAATATGAAAATATTATAGATCTCAAAATATGATTTTTTAGTGAGCGACACTAAAACGTTCTTTAGTGTGTGACAGCAGCCAAACAAAAGAAACTATATAAATGTGGTATCACTGTAGTCATGCCAACCTGAAGAATAAAGTTGACTAATCATTTATACAGCATGAGAAACAGTGTAAAAAATAAATAAAACCAATTATTTTCCTGCTGTTTTGCTTATTCTGTCTGTAATGCTCGGTGAGACGGTGACATATACAATCTGCGCTGAGCGCTTACAATGGGGTTTCCGTGTAAATCTCTGAAACATGTGATTCAGACAGAATCCCCATTGAAAGATTACCTTTATTGGACGCCTTCAGACCTGTGATCGAGTAGAGTCCGTCTTTTTAGGATTGCATGAAGGTGACCACAGTTTTGTGCATTTCAAAAAAGGACACCACTGAACAGAGGCCAGATGGAGTCCAGAGTAACTCCACTGGATGATGATAGTGAAAGCATCCCTAGAAGGTTTCATCTGAATCATGTCACTCAGAGATGTAGATGGAACCCCCAATGTAAGTGCTCAGTGTAGAGTGCCAGATAAATGTGATCTATAATGTTATGTAAAATGTTCCCAGTAAAAGCTTCTTCTCAATCCACAAAAAAAATCAAGCCGTCCACTTAGGTCTGTCATGTGTTAACGGAAATAGAGGAGGCTTCCATGTTACTGGTAGCACAAAGGCTCTGCAAAAGAAAAAGGGCTCCTTACCCCCCAAAGAAATTCAGTAAATTCTGCTTTCCCAAATCCAAATGCCTCCTCCTTTCTGAGCCCCACAGTGTACCTAAGCCATATATAACTTCCACATGTTTGGCATTTCTGAAGCAATGAGAGCGCGCCTAACTTACAGGTGCATGTCTACAGAAGCATGAGCTGGGCATAACGTACTGGTGACTGCAATGAACTGGTCGCAACAACGTACTATTCACTACAGCATACTGGCCTCTACAGTGGCAGATTAGAATTTTCACTTTGTAACATTCATTGCTACTTGTTTCTGGAAAACACCCATGGAGTCAAAATCATCACTACGCCTGTAGATAACTTCCAAAAGGGGTATAATTTCCAAAATAGGGTCACTTGAGGGGGGATTCTGCTCTTCTAGCAATTAGGGTCTCTGTATTTTGAGTCCACAAACTACAGTATTATAGGAAAATATGAGCTCCAAGAGGCAAATAGCGCTCCATCGCTCCGAGTCTCTCCATATGGCTAAGCAGTACTGTAAAGCTATATATGGATAATTGCCATGTTCAGTAGAATTTGTAGGACACATTTTGGTGCCATTTTTACCCACTTCTTGTGTGAAAATGTAACATCTGGGGCTAAAACAAAATTTTGGTGGTAAAAGTGTAGTTATTTTTTCTTCATTGCCCAGTGGTATAAAATTCAGTGACACACCCGTGGTGTCAATATGATCTCTGCACCATTAGATGAATTTGTTGAGAGATGTAGTTTGTAGGAAGCTGAATAAAATCATATCTTGATATTTGAGATCTGATATCTTATTCCAGACAAATCTTCATTTTTCTTATATGTAAATGAGCTATTCCAGGCTGTGTGCAGGACACTGATTTGCATGTGAATCTGCCTCCAGAGCTTGTTTTAAAGAAAAAGAGGAGTTACCAGTGGGAGACAAGTACAGTGGCTTGCAAAAGTATTCACACCCCTTGCATTTTAAATATTTTGTTACTTTACAACCGTGTTTAAATATTTTTGTATTCTGATTTGTATATGATGCATAAGCACTAAATAGTATAAGTTGGTGAAGTGAAGTGAGAAAAATATAGACATAAAATAAATTTTTGAGATAAAATATCTAAAAATTGGCATGTTCATATGTATCCTTTAGATATGGAGCCCTAAAAATTTCTGGTGCAAGCAATTGCCTTGATAATTAACATTCTTAGTAAAAGGAAGTTCACATGTCACACATATGAATAGTTATGCACACTTAAGTATTCAGTTATTTTGTCCTATTTGTTCTTTGCTTCTCAAAAAAAAAACAATTGTACACTTGTGCAAGCTACTGTAACTAACACAGAACAGTAAAACTGAACTTTGTCTTCTTTCAAACACATTTTTGCAGCTCTTTGTACTCTGCTGTATTGCCACACTATTACAATCCTGTCTGCCTCTGACATGGAAGCTTAAGTACTGAGATGTGTCAGATTTAATCACACACAGTTCTGCAGTGAGATCAGCAGAGCAGAAAGCAGCCATTAAACATCGCACTGGTAATACCCCTTTCATTTAAAGTAAGCCCTGGAGGCAGAGTATCATGAATACCAGTGTCCAGCCCATAGCCTGGAACAGCTCATTTACATATAAGAAAAACAAGGATTTCTTTGGAATAAGACATCAGATCACAGATATCAAGGTATCATTTTATTCTACTGCTTATGACCACAGAGCCATATAGGCGACTTAAGGTACTGCCACACTTAGTGATCTCGTTAGCGATCTCAATAACGACGCAGCTAATGAGATCGTTTTGTGATCGTTTTAATGTCTCTAGTAGCTGCCACACTTAGTGATCTCGTTAACGACTCAAAGCGGTTAGCGATCTCATTAACGACTTTAACGGTCATTGCGATGTAAAAAACAGCGCACATCGCTCACAAAAGGTGCCAGACACAGCGATATAGGCTCACCAGCAGGACGCCAACGATCTAAATACGGTCCAGAACTCTAGTGAACGATCAGCGAGATCACAGCAGGGCCACGTCGTTGCTACATGCCACACATGTTGCGTCACGAACGAGATCGCTAATAGTGACGTATTTTAGCGATCTCGTTAGCGACGCTGTTTAGTGTGGCATACCCCTTTAGGAGGAAGATTTCTTTTAAATGAATGTACCTGTACCTCGTGTTACATTTCCTCCAAATCTGGACTATCTCACTGGATCTGAACTAGACTGAATAATGGTATAATACTGTATGTGGTATGCACTACTGGAGCCATTGAAGAAGTATACTACTGTGTGGGAACATTAATTGGCTTTACTAAGTGCAATATTTCAAGGCTTAAAGGGAACCTGTCAGTCCCCTATGCCCTCCAACCAGCAGTATTCACTTATTTATGAGTAATTTCTCTGCCACCTATTCCTGTATAATGTTTTTCTGTACAAATGAGGTTTAAAAAAACATTTAAATTGCCCTTGCTTGTAATAATAATGAGGGCTTTGACTAGTCGATGAGACGTTAGTTGCCCCAGACCAGTAAGCCCTCTTTCCATGTTATCATGCCCCTTATAGATGCCTCTCCATTACTAACCTGTGGGCTTGATGTCAGCTGATATTACAAAGCTGACATAAACCCCACAAATATTACCCCACTTTGCTACAGCACCAGGGCAAGTGGGAAGAGCTGAGCAAAGCACCACAATTGGTGCAGTACTAGTATGGTGCATATCGTGAAAGGGTTAATACATTTCAAATAAAGAAGTGAATTGTAATTGAATTGCATTCTCTGCATAGTTATATTATACAGCCTATGATAGTCTTTCCTGATGGTTTGTGTGATACTATATAATGTGATAGCTACAAACCATTATGAGGAAGCCTGTGCAGTAACACCTGAGATCATGATAGCTTTCTGTGATGGTTGAAATCTTTTACCAATGTGTAAAAAGGTGCTAGGATTTTTTTTTAATTGGCTTAAATCCTATCACAAATTGTTTAATCTCCATAAATATATTGTGCCATCCAGAGTGGGAAAATCTCCAGTATTTTTTCTACAGGGGATAGCCATGACCCTAGAGAACATAATCTGTGACAAATTTTACTATCGCTGATTATGTGATCACTGTTATTCAATGAAAAATGATGATAATGCAAAAAAGTGCAATTAGAAATAAAAATCACTTTTCTCTCCTCTGACTTGATCTAATATGTCAGATGAGAGAGAAATAGGGCCCCAAACCCCTTAGTACTGCTTATGCCATCCCCAGGCCTTCCACTTTATGAAGCAAAACTCATATGCTTTGTGCCGGCCGAGCTCTGACATTTGATGACTATAATAGCTCCTATCACAGTGATCAAAATCCCAAAATATTTAGAAAACAGAGCCAGAGCAACACTTGGGCTGTGCCTCTCTTTTCTCCCCTTGCAGTTTTATGGGAGAGAAAAAAGATACATTATGCTCAAGAGCTGTCCTGTCAGTGAAGAAAAAATCTAATTACTATAATAAATTCCAGTAAATCCTTCCCCAATCTCCTATTCACCCACTTGATCATACCCCCATGTCACCCCCCCTACATTAATTTAGTTTTTATTATTTTATCATTTTTATTTATTTCATTCTTTGCTGTTAGGACGAGGGTTTTCGTTAGGATTAGGGTTAGGATTATGGTTAGTTATCAAACTCTATATAGTACCTGTGGGTTAAAAATGCTCACTATACCCCTGGATAAAATCCTTGAGAAGTGAAGTTTTCAAAATGTTGTCTCTTGTGGTGGGTTTCTGCAATTTAGGCACCTAAGGGGCCCTGCAAAAGTGACATGCTGCCTGCAATCTTTTCTGCCAAATCCGTGTTCCAAAATTCAAATATTGGTCCGTCCGTTCCGAGCGCTGCCAAACAGAACTTTTTGACTGCATATGGGGTATAGCCCATAAGAAAGTGGGTAACAAACTGTGGGGTCCACTTTTTTGTGTTGCCTCTTGTAAAAGTGACAGATTTGGAGCAAAAGCAACATTTTAGAGATAAAATATAAATTTATTTTTTTCAATCTACTTTGTATGAATTCTTGTGTACCATCTGAAGAGTTTAAAAAAATTCCTGAGAGCAATTTTGAAGTATTTGAGTAATGTGTTTTTTAAAATTGTATCACTTTTTGTAAGTTTCCAATATATAGGCCATTCAAACTAGAATTTAAATTTAATAATGATAATAATATTAATTTTATTTCTATAGCGCCAGCAGCACTTTAAATTTTAGAGGGAACTTGAACAGACAATAAAAGACATTACAGCATAACAGTAATCACATAAGCCAACAGATACCAAGATAAATAAGGGCCCTGCTCGCAATCTTACAATCTATGAGGAAATAGGGTAGACACAAAAGGTGGATGGTAATTTATTTCTTTGTTCTGACTAGCCATAATGTAATAAATTGAGTGTTCATGTAATGCTGCATGAATCGGTTACCAACCAGTTTGTGTAAAAGTACAAACACAGTGGGCTTTTAAATTCAAAAAGCATGTGAGAACATGATTTGAGGAACCTGGTTATGAAGAGAATTTTGAATGGGAAACACAGCGATAGTTAAATAAATGTGTTGAGGCAGTAGACCATTCTGAAGAAATTCATTTTTAGGGCACGCTTAAGACTGTCGGTATTGGGGATTAATGGAATTATCCGGTGTTGTGCATTCCAAAGAATTGGTGCAGCATGTGAGAAGTCCTGGAGACGGGAGTTGGAGGTTAGGATTATTCAGGATGTTAATCTTAGGTCATTAACAGATCGGAGGACATGGATAGGGTGGTAGACTGAGATGAGGGAGGAGATGTAGAGTGGTGCTGAACCGTGGAGCGCTTTTTGGGTGAGAGTGATAAGTTTATATTGAATTCTGCAGTGGATGGGTATACAGTGCAATGACTAGCACAAGGCAGAGGCATCGGTGTAACGGTTGGTTAGGAATATGATCCTGGCTGCTGCATTCAAGGCAGATTGGAGAGGGGAGAGTTTAGTAAGATGGAGACCAATTAGTAGAGAGTTACAAAGGTCCAGACAAAAATGAATAAGAACAACAGTAAGAATTCTTGCCGAGTTGAAAGTAAGAAAAGGTCAAAGTTTAGAAATGGTTTTGTGGTGCAGAAACAAGAGCAAGTCAGTCATCGGATGTGAGGGTTGAAAGAAAGCTCTGAATCAAGTATGACCCAAGACAGCAGGCATGTTGCTGGGAACTAATGGTAGAACCACACAAAGAATGGTACTGCCGGCATTGGTAGGTTAGTAGGGAGAAACACAAGAGTTCAGTTTTTACAGGTTACTTTCAGATAGAGGGAGGACATGATATTGAAGACAGCAGTAAGACAATCACTGTGTTTTGTAATAATACAGGTGTCATGTTAATAGTAGAGGTGTATAGCTGGGTGTCATTAGCATAGAGATGGTACTGGAAACCAAACTACTGAATGTTTGTCAAATAGGGGCAGTATACAAGGAGAAGAGGAGGAGGTCTAGGACTGATCCTTGAGGAACCCCAACAGTAAGGGAAGATGAGAGGAGGAGCCAGGAAAAGATACAGTGAAGGAAATCAAAGCGGTAGGAGGTGAAGCATGAGGAACGTTGTCCTTGGGGCCGATTAAGTGGAGCAAAGTGAATTTAAACAGTGCCTAAAGAAACATTTTGTAAATTTGTTGCAAAAAAATGAGAGAAATGCTCAGGTTTAACATCCTAACAAAAAAAATGGCGTTCGAAAAATGATGCAGATGTAACGTAGACATATGGGAAATGTTATTTATTAATTATTTTTCACAGCATGACTAACTTTAAGTGCACAGTTCAGGAAATTGCGTTTTTTTCGCGTGAAAAAACGCGTCAAAAACGATTATTAAGCATCCTATCATTAGAATGAATCCGCAAATTTTGTGACATGGTGCGTTTTTTTCCGCAAAAAAAACGCATCGGGAAAATCTAGCAGTTTGTCCATTAATTTTGCGGATTTCTAGCGTTTTCCCTCTTTATTGACTAGAAAGTTCAGGAAAAAATCGCGGTAAAACGCGTCAAACGCGCAAAAAACGCACCAAAAACGCAAATCGCGACAAAAAAAACGCGGTTTTGCGCGCAAAAAGTCGGTTTTGCTCAGGATATTCTGCAAAATTCTGCAACGTGTGCACTTAGCCTAAAAATTTAAAGTTTGATAATTGCGATTTTTTTTTTTTCAATTTTATTTCCAAAACTGTGATATTTTCGCAAAGAAATGCAAAACATATCAGCCTAAATTTACCATGAACCTGAATTACATTGTGTCAGACAGTCTCAGAATCACTTGGATCTGTTGAAGTGTTCCAGAGATATTACCACATAAAGTTACTCTGGTCAGATTTCTTAAATTTGGCTTGGTCATTAGTCAAAATTAACTTGGTCACAAAGGGGTTAATTTATCAGATTTCATAAGTCGGCATATACTGTATGTCCATGCATTTAATTGTAATGAGCTGCAAGGTTAAGATCCATGCAAGCTGGATGCCACCAACATTTGTATCTTTGTTTTTTTATGACATTAGCCCCTTAAGGACTAGGTAATTTTTCATTTTTGTCCTTTTATTTTTCTTCCTCTTATTTCAAGAACCATAACTGTTTTATTTTATCATTAACATACGCGTGTGCAGGTTTGTATTTTGAAGGACGAATTGTACTTTTGAATGACATCATCCATTTTATCATGTCACAACAAATGTGGCGATATCAAACATGCATAGTTTTCATGTTAAGTATTGAAAAAAATTGCAAAATTGTAAAAAAAAAAAATTCCTTATTAGTCCATGTTTTGAAAGCCATAACATTTTCAATTTTCGAGATATGGAGCTGAATGAGGGCTAGTTTTTGAGCTGATGTGTTTATTGATATAATTTTGGGTAGATACAATGTTTTTATCTCCTCCTATTACATTTTTTTGTGTTGTTGCGGGGGCCAAAAATCCTCTCAGAGAGATTAGAGATGAAACCGCAAAGACTTTTTAATTATAGTATTCTAGAAAAGAAATTATCGTGTATACCGACCCAAGTATGAGTTGAGGCACCAAACTTTACCAAAAAAATCTGGGAAAACTTATTGACTTGAGTATGAGCCGGGTGTGCATTGTCCCTCATCCCCATCCTGGTATACACGGCCTCCTCATCCCCACCCTTGTATGCATAGCTCTCTCATCCCTAACCTGGTATGCATGTCCTCCTCATCCCCATCATGGTATGAATGGCCTCCTCATCTCTATCCTGGTATGCATTACCCCTCATCCCTATCCTGGTGTGCATGGCTCCTCATCCCTATCCTGGTATGCATGGCTCCTCATCCCTATCCTGATATGCATGGCCCCTCATCCCTATTATGTTATGCATGCTTTTTCATCCTTATCCTTGTATGGATGACGCTTCATCCCCATCCTGGTATGCATGGCTCCTCTTCCCTATCTTTTGTATGCATAGTTCTTCATCTTTATCCTTGTATGCATGGCTGCTCATTCTGTTACTTGTATGTATGGCTTTTTCATCCCTATCCTTATATGCATGGCCCCCATCAGAAAAACATAAAAAAATAAACCATCCCACTTATAGTCTCTGCATTCTCTCGCAGTGTTTTGTTCCGGTGTGAGCAGCTGCAGCGGCTGGGCGATCATGAGTGCCCGCTAATGAAGGGAATGAATATTCATTGCCCTTCATGCCCATGAGTGTGGAGGGTGGTAAATATTCATTCCCTTAAGTAGTGGGCACATTTGATTGCCCCGCTGCTGCAGGAAGCCGGCGGCTGGTACTACTGTACCCCCTAGTAAAGAGAAATTAATATTCACTGCCAATGCAGTGAATATTCCATTCTCTTTAGCAGTGAGCACAGTCTTTAGCAGCAGCAGTCATCTCGTGCCACCTGTGACCCGCTGCTCTGCTGCTACCACTCCCACTCAGTCTTCTGGGACCCTCACTCTAGCATAAGCCAAGGGGCTTTCTCAGCAAAAAAAAATATGCTGAAAAACTCAACTTTTACTTGAGTATGTACAGTATATTATTACAATAAATAGATAGACATTAAGGATTAAATCAATATTAGTTTTGGACCACTACTTTAAAGTAAATGATAATAATAATACAATAATAATAATGATAATAATAATAAATTAAAATTAAGGCAGCCTTACTTCTGGAAATACACAGTGACAGAAAATTGTAATTCACAACATGCCGTTTTCCTTACTTCACCTTCACTGAATGCGCTGTTGACTCTAAATGGTTTTGTGTTTTTATTGTTAATCAATGATGCTCCACATCACAGCTTAGCTACTTAGCTTTGAAAAAATATTAAACTTAACTAATGGCCTTTTTAATGGAAATAATGCCAATGCAGTAAAGAGAATCACACAAAAAAGATTAATTTGAATGTTCATTTGAATGTCTGAGAATTTTTAAAGTGTAAAGATCTTTTTTTTTTCCAAAAGCAATAAATTCATATGAAAATATTTTTGCTTGTAATATAAAATATAAATGTTTTTTTTCTCTTCTTGGGCTGATCAATTATTCATTATCAAAATTCTCAATCTTTAATATAAAATCTGTCTTCAGTTTATAGATATTTTCCCATTATTGAGATTGGCGAGGACAGTTGGTTCTCATAAAGTTATATGGCGGACTGTAACTGTCATTTCAGGAAAACTTGCAGCAGAATTTCTTATGTCTTTTTTTCTGTATCTTCTTCTTTCACCTCATCCTTTTCCTCCATTCCCAGTCCAAAGAATTTTAAAACCTGTCATCTCCTATGTCAGTTCTGTCTCAGCTAAACACAAATTTTACCCAATTAAGCATCAAAGATCAATCCAGGAGGAAGAAGAACATTTCTCTGATAAAATAAATTAGAGTTGCTTATTTTCATGTGTGCTATTGATATATGAAATATAAATTTAAACAATGGTTGCCCTTTAAGTCTACAATAGTGTTTTATCTTCATCCTTAACCAAATTAAAATTTAATTCCCTCAAAACGTTTTGGTGATTTTTTTTTTTACAATGTTTATTTTTGCTGCAGTGTTTTACAGTTCCAGCAATTTAAAATAGATCTATGCAAATCTTGTGGACAGTGTACTTTTTTTACCCTAAAATCATCGGCAATGCAGTTCTGAAATCTGTAACATATCAAACTCTCTTGAGGGTACACTGAGATTTTCATGCAGAATTTGCTCATAGAATTGAATCAAATGCAGAAAATAAGCAGGAAAAGAGCATAAATGCGTTTCGAGAGGATTAGGTTTTGCATTTCTAGAACTCTGAACTGATTCTTCAATAAAGTACAATCTGTATTCTGCAAATAACTTGAACCTGTATGTAAGGGGGACTGCTCTTCAGGAAAATCAAATTCTAACAGGGATAGATTAAAGAAAATCTACAGGTGCTTCTCACAAAATTACAGTATCATCAGAAAACTAATTTATTTCAGTTCTTGAATACAAAAAGTGAAACTCATATATTACATAGAGTCATTACAAACAGAGTGATCTATTTTATGTACTTATTTCTGTTAATGTTGATGATTATGGCTTACAGCCAATGAAAACCCAAAAGTCATTATCTCAGTAAATTAGAATACTTTTTAACACCAGCTTGAAAAATGATTTTAAAATCAGAAATGTTGGCCTACTGAAATGTATGTTCAGTAAATGCACTCAATACTTAGTCGGTGTCCTTTTTCATCAATTACTGCATCAATGCGGCGTGACATGGAGGCGATCACCTTGTGGCACTGCTGAGGTGTTATGGAAGCCAGGGTTGCTTTGATAGCAGCCTTCAGCTTGTCTGCATTGTTGGGTCTGGTGTTTCTCATCTTCCTCTTGGCAATACCCATAGATTCTCTGTGGGGTTAAAGTCTGGCGAGTTTGCTCACCAATGAAGCACAGTGATACTGTTGTTTTAAACTAGGTATTGGTACTTTTGGCAGTGTGGAAACGTGCCAAGTCCTGCTGGAGAATGAAATTTCCATATCCAAAAAATTGTCGGCAGAGGGAAAAATGAAGTGTTCTAAAATTTCTTGGAAGATGGCTGCACTGACATTGGTCTTGATAAAACACAGTTGACCTACACCAGCAGATGACATGGCTGCCCAAATCATCCCTGATTGTGGAAACTTCACACTAGACTCAAGCAGCTTGGATTGTGTGTTTCTCCACCCTTCCTCCAGGGCTGCCACTATCAAGTTTTGGGCACCAAACTGGAAAAATTTTTGTGGCCCCTTGAGATTCCACCTAGGCTTCACCCCAGCCCCACCTCCACACCTCTAAATGTCCACAGTCACACCTCTAAATGTCCACAGTCAAACCCTTTCTCTTGGAAAAAAACTCCACTTCTCACCAATCACACATTAACAGTTCCCATCACCAGATCACACATATAGCTAGCAGCTTTTGTTTTGGCCAAAAGATTTTTTTAATCTGCCACCATGACAAGGTGGACTCTTTTTTCCGGGCCCTACTCTACTGTAACCTATTAAACATTTGTTAAAATATACAATACAATTTAGGTATATTTTTATTTATTTTTCAATTTTTAAAATGACCAATAATATCACATACAAGGGACACATACCACTGCACCATGACCAGACACCATATTACCACCACATAGTGACTGATAATACCACATACAAGGAACAAACACCGCCACACAATGTCCAGTGTTGTGAATGGACTTGAAATGAGTTCTGAGCAGAGGCTTCCCTCTGGTGGTTACAAGCGGTACTGGACTGTCCAGTGAAGATTGTGAGGAGTGGGAATCAGGTGTTACTGACTGGTCTTATATAAGGGAGTCGCCTTCCCATCAGGGTTGCCGGTGATCAATTGTTTCTGGTCTCACTCCATGATACCTGTTTCCCTTGTAGCCTGCTGTGTCGTGTCTGCATCTCCTGCTAACAGATAAGACATTTTCTTCTTTTTGTTTTTGTGCTTTATTTTTGCATTTTGTCCTGCACTTCTGTGGGGGCCTTCAGGGTCCCCTCCGGGGGCTTTTGCCCTCTCAGTTTAGTTCAGCCACTGATGTTTGTACTTTTGCTTTTTCCAGTTTCTTCAGTGGCTGCTGTTTTGATTTTGTTAACCAGAGAACTAATTTAGGTGGTAGAGGTCGTGTGATCTCAGGTGTTTTTGAAATTAGTAGAGTTGGTGCTTTGCAGGGTTTTTTGGGATTGCAGTAAGTACCTTTCCTATTCTTTTCTATTTAGTTAGTTTGGGCCCCAACGTTTGCTCATACTATTTTCTGTCTGTGTCAGTATTTCTTCTTGTCTAACAGCCATTACATGTTTGGGGACTTTCTATGTTCTTTGGGGATCTGCTCCGGGGCAGATAGCTTTCCTATTTCTATCTTTAGGTGTAGTTAGTTTCTCAGGCTGTGACGAGGCGTCTAGGACCAACGTAGGAACGCTCCACGGCTGCCTCTAGTTGTGGTGGTTAGTCAGGGTACTGCAATCTCATAGATTCCAACTGCTCTGGTGTATTGCCTTTTTTACCTGCACTCCTCAGTTACCGAAACATAACAGTATCACCGGCCAAAAATTTAAAGTTGTATGGTACTCACAGAAGGGAAAAATATTGTGAAAGAAAAAACGGTTGTCAGAGTTGTCAGAGATATTTTTCTGTTTGTTGCATTTTTTTTTTTTCCCTCTGTATCTCTGGGTGCTGGGGAGGATTTTTTCTCTCAATGGAGTTTGCACAGTGTCTGGCTGTGTGGATCAGCTTGCCACTGAGGTTCAGAGTATTGCTGCATATCTTGCTAGGTTGCCTGTTGTGGAACCTAGGATTCCCATGCCAGATTTGTTTTGGGGGATCGAGCTAAGTTTCAGAATTTCAAAAATAATTGTAAATTGTTTTTTGCCTTAAAATCTAAGTCCTCAGGGAACGCAGTGCAGCAGGTTCAAATTGTCATCTCTCTCCTGCACGGCGATCCTCAGGATTGGGCTTTTTCCCTGACACCTGGGGATCCTGTTTTGAGTGATGTTGATGCATTTTTTCATGCTTTGGGGTTATTGTACGATGAGCCTAATGTCACTGATCAAGCTGAAAAAGCCTTGTTGGCATTAAATCAGGGGCTTGATGACGCTGAGTTATACTGTCAGAGATTCCGTAGGTGGGCAGTCCTGACCAAGTGGAATGACGACGCTTTGGCGGCCCTTTTTCGGAAGGGTCTGTCAGATAATGTAAAGGATGTTGTGGTGGGATTCCCTGTCCCCTCTGGTCTCAATGATTCTATGTCATTAGCGATTCAAATTGACAGACGTTTGCATGAGCGGAGAAGTATGCGTGGAATAGTGTTGCCTTGTGAACCTGCTTCTGAATCCATGCAGTGTGATAGAGTGGTGTCTGGGGCACAGCGTCATGAGTTTCGAAAGCGCAATGGGTTATGTTTCTACTGTGGTAATGCCTCTCATGCTATTTCAGTC
Source organism: Oophaga sylvatica (assembly GCA_033576555.1). NCBI lineage: Eukaryota > Metazoa > Chordata > Amphibia > Anura > Dendrobatidae > Oophaga > Oophaga sylvatica. The sequence continues at coordinate 220,591,513 of JARQOD010000006.1, read as the reverse complement.
TGCCCTAAGCGGGGAAGACGTTTTGCACGCTCAGTTGTCTTGGGTAGTGTTCAGACTAAGTTTTTATTAACTGTCACTCTGATATGCTCTCTGTCCTCATTTTCTGCTCAGGCTTTCGTTGATTCTGGAGCAGCTATTAACCTGATGGATTATGATTTTGCTAAACGTTGTGGGTTTCCCTTGATACCCCTACAGAAGTCTATTCCCCTACTGGGGATCGATTCTACCCCTTTGGCTGAGAATAAACCTCGTTCTCTACTCAGGTGATAATGAGGGTTGAACCTGATCATCAGGAGTGCTGCAAATTTTGGTTCTGTATAATCTGCATGATATTATCGTACTGGGTTTCCCTTGGTTGCAGTCTCATAATCCTGTTTTGGATTGGAAAACTGTGTCTGTAACCAGTTGGGGCTGCCAATGTGTTAATACCAACACTCCTGTTTTTTCTGCCTCCCCCCAGGCTCAGGATGTTCCTGACTTTTTGATTGATTTTTCTGATGTGTTTAGCGAAAGTAAATCTGCATCCTTGCCTCCCCATAGGAGCTATGACTGCGCTTTTGAATTAGTGCCTGGTAGTAAATTCCCTAAAGGTCGCCTTTTTAACTTGTCTGTACCTGAACATGACGCTATGCGGTCTTATATCAAGGAGTCATTGGAGAAGGGTCATATCAGACCATCCTCTTCACCCTTAAGTGCCGGTTTTTTCTTTGTGCCAAAAAGGATGGTTCATTAAGGCCGTGTATTGATTATCGTCTTTTGAACAATATTACTGTGAAATATCAATATCCGTTACCCTTGATTTCTGACCTGTTTTCCAGGGTGAAAAATGCTACTTGGTTTACCAAGCTTGACCTCAGGGGGGCATATAACCTTATTCGCATTAAGCACGGGGATGAATGGAAGACGGCATTTAATACCCCTGAGGGGCATTTTGAGTACCTTGTGATGCCCTTTGGGCTCACTAATGCTCCTTCTGTCTTCCAGTCCTTCATGAATGACATTTTCAGGGATTTTGTGGATAAATTTCTGATTGTTTATTTGGATGATATCTTGATTTTTTCCAATGACTGGGACTCTCATGTGAAACATGTTCGAACTGTATTCCAGATTTTGAGAGAGAATGCTCTGTATGTGAAGGGATCAAAGTGTCTTTTTGGCGTACAGAGGATCTCATTTTTGGGATTCATTTTGTCCCCATCTGTTATTGAAATGGACCCGGTCAAGGTTCAGGCCATCTGTGATTGGGTCCAACCTACTTCATTAAAGGCTCTTCAAAGATTTTTGGGTTTTGCCAATTTTTATCGTAAATTTATTGGTAATTTCTCGGTTATTGTTAAACCTTTAACTGATTTGACCAAAAAGGGTTCTGATGTGGTGAATTGGCCTCCTGAGGCAGTCTCTGCATTTCAGGAACTTAAGCAGAGATTCACTTCTGCTCCTGTTCTACGGCAGCCTGATGTTTCTCTACCATTTCAGGTGGAGGTTGATGCCTCTGAAATTGGGGCAGGTGCCGTTTTGTCCCAAAGAGATCCAGAGACCTCTAAAAGTAACCCTTGTGCCTTTTTCTCTTGAAAATTTTCTCCTACTGAACGTAATTATGACGTGGGTAATCGGGAGTTATTGGCCATGAAGTGGGCTTTTGAAGAGTGGAGACATTGGCTGGAGGGAGCCAAACATCAGGTGGTGGTCCTTACGGACCATAAGAATCTGGTTTATCTGGAATCTGCCAAGCGACTTAATCCTAGACAGGCCAGGTGGGCCTTGTTTTTCACACGTTTTAATTTTGTGGTTTCATTCTTCCTGGCACTAAGAATGTTAAGGCGGATGCCCTCTCGAGGTGTTTCCTGGCGGACTCTCCTGAGTTATCTGATCTTCTGTTATTTTGAAAGAGGGTATAGTTCTTTCCGCCATCTCGCCCAATTTGAGAATGGCTCTGGAGGGTTGTCAGGAGGATAAGCCCGAGCGCTGCCCTGTTGGGAAATTGTTTGTCCCGGACCAGTGGAAAAAGAGTGTGATGTCTGAGATTCATTGTTCCGCACTGGCCGGTCATCCCGGAATTTTTGGTACCAGAGACTTGGTTAGTCGGTCCTTTTGGTGGCCTACCTTGTCTCGTGATGTCAGGGAATTTGTGCAGTCCTGCGGGACTTGCTCTCGCTCCAAGCCTTGCTCTCGCTCTAGTGGTTTGTTGATGCCATTGCCTGTGCCCAAGAGACCATGGACCCATATCTCTATGGATTTTATTTCCGACCTCCCTGTTTCTCAGAGAATGACTGTCATCTGGGTAATTTGTGATAGGTTTTCCAAGATGATACATCTTGTGCCATTACCTAAGTTGCCTTCCTCCTCTGAATTGGTGCCTTTGTTCCTTCAGTACGTGGTTCGTTTACATCGGCATTCCTGAGAACATTGTGTCTGACAGAGGAGTCCAGTTTGTTTCAAGATTTTGGAGGACCTTTTGTTCTAAACTTGGTGTTCAATTGTCTTTCTCCTCGGCGTTTCATCCTCAGACCAATGGTCAAACTGAGAGAACAAACCAGACATTGGAGACTTATCTAAGATGCTTTGTGTCTGCTGATCAGGATGACTGGGTCTCTTTTTTGCCTTTGGCTGAGTTTGCTCTTAATAATAGGGCTAGCTCTGCCACTTTGATGTCTCCATTTTTCTGTAATTCTGGGTTTCACCCTCGATTTTCTTCTGGACAGACGGAGGCTTCTGTCTGTCCAGGTGTTGACTCTGTTGTGGAGTGTATGCAACAGATTTGGGACCAGGTAGTGGAGAGGTTGTCCCTCTCTCAGGAGAGGGCCCAGCGGTTCGCTAACCGGCATAGGACTGATGGTCCTCGGTTTAAAGTGGGGGACTTGTTGGTTGTCCTCAAAAAATATTCCTATGAGAGTGGCATCTCCTAAATTTAAGCCTAGGTTCATTGGATCTTATAAGATCATGGAGATTCTTAATCCTGTTTCTTTTCGTTTGCTTCTTCCAGGGACATTTAAGATCCATAATGTGTTCCACAAGTCCTTGTTGAAGAGGTTTGTTGAGCCAGTGGTTCCTACTACTGTGCCTCCTGACCCTGTTTTGGTTGAGGGCAATCTGGAGTATGTGGTTGAGAAAATATTGAATTCTCGTTTTTCTAGACGGAAACTCCAGTATTTGGTTAAGTGGAGAGGTTATGGTCAGGAGGACAATTCTTGGGTGTTTGCTTCGGACATCCATGCTAGGAGACTCATCCGTGCGTATCATAGAACTCATCCTGACCGACCTGGTTGCTCAAGTGAGGGTTCGGTGACCCCTCCTCAAGGGGGGGGTACTGTTGTGAATGGACTTGAAATGAGTTCTGAGCAGAGGCTCCCTCTGGTGGTTACAAGCGGTACTGGACTGTCAGTGAAGATTGTGAGGAGTGGGAATCAGGTGTTACTGACTGGTCTTATATAAGGGAGTCGCCTTCCCATCAGGGTTGCCGGTGATCAATTGTTCTGGTCTCACTCCATGATTCCTGTTTCCCTTGTAGCCTGCTGTGTCGTGTCTGCATCTCTGCTAACAGATAAGACATTTTCTTCTTTTTGTTTTTGTGCTTTATTTTTGCATTTTGTCCTGCACTTCTGTGGGGGCCTTCAGGGTCCCCTCCGGGGGCTTTTGCCCTCTCAGTTTAGTTCAGCCACTGATGTTTGTACTTTTGCTTTTTCCAGTTTCTTCAGTGGCTGCTGTTTTGATTTTGTTACACCAGAGAACTAATTTAGGTGGTAGAGGTCGTGTGATCTCAGGTGTTTTTGAAATTAGTAGAGTTGGTGCTTTGCAGGGTTTTTTGGGATTGCAGTAAGTACCCTTCCTATCCTTTTCTATTTAGTTAGTTTGGGCCCCAACGTTTGCTCATACTATTTTCTGTCTGTGTCAGTATTTCTTCTTGTCTAACAGCCATTACATGTTTGGGGCTTTCTATGTTCTTTGGGGATCTGCTCCGGGGCAGATAGCGTTCCTATTTCTATCTTTAGGTGTAGTTAGTTTCTCAGGCTGTGACGAGGCGTCTAGGACCAACGTAGGAACGCTCCACGGCTGCCTCTAGTTGTGGTGGTTAGTCAGGGTACTGCAATCTCATAGATTCCAACTGCTCTGGTGTATTGCCTTTTTTACCTGCACTCCTCAGTTACCGAAACATAACAGTCCAGACCACATATTACCACCACACAATGACCGAATAATAGCACATACAAGGAAAAAATACTGCCACACCATGGACGGACAATATATTACCACTACATAGTGACTCAATACTACAATACTAATCATTAATAAAAAAACACAATACTATCACGATAAGTGCCATTATACACAAGAGATCTGTACTTAGTATGCATTGTCTGTGTGCAGGTAATACAGTGGTCACCAGTGACATTATACACAGGAGCTCTGTATATAGTGTCAGTGTACAGGTAATACAGGGATCACTAGTGACATTATGCGCAGGAGCGCTGTATATAGTGCATAGTGAGGAGGTAATACAGGGATCACCAGTGACATTATACACAGGAGCATTGTATATAGTGCATAGTGAGGAGGTAATACAGGGATCACCAGTAAAATTATACACAGAAGCCCTGTATATAGTGTCAGTGTAAAGGTAATACAGTGATCACTGGTGACATTGTACACAGGACCTCTGTATATAGAATACAGTGTATAGTATCAGTGTACAGGTAACAAACTGACTCAACCGGGGATGTCTCTAAGTGAAGTACTTTATCTTCGCTTTTTATCTTCATCCAGCACAAACCACCATCACTTCTTCCAGCCAGAGATTGTCTCTGCAGGAAATAACACAGTTATCTAGAGCTCCGTTTGCAGAACACATTACTTAATTTTTTCCTAACTTCTACACTACACCAGATGAAGAAAAAAGGCAACATAGTGTCGCTCTGCATATTAACAGAACTGCCCCCATTTAAAACAGTATCCTCAATAAATAAAATAAATACATCACTGAAGTAATAACATCCCTTAATTAGCCCATATGGTAATGATATCCCCCATCCTGGCCCCCATGTATCTTGTTTCCTGGCTCCAGCCATATATTCTCCCTTCCTTGCCCCATATGATTTTCCCATCCTGCCCCATCTGTCTACATCCTGCCCCATTTGTCTCCATCCTGCCCATCTGTCTCCATCCTGCCCCATCTGTCCATTGATCCTGCCCCATCTGTCCCTTGATCCTGCCCCATCTGTCCCCATCATATCCATCCTGCCTCATGATCCTGCACCATCTGTCTCCATCCTGCCCCATGACACTGTCCCATCTGTCTCCATCCTGCCCCATCTGTCCATTGATCCTGCCCCATCTGTCCCATGATCCTGCCCCATCTGTCCCCATCATATCCATCCTGCCTCATGATCCTGCACCATCTGTCTCCATCCTGCCCCATGACACTGTCCCATCTGTCTCCATCCTGCCCCATATTCCTGCCCCATCTGTCTCCATCCTGCCCCGTGACTCCATCCTGCCCCGTGTCTCCATCATGCCCCATGTCTCAATTCTGCCCCATGTCTCCATTCTGCATCATGTGTTTACATCCTGCCCACGTGCTTCCCATCCTGCCCCTGTTTCTCCCATCCTGCTGCTGTGTCTCCATTCTACCCCGTGTCTCCATTCTGCCCCATGTCTCCATTCTTCTCCGAGCAGGATGGAGAAAATGGTCCATGTGTTTCCATCCTGACATCAAAATATATTGCTGTTTGCTGCTTTCAATTCAAATAAAAACATTCTCCTTACCTGGTGCGTTCTTGCGGCGATGTTTCCTCCAGACATTTCAAGCGCGGACTCGCCGGCGAGTGATAATGACGTCATACACCAGTGACGTGCGCACTGACATCAGCTGCCAGCCTCCGATAGGCTTGCGGCTTTTAACTATTACCGTTCGGGCACGCAAGGCAATACAGTTTAAATGAAAATGCATCTCGTGACGCAGGTTCAGTTTATTCACTGGCAGAATCTGCTGCTGGGACTCAAAGAGCAGAAGAGACGGGCCCAATGCAGACCACTTCTGCTCATCAGGCCCCATAAGCCAGTCAGGGCAGTAATGCCCTGATGGCGGCCCTGCTCCAGACTTTGGGACCTTGATTTCTAAATGAAATGCAAAATTTACTTTAATATGAAAAAAACACCTTGGACCACTGAGAAACAGTCCAGTTCTTTTTGTCCTTGGCCCAGGTAAGATGCCTCTGGCATTCTCTATTGGTCATGAGTGGCTTGACACAAGGAATGCGACACTTGTAGCCCATGTCCTAGATACGTCTGTGTCATGGCTCTTGCAGCAATGACTCCAGAAGCAGTCCACTTCCTGTGAATCTCCCCCAAATTTTTGAATTGCATTTTCTTAACAATACTTTCAAAGCTGCAGTTATCCTGGTTGATTGTGCACCTTTTTCTACCACACTTTTTCCTTCCACTCAACTTTCCATTAATATGCTTTCCATTCTGTGAACAGCTAGCTTCTTTAGCAATGACAATTTGTGGCTTATTCTCCTTGCCGAGTGTGTCAATGACTGTCTTTCTAATTTACTGAGATAATGACTTTTAGGTTTTCATTGGCTGTAAGCCATAATCATCAACATTAGCAGAAATAAACACTTGAAATTGATCACTCTGTTTGTAAGGACTCTATATAACATATGAGTTTCACTTTTCTGTAATGAAGAACTGAAACAAATTAACTTTTGATGATATTCTAAATTTGTGAGAAGCAACTGTATAAACAGCATTCACCCCCTGTCAAAAACAATATAGCAGCTTTCAGTCAAGACAGAATAGGTGGCACTATGATGGGAATAGTGCTGGAGTGGCAGAGTCTTCACACTTACAGCCTCATTTGTATATCAATTCAAATGCAGATTTCTCAGGAATAGAGTAATGAACTGGGCATATAAATATGTTGCTGACTTGTCTTTTTAAGAGCTACATGCCATATACATTTTTTATCATAAGAACTATTAATCTGTGGTACAAAAAATGATAATAATACACTGGCGCTACCTAGGTATAAGGTGGAATGTGGCACCACCCGTATAGAGATGTGAATTGGTGTATGCGCGTCTATCTACGAGGCTGCTGGTGATAGATTAACTGCTGTGCTCAGTTAACTAAAAGAATGCAAAATTAGAAATACAAGATTATCACCTGCGCCTGTACAAACTGATCCCACTGGGAAACTAACTCCTAAAGTAAAAAAGGGAGGCTTTCTCAATGGGAGATCTATAATACACAAGACACAATAATAATAATAATAATGATAACCTGCACCCACAGAAATCAGAGGTGGTTTAGAATAGACTTTGATATATGTTTGGTGTGAATGCACACATATGCATGCCCAGGCAAAACCTGTTGCCAGTAGCCCCCTGGCTAGAGTCACATGTAAATAATAACCAACTTACTTGTATGTGATGCGGCTGGAACAGTGTAGTAGCAGGCACTTGGAAGCAGGAGGTTGGCTGCGCTCAGTATTTTGCTGTGGGGGCAGGTGTTGCCGTGACGATGACTGTGCCTGGAGTGATAGCTGTATTGAACACTCCAGAAGTGAGTGCTGGGTGGTGCTATAAGGGCTGGCACATGGAGATGTGTGCTCAGCCCGGGGTCTCCGCGTGACTGCACACCATAGGGAGCGTCCTCTGTGGTGTGAAGGGGAAGCCCGTGGCTGTCATGCAGCAGAAAGCAGGAGAGGCGGCGTGTTCCGGCCGAGAGAAGCCGCCGTGAGGAGGCTTAGAGATAGGAGGTGGGGAATAAAGGGGGTGACGTCACCGCAGGACAGAAGCAGGGAAGGGTAAATTTCCAACGCGTTTCCAAGGCACTCAGGCCTTCTTCGTCATGGATGTAGACCCTCCAGAAGTGCTGGCTTTTATATCCACACGAATCTCTGGCCCCTCCCACATTAACAGAGCACCCAAAAGGCACAGATGCACCACAGTAGACAAGGAGTCTGAATGGGACAATATGAGGGGACTATGTAAAAGCAAGGTGACATGCTGTATTTCAATGAATTAAAATTGCAAAACTTTATTAATTATATAATAATAAATAATGAATAAAAACTGTATTATGGAACTGTTTCCACATCTTAATTTAAAGAGCACTTGAAATGCTGCCAATAAAAGAGTAACATACATACATATAAACAGGGGAGTAATAGAATAAACTCATACTGTAAGATAAAAGAGGGGAGGCTGGAAGGAAGCAAGGACGATAAATAAAGAATGGATGAGTAAATGAGAGGTGTCTAAAAACACAGTGAGAAATTGTGTGTGTATGATCTAAAATAACATTTGTGGGGAGGGTACTAGACCCTAAATTACAGATGACACAATTTCCACCTATAAAATAATTATGAGAAAGCATATAATTCAATTTCATGATTGAGCCCCCTGGGGGCTAAAGTGTCAAGTGTTAAAATCCAATGGGATTCCGACTGCGACATCTGTTTAAGGTATTCGCCTCCTTTACTATTTTTGCAGACTAGCTGTATCTCAGAGAAGTGCACCCCCCGTGTGGATTTGTTATGAATCTCCAAAAAATGACTCGAGAGTGGGTGGCCACTAAATCCCTTATCAATGTTGCTGAGGTGTTCCTTTATCCGGTCCATGAGTTTGCGCTTGGTGCGCCCTACTTGATAGCACCAACAATAAAAACTGGCAAAATAATTCCCCATGCCACTGTATCTACAGGTTTTACACCATGTGGCACTTGCTCTTGTTGCACCCGCACAACTTTTTGCAAAAAGAAGCAAGCCACGTTTTCTGATACCCATAATAAAAAAACAGTTTTTTATTAAAGACTCCATTTCGTGTTTTACAACTGGGTCATATATTTAATACAGTGTCAATGCAATAAGATTCACGTAGGGCTTCCCCTTCACACCAGGGAGGACGCTCCCTATGGTGTGAAGTCGCGCGGAGACCCCAAGCTGAGCACACATCTCCACGTGCCAGCCCTCATAGCACCACCCAGCATTCACTTCTGAAGCGTTCACTAGAGCTATCGCTCCAGGCACAGCCATCACAACGACAACACAGCAAAATACTGAGCGCAGCCGACCTCCTGCTTCCAAGTGCCTGCTACTACATTGTTCCAGCCGCATCACATACAAGTAAGTTGGTTATTATTTACATGTGACTCTAGCCTAGGGGCTACTGGCAACAGGTTTTGCCTGGGCATGCATATGTGTGCATTCACACCAAACATATATCAAAGTCTATTTTAAACCACCTCTGATTTCTGTGGGCGCAGGTTATCATTATTATTATTATTATTATTATTATTATTATTATTGTGCCTTGTGTATTATAGATCTCACATTGAGAAAGCCTCCCTTTTTTACTTTAGGAGTTAGTTTCCCAGTGGGATCAGTTTCTACAGGCACAGGTGATAATCTTGTATTACTAATTTTGCATTCTTTTAGTTAACTGAGCACAGCAGTTCATCTATCACCAGCAGCCTCGTAGATAGACGCGCATACACCAATTCACATCTCTTTACTGGGTGGTGCCACATTCCACCTAATACCTATATAGCACTAGTGTATTATTATCATTTTTTGTAATTTCTTTACCCTTGTGCACATACACACCGGCTGCAGCTAATGGCAATTAATGCACTTAAATTGGATAGGGACCAGCGCTTTTTGTGCATCCAGGAGCGTTTTCCTCTCAACAACTCTAATAGAAACAGTGATCATCAGTTCAAAGATTTACTTAGATCCCTGGAGAAACATCTTTTTATGGAAATGAGAGACATGTGGGAAGTGGCCACACTTGAAAAGTATGCTCAAGCTAAAATTGTCCCTAAGGGTTTGGTAATTTAACAAATCCCTAGCAGGAAATTTTGGGCATCCCAACATCCAACGGGAATGGGACACTATGTTTATTAATTTCTTCCTTCAGGTACTTCAATTTATTATTGACAAAAGATCAGCTAACCTTGAAACCACTAGTCACCACGTTGTGGGCTTAATGGATCAACTTGAAAATGTTTACCACTTGGAGGATTTCCAAGGCCTGATTGATAACATATTGTACAGATTGAAAATTAAAGAACAAGATATTATTGCCAAAAAAGTAAAAAAATTTAAAGAGACAATGTCCCAAAGGAATCACGTCCGAATCCATTAGGATATATTGAGACAGAAGTATCAACCCTTCTTCAGAAACCAGATGATCTACTAGTCTTAGATGAGTATAATATTACTCCATCACAGAATACATTGTACCATTCAGTGGAATTTTCGATTTATAATAACACCAATTCCACTCAGTACAGTCATGGCCAAAAGTTTTGAGAATGACACAAATATTAATTTTTACAAAGTCTACTGCTTCACTTTTTCTAATGGCAATTTGCATATACTCCAGAATGTTATAGAGAGTGATCAGCTTAACAGCAATTACTTGCAAAGTCAATATTTGGCTAGAAAATGAACTTTATCCCCCAAAACACATTTCAACATCATTGCAGCCCTGCCTTAAAAGGACCAGCTAACCTCTTTTCAGTGATTGCTCCATTAACACAGGTGTGGGTGTTGATGAGGACATGGCTGGAGATCAATCTGTCATGATTAAGTAAGAATAACACCACTGGACACTTTAAAAGGAGGCTGGTGCTTGGCATCATTGTTTCTCTTCTGTTAACCATGGTTATCTCTAAAGAAACACGTGCAGTCATCATTGCAATGCACAAAAATGGCCTAACAGGGAAGAGTATCGCAGCTAGAAAGATTGCACCTCAGTCAACAATCTATCGCATCATCAAGAACTTCAAGGAGAGGTTCCATTGTTGCCAAAAGGCTCCAGGGCGCCCAAGAAAGACCAGCAAGCACCAGGACCGTCTCTTAAAAGTGTTTCAGCTGTGGGATCGGGCTACCAGCAGTGCAGAGCTTGCTCAGGAATGGCAGCAGGCAGGTGTGAGTGCATCTGCACGCACTGTGAGGCGGAGACTCTTGGAGCAAGGCCTGGTCTCAAGGAGGGCAGCAAAGAAGCCACTTCTCTCCAGAAAAAAACAGCATGGACAGACTGATATTCTGCAAAAGGTACAGGCAGTGGACTGCTGAGGACTGGGGTAAAGTTATTTTCTCTGATGAATCCCCTTTTCGATTGTTTGGGACATCAGGAAAACGCCTCATTCGGAGAAGACAAGGTGAGTGCTACCACCAGTCTTGTCTCATGCCAACTGTTAAGCATCCTGAAACCATTCATGTGTGGGGTTGCTTCTCAGCCAAGGGAATCGGCTCTCTCACAGTCTTGCCTAAAAACACAGCCATGAATAAAGAATGGTACCAGAATGTCCTCTAAGAGCAACTTCTCCCAACCCTCCAAGAGCAGTTTGGCGATCAACAATGCCTTTTCCAACATGATGGAGCACCTTGCCATAAAGCAAAGGTGATAACTAAATGGCTCAGGGAACAAAACATAGAGATTTTGGGTCCATGGCCTGGAAACTCCCCAGATCTTAATCCCATTGAGAACTTGTGGTCAATCATCAAGAGACGGGTGGACAAACAAAAACCTAAAAATTCTGACAAAATGAAAGCATTGATTGTGCAAGAATGGACTGCTATCAGTCAGGATTTGGTCCAGAAGTTGATTGAGAGCATGCCAGGGAGAATTACAGAGGTCCTGAAGAAGAAGGGTCAACACTGCAAATATTGACTTGGTGCATTAACTCATTCTAACTGTCAATATAACCTTTTGTTACTCATATGTTTGCAATTTTTATATTTCTGTCTGTGATAAAAACATCTGTCAAACACACATAAAAACCAGAGGGCAGAGATCATGTGAAAATATAATATTTGTGTCATTCTCAAAACTTTTGGCCATGACTGTATACTCCAGTCTCCATTTACAATAAAGGCAGGAATAAATCCAAACCCTCAGAACATCTTGACCACACCAGTGTCATGGCCTTGGATCTTTCATTCGATGTCTGCACTACTTCGATAACTGCACCTGAATCTAACACGGGCCACACATCCATGTGGCACCCTCTGTGGTACCAACTTCTAACAGATATTCACCATTAGCACCTTTAGAAGCAGAAATTGAGGCCTCACCTTCAATAATGGGTAATCCTACAGATCATGAAGTGGCTTCATCTTCTACTGCCATTCAACCTCTCTTAAGATTGAAACCATCTGTCATATCTAGACAGGTATTGAACCGTATTAAGAGTACTAATAAATTCTCTAATACTAGACAAAAACCCGCCCAATCGGTCCTCAAAAGGAATAAGACCCCTGCCCAACAGTCCAAGCTAAACCGGGATTTTTTTTGTGTCGGAGTAACAAAACCAAGAGGTGCAAAAGAGGGGGGAAATTCTCCAAAAAGAAAGTAAGTCTATCAGTCCCATCTACACAAAAGATATACAATCTAAGTTCTTATATTTTATCTACACATGATCATTCACTCCTTCAAAAAGGACTGAAGTTTGCACCAACAGTGGTGTCCAAACCTTTTAATATCTATATTGGTATAACATTTTTTTACGTGATTTGGCAATTAAGAAATATTTTCTAAAGAAGGGCCCTCCCACGTCTAATCAAGCCCAGATGACGTCATCTGGTCATATCCACACCAATTTGGCAAATCCATCCAGGTTTAACCCAACCCAGGAGTATTCTAGTGCATTCCTCACCTTCGAAACCATGGCGTCAGCAGACATCAGACGAAAGAAGGGTAACAATCTGAGATATTTACCACAAAATTTAATATAAACATGAATAAAGATCCATCCAGAATCTCCAAGCCAACAATGATATTATTATACGCCCCGCAGATAAGGGCGGGGCATTGTTGTACTCGATTAAACTATGTACCACAATGAATCACTGAGACTGTTGGGAGATCAAATTACATACAAAAAATTTAACTCTGATCCCGCTAACCGTTACATCAACAGCCTTAACAAGTTGGCCCTGAGTGGCAAGTTCCAGGGAATATTAAACCCCAAAGAATTTTGTTTCATCATTAACAGAACTCCTAGTGTGGCCATTTTTTACCACATTCCAAAATTACATAAAAACCTTACGTGCCCCAGGAAGGCCCGTAATTTCGGGCATCAATTGCCTTACTTCTAATTTTTCCAAGTACGTTGACACACATCTTCAGAAGTGTCTAACGTTGGTACCAGCCTATCTGAAGGAAACGAGCCACACACTACAAATCCTTAAGGACATTACCTGGCAAAATGATTATATTCTGGGTTCCCTCGATATTAAATCATTATACACCATTATTAATCATCAAAAGGGCTGCGAGGCATCAGGGTACTTCCTTAGGGCACTAGGGATTTATAATGAGTCCCAGGTTACATTCATTTTAGAAAGCATTCTATTAATTCTTCAACACAATTATTTTAAATACGAGGGACAATTTTATCTACAAACCTGGGGGACTGCGATGGGTACACACTTCGCACCCAGCTATACGAATTTGTACGTTCCAAGTGGGAGGAGTCAAACTTTTTTCAGTCCGGAAAGTTACATCCCAGCCTGGTATGTGGCGTAGGTTTATAGATGATGTGCTGTTCATTTGGGAAAGGCCCCAAGAGGACCTTGATGTGTTTATTTTAAATCTAAATAATAACACATTTGGTTTCAAGTTTACCTCCACCACCAGTACAAGGAGCATTAACTTCTGGGATCTTGAAATCTATACGGAAGCCAATACAATACATACTAAGCGCCATCACAAAGAGGTGGATGCCAAACAGCTATATTGACATTAATAGATGCCACCTCCTCGTTTGGCTAACCAATATCCCTAAAGGACAATTCACACGTGTAAGATGGAATTGTTCTAAGATCCAGGACTATACCCAGGAAACAAATCATCTGATCCAGCAATTCCTTGAAAAGAGTTACCCTGAACCATTGCTACAGACAATGCAACGACAGGTTCAAGAGATGCCGAGGAATACCTTAATTCATACTACCCATCCGGCGGAAACAATCTCACCCACAATAAAGGAACAAATACGCAGTCTTCCTATCATTACCCAGTACCATCATAATCACAAACAATTTACCAACATTATTCGCAAATACTGGTTCATACTCCAGGGTGACAAAACAGTTGGAGAACTCATACCAGATCACAATAGATTTGTGCTTTGGAAAGCTCAAACTCTGTTTAACTTTATAGCACCAACTATAAAAACTGGCAAAATAGTTCCCCATGCCACTGTATCTACAGGTTTTACACTATGTAGCACTAGCTCTTGTTTCACCCGCACAACTTTTTGCAAAAAGAAGCAAACCACGTTTTCTGATACCAAAATAAAAAGCAGTTTTTTATTAAAGACTCCATTTCGTGTTTTACAACTGGGGTCAAACATATAATATGGTGTCCATGCAATAATATTTATGTAGGGCGCACCAAGCGCAAACTCATGGAACGGAAAAAGGAACACCTCAGCAACATTGATAAGGGCTTTAGTGGCCACCCACTCACGAGACATTTTTTGGAGATTCATAACAAATCCACACGGGGGGGTGCACTTCTGTGAGATACAGCTAGTCTGCAAAAATGCTAGAGGAGGCGACTACCTTAAACAGATGTCACGGTCGGAATCCCATTGGATTTTTACACTTGACACTTTAGCCCCCAGAGGGCTCAATCATGAAATTGAATTATATGCTTTCTCATAATTATTTTATAGGTGGCAATTGTGTCATCTGTAATTTAGGGTCTAGTACCCTCCCCACAAATGTTATTTTAGATCATACACACACAATTCCTTCATTGTGTTTTTAGACACCTCTCATTTACTCATCCATTCTTTATTTATTGTCCTTGCTTCCTTCCAGCCCATTCCCCCTCTTTTATCTTACAGTATGAGTTTATTCTATCACTACCTTGTTTATTTGTATGTATGATACTCTTTTATTGGCAGCATTGCAAGTGCTCTTTTAATTACGATCTGGAAACAGTTCTATAATACAGTTTTTATTCATTATTTATTATTATTTAATTAATAAAGTTTTGCAATTTTAATTAATTGAAATACAGCATGTCCCCTTGCGTTTACATAGTCCCCTCATATTATCCCATTCAGACTCCTTGTCTACTGTGGTGCATCTGTGCCTTTTCGGTGCTCTGTTAATGTGGGAGGGGCCAGAGATTGGTGTGCCAGAGTGCCTTGGAAACACGTTGGAAATTGACCCTTCCCTGCTTCTGTCCTGCGGCGACGTCACCCCCCTTATTCCCAACTCCTATCTCTAAGCTTCCTCACTGCAGCGTCTCTCGGCCGGAGTATGCTGCCTCTCCTGCTCTCTGCTGCACGACAGCTACGGGGCTTCCCCTTCATACAAGGGAGGACACTCCCTATGGTGTGCAGTTGCACGGAGATCTAAAGCTGAGCACACATCTCCAAGTGCCAGCCCTCATAGCACCACCCAGCACTCACTTCTGGAGCATTCAATACAGCTATCGCTCCAGGCACAGTTATTAACACGGCAACACCTGACCCCACAGCAAAATACTGAGAGCAGCCGACCTCCTGCTTCCAAGTGCCTGCTACTACACTGTTCCAGCCGCATCACATACAAGTAAGTTGGCTATTATTTACATGTGACTCTAGCCAAGGGGCTACTGGCAACAGGTTTTGCCTGGGCATGCAAATGTTTACATTCACACCAAACATATATCAAAGTCTATTTTAAACCACCTCTGATTTCTGTGGGCACAGGTTATCATTATTATTATTGTGTCTTGTGTATTATAGATCTCCCATTGAGAAAGCCTCCCTTTTTTTACTTTAGGAGTTAAGGTACTGCCACACTAAACAATCCCGCTAGCGATCACGATAACGACGCATACTAATGCGATCGCTAGCGGGATTGTTTCTATATCGCTAAATGCGGCCACATTTAGCGATATAGTTAACGACGTATCGCCGTTAGCGATCTTCTTAACGACTTTAGCGGTACAAAAGTACCGCTAAATCGCTAAGAAAAGGTGCCACACTAGCGATATATACTTACCCAGCGGGGCGCCAGCGACGAAAATAGGGTCCGGAACGATTCCAGCGACGAGCGAGATCACAGCAGGAAGCTCGTCGCTGGTAGATGCCGCACTGAACAACATCGCTAACGGGATCGCTAAATAGTGACGTTTTTAAGCGATCCCGTTAGCGATATTGTTCAGTGTGGCATACCCTTTAGTTTCCCAGTGGGATCAGTTTCTACAGGCGCAGGTGATAATCTTGTATTACTAATCTGTGCTACAGTCTACCTTGGGAGCTGCTCACAGAGATATTTTTTAATGGTTAGATTTTTTTTTAAATTGTAATATTTATGGTACTATACTAGGCCTTCTTCATATGTACTTGTCCTCCAGTATGTGTGGCATCCATTGCCAGAACTGTATAAAAAAAGAAAAAAGACATGGACTGCACATCCAAAAATCATATGCTGATCTAATGCTGATAGGCAAAAGTTTACAATACTGAAAATGAGGTTCTTAGTTTAACATTCTGACCAGACTGTATGAAGCCCACTGCTACATCAACATGAACCTCTCAGTTGGTCTCTAGTCTAAGAAGGAACAGCGCCATGCACAAACCACCATTACAGCGACAATGCACCAACAGGAAGGGTTGCCTGGTGCCTCACAACACCCAGGCCACACCGTCCCATAGACACAACACCACAGCAACAAAGTGCTGTCACACAGCACCAACACCAGGTAAATAGATGTAAAAAAGTCACCATCCATAATCTCTCAGACTGTGACATGAGAGCATAAATCTGCGGAACCCCTCCTGCAGTCTTCTGCTAATTTAAATACACCCAAGTCAAATGGCAGGAAAGCTGGTCTAAATAAAACTGAAAATGAAGGGACAGTAATTCAAATGCCAAAACTGTAGAAAAAAAAGACATCTGTTTTTACACATACCGGAGACAGGTATCAACACTTAACAATTATAACCTATGGTGCTGTGCACATTTCTGTGTTTTCCCAATGACCATGTGTACATGTGGCACACAAGTAGACATGTCTGTTTTCTTCTGGCAGCATGGATGACAAGGTCCAATAAACGTCTATGAGTCTGTGTGAACAAGTACAGCTCACAGATGACATCCATGTGCCGTCCGTATGACACATACCGGAATAGAATGCATAATATAAATGACTGATTTTTATGTGTTTAATATGTATAAAGATACAAATAGATGGATAGATTGATTGATAGATAGATAGGTAAATAGATAGATATTCATCATGAGATATATAATTTTTGCCTTGCATGTGAGGCTTGCTGTATATGTATTAACCTAATAAATAAATAAATGAATGTGCTATATAGCATCCGTATTTGGAAAAAATATATATGTAGTCAATTTAAAGAGCTCTATGGCTATAGAGCACACTGCAATGGATTAGTGGTACACAAATGGTTTATTAGACCACTATAGTTTGCACCAGTCTGATTTATCTGGGTCAGGGGTCATGTCTTAAGCAACTGATTATTGACTGCATTAGCTTTGAGTATATATGGGTACATAGGAGTATACATTCAAGTAAGATCTACATGAAATACATATATATTTTCATCACATTTCCCGCTTAGATATCACTTGCCCTAAAAACTGCTCCTGTCCCAAAGCGCTGCAACTCTTTTGTGCTGTCGGTGGCTGACACATGCCTAGTACATGCTCCTCCTTCCATTACAGACTTTTCGCAAATGGGCGGTCAGGAGGTCTGTCCCTGACGGGGGTTCATTGTAATCATAGTCTCATATTCAATAGGATGTTCAGTTAAAGATGTGTATTCTTCATCAGGAGTAATTCGGAGATGTAGTTAGACAGGTCAGGTAGAATCTTTATTCGAACAGGTGCGATGTCCAAGGCAGTGAGTGGCATCAGATTGGTTGTCTCATGAACTGTTTTCTCCATCATCCTGCGGATACAAGGATTATGCAGCAGCCAGAAATTAGTACAAGAACAAAGACCACCATTATGGCTGCCCCAACCTGTGCTAGCATTTTCTGCCACCAACTCATCCACCCAAAGTATTGGTCCCAAGGGTCAGTAACACCTGAGTTTTGTTTCAGTTCTTCTGATAACTCAGTGAGTTTCTGTATTGCCACTGTGACTTTATCATTTGGGCCAGTGTTGTCTGGGATGAAGGTGCAACAGGTATCTTTGATCATTTTACAAACACCTCCTTTCTCAGCTAGAATCATGTTTAAAGCCATTCTATTCTGGAATGCCATGATGGAAGTGGGGCCTAACTGATCTGCCAAACCCTTCAAAGCATCTCGGGTGTAGTTAACAAATTTCTGCTGGTTATAGTAGATGTAATTTATCCAATCTACATTTTTGTTTACAGTTATCATTGGCAGTAGTGACTCAAATACATCCTTAACTTGGTCTCTGGCCTTGAACTCATCAGGTACCCCCCCTGGCACACCTATGGTCTCTATATAGACATGTGGGTCAAAGCTGCCTTGTCCAAGAGGGCGTGTGCAGAAAATACTGCTCTCATGCAGGAGGGCGCTCCTCTTGCAACTGAATCCATGCGGGCTGAGAAGTAGCCCAAGGGTCTCTGTTTTCCACAGTGAGTCTGTGTCAGGACACCAGTAGCATGACCTTCTTTTTCCATTAGTTAAAGACGGAAGGGCTTCTCATAGTCAGGTTGGCCTAGTGCTGGTGCTGAGACTATGGAGTCTTTCAATTTCCTGAATGAGATGAAATCTGCATCCGACAGAAGGAATGGGGTTGCATTGATGCAATCGTACAGTGGCTGCATTAGGACTGAGGCATCAGGGATCCAGGCTCTGCAATATGACACCAGACCAAGGAAGGCTTGCAGTGTTTTTGGCGTTGTTGAGGGAGCCATCTTCTCCCCAGTGGCCTTCCGGTCATGAGTGAAATGTTTCGTCTTGTGGGCAATACAGTATCCCAGGAACGTAACTCGCTTCTGACACCACTGGACTTTGTTCTTCAAGACCTTGCATTGCTGTTCCTCCAGGTAGAGTAGGAGAGACAAGGAATGGGCTATGCAGGTATCGGCATCAGCTGCACAAAGGAGAAGGTCATCCACGTACTGTAGAAGTACGACTTCTGCATGGTCTGTAATCCAGTTGGCGAGGATGGAAGACGTTGCCTTGGTGAACTGTGAAGGGCGGTTCTGAGCCCCTTAGGGCATCATTGTCCATGTGTATTGCACTCCTTGGTACGTGAAGGCAAACAGGAACTGGTCATCCGGGTGAAGGGGAACACTGAAGAAGGTGTTGGTCAGATCGATCACCGTGAACACTGTTGCTGTGGCTGGTACATTTGAGAGCAGAGTGTGCGGATTTGGCACAATTTGAGTTTCAAATACCATAGCTTCTTTCACAGCCCTTAGGTCATGCACCATTCTGTACATGGCTGGTTCTCCTTTCACAGTTTTCTTCTTCACTAGGAAAAGTGGGGTGTTGCAAGGTGATGTGCAGGAAATTATGACACCTATTTCCAGGAATACTTTCAGTTGGTCAGAGACAGCTTGACTTTGGGCGGTGTACAGGGGATACTGGGCCTTACGAGAGTACGGTGTACCTGGCTTGAGTGGCACCCGCACTGGCGCGACTTGGAGTCTCCCCACATCCTGGGGTTCATTGGACCATAGACTTTCTGGTACTATGTCCAGCACCTTCTGGGGTAGGCCTGCAGCGGGTGTTTGGGGCTCCTGCAGGGCTGCCAGCATAATTGACTCTTCTTGGCTCAGAGGTGAAGAAAGTGTCACGGTCTCCTCTTCCTGGAACACTATGGTCGCCTTCAGCTTCTGTAGCAGGTCTGCTCCCAGCAGATTAAGGGGGCATGTCTTAGACACAGCAAACTGGGATAGGACAGAGTGTCCTGGTTGAGTCAACACGCTCAGAGGCTTTGTGAGCTGGGAATGTCTGACTTGACCATCAATCCCCACGCAGGACACAGAGGACTCTAATAGGCAGTTGGGGTCGGGGAGTTCCACATGTCTCATCACACTTTTGGCTGCACCAGTGTCCACAAGAAAAGATCTGACAATGCCATCCACTTTCTGGGTAATTTGGGGTATAGGTCCCACTGGTGGAGTTTTACAGGTTAGTAGCATGGTGTCTTGTGGATCTGGCTTGCCCCTGTCCTATGGACGAGGTTCTTCACTGATTTCCTCCTTGACTTGTTCCTCTGGGCAAAGTCTTGGGTTGTGGAGGTGCTCTACACCGGTTCTGGAAATGGCCAGGCTAGCCACAGTTTTAACATTTGACGTTTCTTCTGTCCTTATACTGTGGTTGTTCATCTGGGTCTGTGGCCACCATCAGGGGGGCTGTCTTCCGCACTACTGGTTGGGATTCAATCCCTTTTGCTACTGTGAGCAGGGTGTCCATTGCTTTTGACCTGTACTCAGGCCTGGCTACTATCAGTGGTTTCCTGATTGGTTCTCTCAGTCCATGCACAAAGGCCTGTGCCAACATCTGTCTGTGTATCTGATCATGAATAATGAAGCCCAAATCTTCAAACACTTGCATCATTCTGCCATGGAACTCCTCTATATGCTCTGTCTTGTCTTGGCTCATGTCATGTAGGCTGAGAGCTTGTCCTGCTAGTCTGCCTTTGGCCCACTCTCTGAGTTGTTCAATTAGCTTTGGTCCTGACTCCCAGGCATGCACATTTAGCTCTTCTGGAAGCTTGAAGTGTTCTTTCATGATTGGCCAGAATGCATCACCTGCCTTTATTTCCATTACGGCCAAGAGATCATTCCAAGTTGCTGCATATGTGCGCTGGTTCTGCTGCATTCTTCTGTAAAATGGCATGGGGTGCATTTCTGGATCTGGCAGATTATTCAGAATACTGGTCACCTGACCAGGGGTGAAGTGCACATAATGTAATGGTGGTGCCTCTATCTTCTCCTGCCTTCTTGGTGCCTGTGGGTTTCTTTTCCTAGTACTGGACAGCATATATGATGTTGCTTCTTCATCTTCATCGAGGAGTGGTTATGACATTGCATGCCTGAGTCATGCTCCGGTTGATATCTGCATGAGGATGCTCCCTCTCCTTGCTGAAGCTGCGGTGGATTAGTGTTATAGTTCCATGGGGTGTTAACGTTTTCAGCTCTGTTCAGTACTGAGGTCCCTCATCAGGGTCTGTAGCTTCTTCCCCTCCCCCTACGCCCTGAGCTGTGGGCTCTGCCAGCTGCTTTATCTGGGGGCTACCTGCAGTGTTTTGTGTAGGGTGGTTTTCACTTTCCTCTCCTGATATCATGACAGGTAGTGGCTGGACTGTGCTTGGGACATAGAACGTGCCTTGTGCAGTAAGCACTGGATACAGGGATGCCACATTGCTTTGATTCGGCGTTGGCCCACATGGTAACGTAGAAGAAAAAGGAGGAGAAAGAAGGTGTGAGATAGAATGAGAAGGGTGTGATGTAGTGGGAGGAGAGAGGTGTGGCAGAGAGGAGAGGAGGGAGGAGGGAGTGATAGAGAGGGAGGAGAGAGGTGTGGAGAGGAAGAGGAAGGAGAAGTGAGGTGTGAAGATGAGGGAGGAGAAAGGTGTGGATAGGAAAAGGAAGGAGGAGAGTGATAGAGAGGGAGGAGAGAGGTGTGGCAGAGAGGAGGAGGAATGAGGAGGGAGTGATATAAAGGGAGGAGAGAGGTGTGGAGAGGAAGAGGAAGGAGGAGAGGTGTGAAGATGAGGGAGGAGAAAGGTGTGGCAGAGAGGAGGAGGAAAGAGAAGGGGGTGATAGAGGAGGATCCTCCCCCTTAGTGCAGCCTGCAAGGGCATGGCTGCAGCAATGATGCCATCTCCCTGTAGGGAGGGGGGGGGGGCCACCACATGCTGCGTAAGTGTCCCTATACCATGGATTCTGCTGAGAACAGACTGTACATGTCCAATATTTCCCCTCACCATATGGGGGAGTGCTGATGGCTTAGCACCTTTCCCTATCTTGTACACATAAAAATCATTTCCTGGCTTATTCACATATCTTTCTGTACCTTCTAAACGATGCAAGTCTACTGCCACCACGCATTTGCATAAGTCAATATCTTGGCATAAACTAACTTGCCTTTTTTCTTTTTCAATACATCTTGCCATTCTGCAGCTTGAAGTCTGCCTTTCTTGTGGATTTTAGTAGAGAGGACGAAAGGCTAGCTCTCAATATGATAATAGTTGGTGTAGGTGAACGAGATCAGAAACCTCCAAAAACCAGAATTGATAATGGTATGATCGCCCTTATATAGGCTGATTGCACATATATATGTGTAGTGCTCCGCACATAGGTTGTGAGGTTCTGGGATGCTGAATATCGACTGGGCACAGTGAACTATGCAATGCTGTGATCCATTGGTGATATAGTAGTCAAACTGCAGTATGCATCAGGATTTGGAAGCGTTGGTGGTGTAGTGGAACGCTGGCACACCAGTGCCTGAGCTGGGAAACGGATCACAGCATTGCATAGTTCACTGTGCCCAGTCGATATTCAGCATCCCAGAACCTCACAACCTATGTGCGGAGCACTACACATATATATGTGCAATCAGCCTATATACGGCGATCATACCATTATCAATTCTGCATGGGCCCATAATTGTGGATTTTTTCTTACGCCCTGCATTAATTCTCTGTAAGGGATCCTTGAAAACCATTCCTTTGAAGCATCTCTATATGGCGATATTGTGATCAAGGCCAGGCTGTGGCCGAAACGTTAAATTGCTTGTCGCTTTTCTTGTGGATTTCACATACTTTCATCTGCTGTCTGTAATTTTTCACATACTTGGCACCTTCTTGTTCAACCACTATCTGGGGGTCAGTTTTTCTCTCCAGGAAGTACAAGACCCTCCTGTTTGCCCATGTTATTCCCCATTTCAAAAAACCTTCCAAAAAAAATCTTCAGCACAAAAGTTTGATTAAAAAAGGAAAAAACCCTACAAAGTTTAACAAAAAACTCCAGCAAAAAAGATTGATCAAAATAAAACTCCAAAAGCAAAAAAGGTTGATCAAAAAGGAAAAACAGTTATTAATTATAAAACTCTAAGAACAAAAAGGTTGATAAGAATAAAACACTTACTAATAGAAACGGCTAATTAAAAAGAGATAAAAGTGGAAAAAAGATGATTGATTAAAAAGGAAAAAAAAAACGTTTATAGACTTTTGTTTGTGCTCAAAGGCATTCAGAAAGAGATGAATTCAGACATATACACTTCCTCTTTTTCACTACTGGCACTTACTTCCCCTTTTTCTCTGCTCTTGTATCTATACTCACTGAAGTCACATATCTAAAAAGAGGTACCACACAGCACAATTATGGATGCAGCTCAGTTTCAATTCCTCAAAATTTCTATGCTACACTTGCAGCTAGAAGCTAACTCAGAATACAAAAACCAGGAAACAGAGCAAAAAACAGATGTGGCAACGTGATTAACAAAAAGGGTCTTTTAAGGGGGGCTTAGCTTGCTACCAGCAGTGAGGAAGTATCAAAAACACTTTTCTGTTCTGACTGTATGTTTAAAGCGACAGTACGTGACATAAACAAGAATAAATGAAAGACGTTCGGGAGAAATCGATGCCCTCTTTACTAATCTGTGACACGTACAAGCCGTTCTGGTAACCGACAGCTGCCAATCGCACTGAGCACACAAATGCTTTGGGAAATATATAACCCTCTGCACCAGTCGTCCTGACTGGCTCGCCGTCACAGGAATCTGTGATAACCCCTCAAAGCTCTCACCATTCACGCCTGGAATAATGGGAGTGCCTCTCCCTCCAAATGTTGGGTGGGAATCTGCAAGAACTTATCCAGCAATTTGGCTTCCTGCTAATCAGTTTCCCAGCAACCACAAGCAAAATCAGTCACTGTTCCATCTATCTTCCGGATCCACACAAACATGAAACACAAAACATACACAGCATCAGCAGACACCTCGGCTTATATCCTAGGGTTTGGATAAGAGCGTGGACTTTTTACACAACCTGGGCATGCGGTGATGACCACGTCCGACCGGCTAGAGGTATAGACCAGGATTGGGCACATGGAACATTCAGGTAGGATGACAGAATTTATTATTTATTATGGAAATTTGGTTAGAATAAATCTATCCTTGTGTTTGCTGCCACGGTTCCCAATCAGACTAACTATTTTGAGCGCTCAAAGAAATGAAAGACTGTCCACACTGAAGTGACAGAATAACATTACATCAATACTTATGCTTTCATTGTTCATACATGGTTTTATAGTTGCATACAAAAAGGGGTGGTTAGTTAATTAACATACAATCAAGATTCTAGGTTATTGGTTGCTTGAATATATGAAGGTTTCTGGCTATGGCATAACAAAAGGCTGAATTGGCGATTCATGAGTTTCTGTTCTAGCTTTCCTGCTATTCAGCAGAAAAGCAGACATCAGTTTGGACATCTGCTACAGGTTCCGCTTTTATGTCTGTGAAAGCACCAACAGAGCAGTCTGGTTTGCACCAGTCTGATTTATCAGGGTCAGGGGTCATGTCTTAAGCAACAGATTATTGACTGCATTAGCTGTGAGTATATATGGGTACATAGGAGTATACATGCCAGTGAGATCTACATAAAATACATAAATATTTCCATCACAATAGCGCTCCTTAAATTGACCACATATATATTTTTTCCCAAACCATTGATATTCCCATTGAAGGAGCAGCTTGGAGCTATAGAGTTCATGTCCAGGCAGCAGAACCTGCAGTGACGTCACTTCCTATGAAATGGTATCATGTGACTTGATCTTGGGCCCACGTGACCAGACCAGGAAGCACAGCACAGGAGCGATCCCGGAGATACAGAGCAGGAGTACACGGAGACGTCCTCTACCGGAGATGTGCAGAGGTGCACAACCCCTCCAGGTGAGAGGCTAATCCCCTCACCTTTCATTGTAACATCCCAATTCAACCACCTGGTGCTTCTCATGCTGTGCTCTTCCATGCTTATTGTTTTATATAGCATCCGTATGGCAGCGTGCTGTGGTTTCCACATTGCCATACAGATAAAAGGTTATCAGAGTTCACAGCCACAAGGTCTTCTGGGATCTGTGAGGCTCAAAAATCTCATGAGAAACTTTGAAGGACACTTTAAGGTTACTTGTGTTTAGAGCTGCTGAAACACCTTGAGGCTGTAAACTAAGGTTACCTTAGATATATATTTTACTGTACTTTTTAATAAATAAAGAAAATTAAAACAGAAGCTTGGGGTCCTACTTAATTTTCAAAACAAGCTGAGAGAAAGTCGATGGCTAGGGGCTCATGTTAGTAGTCTGGGAAGGAGCCAATAGGTATAAAATTTCCCAGGCTATTAATATTAGATCAGAGATGTTTGCTTGGCCTTTACTGGTTATTATATTAGAGACATTTCCAAAAAAATGACATGGGGTCTCCCCTATATTTACTAACCAGCAAAGGCTAAACAGAAAGCTGCGGACTTATATTAATAGCCTAAAAATGGGCCTTGGATATTGGCCGCCTCCCAGATTAAGCACATCAGCCCTCAGCTGCCCCAAAAACGGTGCACCCTTAAGAAGCACCAATTATGGCACTTAGCCTCAATCTTCCCATGTTTTATGTTTATCATCTATGGTTCAATAAATATTTTCTTGTTTACTTCATTTTTGGTCAGTTTAATTGGCGTTATCTATCTATCTATCTATCTATATATCTATCTATATTTTTGCACATGTTTAACACAATAATCTGTAATTTCTCTTCTGCATTCTACTCCTGTACATGTTACATGGACAGCATACAAATGTCACATGGACATCACACAGATGGTACATAAGTACACATGGACAGACAACAGAAAACCACAAAGATAGTTAAAACAGACCATCTCATGAGTATGTTTTTTAAGCGGATGTGTGAAAGGGACCTTATGTACATCTTTTCTGGGCAATTAGAGACTTTGTAGTATTGAGATTTGTAGGAAATCCATCCACTGCCAAACAAATTTAGGGGTAACATTCATGGAACCCGATGATTTGAATTTTAAAAGATTTTATTATCCCTACTACTAATAATTTATTTTATTTTAATTTTCCTGCATTTTAGTCAAGAAATTGCAATAACATTATCAAATGTTGCCAAGATAACTTCAATCTGTCTCCCAAAGCAAAGCTGCATTGTTGTATGAAGTAACATCAAAATATCTTATAAATACAAAATATCTTTAAGTTTACAAGTTTAGCAAATTAAAGCATGCATAACTTTATTAAAAGGAGATAAATGTAGGTTAAATAAATATGTTTGTATCATTGTAGTGTCCAAATCTGGATTTAGTGGTTTTTTTTAGCAAGAGGATTGAATAGAACATAAAATATTTTCTGCAAAATCAGTTACAGATTTATAAATGCATGTTGTTATATTAGCTTGATAAAAATGCGTATCAACACAATTTTTGCACATTTTAAAATTATTAATTACTTTTATCTTGTGATTTGCATTTAACTCTGCAAAGACAAATATTAATGTCATGCAGAGATGGTCGCTGTCCAAGTAATCATACAGCTGCAGGAAGGGATGACCAGCTGTTGATGACTGCCAGATTCTCTAGAGAGAAGACAAGTGGTTTCTTGCAATTTGTTCCTTTATGATTGTTTTATTTTCATTATGCAGTGGGCACTGTGCATACCAAACAGGAGTGGCATTTTTAACTTCTGTATAAATCTCTGCAACAGGGTGAACCTACACACACACACACACATACAGTACAGACCAAAAGTTTGGACACACCTTCTCATTCAAAGATTTTTCTGTATTTTCATGACTATGAAAATTGTACATTCACACTGAAGGCATCAAAATTATGAATTAACACATGTGGAATTATATACTTAACAAAAAAGGTGAAACAACTGAAAATATGTCTTATATTCTAGGTTCTTCAAAGTAGCCACCTTTTTGCTTTGATTACTGCTTTGCACACTCTTTGCATTCTCTTGATGAGCTTCAAGAGGTTGTCACCGGAAATGGTTTTCACTTCACAGGTGTGCCCTGTCAGGTTTAATAAGTGGGATTTCTGGCATTATAAATGAGGATTTCTCGTCTGTACGTATATACTGTATATATCTTATATCATATATATAGATATATATATATGATATTTATACTATAATATTGATATAGAATTGATATATATCTGTATGCATATATATATATATATATATATATATATATATACACACTGCTCAAAATAATAAAGGGAACACTCAAATAGCACATCCTAGATCTGAATAAATGAAATATTCTCATTGAATACTTTGCTCTGTACAAAGTTGAATGTGCCGACAACAAAATCACACAAAAATCATCAATGGAAATCAAATTTATTAACCAACGGAGGCCTGGATTTGGAGTCACACACAACATTAAAGTGGAATGTCCTTACAACAAGTCAAAATGATGCTCAGTAGTGTGTGTGGCCTCCATGTGCCTGTATGACATCCCTGTGCCTGTATGACCTCCCTACAATGCCTGGGCATGCTCCTGATGAGGCGACGGATGGTCTCCTGAGGGATCTCCTCCTTGTCCTGGACTAAAGCATCTGCCAATTACTGGACAGTCTGTGGTGCAATGTGACGCTGGCAGATGGAGTTATACATGATGTCCCAGATGTGCTCAATCGAATTCAGGTCTGGGGAACGGGCAGGCCAGTCCATAGCTTCAAAGCCTTCATCTTGCAGGAACCGCTGACACACTCCAGCCACATGAGGTCTGGCATTGTCCTGTATTAGGAGGAACCCAGGGCCAACCGCACCAGCATATGGTCTCACAAGGGGACTGAGGATCTCATCTCAGTTCCTAATGACAGTCAGTGTACCTCTGGAGAGCACATGGCGGCTGTGAGGCCCTCCAAAAAAATGCCACCACACACCATTACTGACCCACTGCAAACCAGTCATGCTAAAGGATGTTGCAGGCAGCAGATCGCTCTCCACGGAATCTCCAGACTTTGTCACGTCTGTCACGTGCTCAGTGTGAACCTGCTTTCATCTGTGAAGAGCACAGGGTGCCAGTGGCAAATTTGCCAATCCTGGTGTTCTGTGGCAAATGCCAAGTGCCCTGCAAGTGTGAAACAACTGAAAATATGTCTTATATTCTAGGTTCTTCAAAGTAGCCACCTTTTTGCTTTGATTACTGCTTTGCACACTCTTTGCATTCTCTTGATGAGCTTCAAGAGGTTGTCATCGGAAATGGTTTTCACTTCACAGGTGTGCCCTGTCAGGTTTAATAAGTGGGATTTCTGGCCTTATAAATGAGGATTTCTGGTCTGTACTATATATATCTATATCTAAGATATATATATAATATATTATATATATATATATTGTGACAGTGTCACTGGTTTTATATGTGAGGGGAGGTATGTGTCACACAGGATGCTCTCCTGTGTGAACTAAGACCTACTTCATTTATCTGCCAGCGGACCTCGGTTTATCATCCACAAACGGACGGCCTGGTGGAACGCTTCAACAAGACCTTAAAGGCGATGCTCAAGAAGGTCGTTGAAAAGGATAGGAGAGACTGGGACTACCTGCTCCCATTTCTGCTTTTCTCGGTCAGAGAAGTTCCTCAAGCCTCCACGGGCTTCTCTCCATTTGAGCTCCTATATGGGCGGCATCCAAGATGTCTCCTGGACATCGCCAAGGAAACTTGGGAGGCTGAAGTCACGCCACACCGGAGTATCATCGAACATGTTGCCCAGTTACAGGAGAGAATGTCCAAGGTGATGCCCATCGTAAAGGAACATCTCCTCCAGGTGCAGGAAGCCCAGGCGAGAGTCTATAACCGGTCGGCGAGACTAATACAGTTCCAGCCTGGAGACCGTGTTTTGGTGCTGATCCCTACCATCGAGAGCAAGTTCCTCGCCAAATGGCAAGGTCCATACGAGGTGGTGGAGAAAGTCAGCGAGGTTAATTATAAAGTCCACCAGCCTGTCCGAAGGAAGGCACATCAAATCTATCATATAAACTTGCTCAAGCCGTGGCGGGACCGTGAACCTGTGGAAACTCCTTGTCTGGGCTGGGAGCCGCACCAGAAGGCAAGGTGGAGGAGGTCACTATTGCAGAGACTCTATCACCGGCCCAGAAGCAACAGTGTCGAGAATTACTACAGCGAAATCGGGACCTGTTCTCAGAGTTGCCAGGGCATACACAAGTGATAGAGCATGACGTGCTGACAGAACCGCATGTACAGTGAATTTGAAGCCGTATCGTATTCCGGAAGCACGCCGGGAGGTGATCTCGGCTGAGGTGAAGAGGATGTTAGACCTCGGGGTAATAGAGGAGTCAAAAAGTGGGTGGTCGAGCCCAATCGTCCTCGTGCCGAAGCCCAATGGAGAGTGGAGGTTTTGTAATGACTACCGTCGGCTAAATGAGGTATCCAAGTGTGACGCGTACCCGATGCCCCGCGTCGACGAACTCATCGAGAGGCTTGGACCGGCGAGGTACATCACCACTCTTGACCTGACGAAGGGCTACTGGCAGATCCCCATGTCCCAGATGGCTAAAGAGAAGACGGCTTTCTCAACACCTGATGGCTGTTTTCAATACAAGCGGATGCCGTTCGGACTACAGGGGGCCCCAGCCACTTTCCAGAGGGCTATGGATCGGATCCTAGCCCCACATAAGAAGTATGCCGCAGCCTACCTCGACGACATTGTGGTCTTTAGCCCAGACTGGGCTAGTCACCTACCTAAATTACAGGCCGTTTTGGACGCGCTAAGGAAAGCAGGATTTACCATAAATCCGAAAAAGTGTGCCATCGGAAAAGAGGAGGCCAAGTACCTGGGCTATGTTGTTGGGAGAGGCGAAATAAAGCCGCAGATCAAGAAAGTGGAGGCAATTCAAACCTGGCCGCAACCGCTCTCAAAGAAGCAGGTGAAAGCATTCCTGGGAATGGTGGGATACTACCGGCGGTTTATCCCGAATTTCGCCACGATTGCCGCCCCACTAACAGATCTTCTAAAAGGCACCAAATCAACCATGGTGAAATGGACGGAAGAAACGGAGACCGCGTTTCAAAAGCTGAAGCTAATACTGTGCAAACAGCCTGTCCTGGTCGCACCAGACTTTAAGAAAGAATTTGTGGTCCAGACTGACGTATCAGAGGTTAGTCTAGGGGCCGTACTCTCCCAAGAAATAAATGGGGAAGAACATCCCATTCTCTATCTAAGCCGAAAGCTGTCCTCCTGCGAGAAGAACTACGCCATAGTAGAAGAAAGAGTGTTTAGCCATAAAATGGGCCGTGGATACACTGAAATATTACCTACTAGGCCGGAAGTTTAAATTAGTATCAGACCATGCCCCGTTGAGATGGTTGAGGGAAAAGAGGGGAAAAAATGCTAGGGTAACTAGATGGTTCCTAGAGCTGCAAGAATTTAACTTTCACGTGGAGCATAGGCCAGGGAAGTTACATGGGAATGCAGATGCCCTCTCTAGGATTCCCTGTCTGGTGTCAGAAGATGTCCAAACCCCCGGCTTTGGGCAGAGGGGGGGAATATGTGACAGTGTCACTGGTTTTATATGTGAGGGGAGGTATGTGTCACACAGGATGCTCTCCTGTGTGAACTAAGACCTACTTCATTTATCTGCCAGCATGTTATATGTTAAAAGGGTGTGGCTGAGCAATGTATAAAAGCTCAGTCCTGTTTTTTTTCCTCTGGTGTAGTCTGGAGAGGAAAGACTCCAGACAGGATAGTGGAAGCTGCAGAGCTTGCCACAAGGACTGTAGCAGTGCAGTTTATGCTACCGAGAGTGGGCGGAACCCACTCATCTATGGACTGAGTTATTGTTTGTTTTTTTTATGCTTTTCCCGTTTAACCCAGAAGGGTCATGTTTACTTTTCCTGCGAAACCTGCATGAGTTTATGGCTGATAATAAACCAGCAGAAAGAAAACCCAGAGAACGTGTGACCTGAGTCTGCCTTCAGGAGAGCCGAGCGAGACGTCTTACCACAATATATATATCTATATATATCATATATAGATATTGATATATATACTGTATGCATATATATATATATATATATATATATATATATATTATAGTATATATATACTTATGGTATATATATATATATATATATATATATATATATATATATATATGTATATACACACTGCTCAAATATAAAGGGAACACTTAAATAGCACATCCTAGATCTGAATGAATGAAATATTCTCATTGAATACTTTGCTCTGTACAAAGTTGAATGTGCCAACAACAAAATCACACAAAAATCATCAATGGAAATCAAATTTATTAACCAACGGAGGCCTGGATTTGGAGTCACACACAACATTAAAGTGGAATGTCCTTACAACAAGTCAAAATGATGCTCAGTAGTGTGTGTGGCCTCCATGTTCCTGTATGACATCCCTGTGCCTGTATGACCTCCCTACAATGCTGGACATGCTCCTGATGAGGCGGCGGATGGTCTCCTGAGGGATCTCCTCCTTGTCCTGGACTAAAGTATCTGCCAACTACTGGACAGTCTGTGGTGCAATGTGACGCTGGCAGATGGAGTTATACATGATGTCCCAGATGTGCTCAATCGAATTCAGGTCTGGGGAACGGGCAGGCCAGTCCATAGCTTCAAAGCCTTCATCTTGCAGGAACTGCTGACACACTCCAGCCACATGAGGTCTGGCATTGTCCTGTATTAGGAGGAACCAGGGCCAACCGCACCAGCATATGGTCTCACAAGGGGACTGAGGATCTCATCTCTGTACCTAATGGCAGTCAGTGTACCTCTGGAGAGCACATGGTGGGCTGTGAGGCCCTCCAAAGAAATGCCACCACACACCATTACTGACCCACTGCAAACCAGTCATGCTAAAGGATGTTGCAGGCAGCAGATCGCTCTCCATGGAATCTCCAGACTTTGTCACGTCTGTCACGTGCTCAGTGTGAACCTGCTTTCATCTGTGAAGAGCACAGGGTGCCAGTGGCGAATTTGCCAATCCTGGTGTTCTGTGGCAAATTCCAAGTGCCCTGCAAGGTGTTGGGCAGTAAGCATAACCCCCATCTGTGGACGTCGGATACTCAGACCATCCTCATGGAGTCGATTTCTAACTGTTTGTACAGA
>JARQOD010000006.1:220391356-220559310 GCA_033576555.1 Oophaga sylvatica | reverse complement strand
TCCGTCTGGGGTTACAAGCGGTACTGGACTGTCCAGTGAAGATTGTGAGGAGTGGAATCAGGTGTTTACTGACGGGTCTTATATAAGGATTTTCCCTTTCCCATCAGGGTTGCCGGTGATCAATTGTTCTGGCCCTCAATCCTTGATTTCCCTGTTTCCTTGTAGCCTGCTGTGTCGTGTCTGCATCTCCTGCTAACAATAAGACATTTCTTCTTTTTGTTTTTGTGCTTGATTTTTGCTTTTTGTCCGCACTTCTGTGGGGGCCTTCGGGGTTCCCTCTGGGGGCTTTTGCCCTCTCAGTTTAGTTCAGCCACTGATGTTTGTACTTTTTGCTTTTTCCAGTTTTTTCAGTGGCTGCGTTTTGATTTTGTTACACCAAGAACTAATTTAGGTGGTAGAGGTCGTGTGATCCAGGTAAATTGAAAGGGTAGAGTTGGTTCTTTTCGGGGTTTTTTTGGGGATTGCAGTAAGTGCCCTTCCTATCCTTTTCTATTTAGGTAGTTTGGGCCCCAACGTTTGCTCATACTATTTTCTGTCTGTGTCAGTATTTCATCTTGTCTAACCGCCATTACATGTTTGGGGGCTTTCTATGTTCTTTGGGGATCTGCTCCGGGGCAGATAGCTTTCCTCTTTCTATCTTTAGGTGTAGTTAGTTTCTCAGGCTGTGACGAGGCGTCTAGGACCAACGTAGGAACGCTCCACGGCTGCCTCTAGTTGTGGTGGTTAGTCAGGGTACTGCAATCTCATAGATTCCAACTTCTCTGGTGTATTGCCTTTTTACCTGCACTCCTCAGCTACCGAAATATAACAGGAATTATTCCATCGGGGACAGGGAGTTGCTAGTAGTGAAGTTGGCTTTCTCTGAGTGGAGACATCCGTTGGAGGGGGCTCGCTTTCCCTTACAAGTCTTTACGGATTACAAGAATTTGGTATACTTGCAAACAGCCCAGTGGCTAAATTCTCGTCAGGCCAGATGGTCCTTGTTTTTCTCCCGATTTCACTTTACCCTCCATCATCTCTCGGGAGAGAAGAACATTCGGGCTGATGCTCTCTCTCGATACGTGGTGTCCTCTGAGGAGGAGGAGGGGGAGCCTCGGCTTATTGTCCCTTCTGAGAGCCTGAGAACCGTAGTGCCGGTTTCGCTAGAGTCTGTACCTCTGGGCAAGACTTTTGTACCACCCAATTTGCGACTGGAGGTTCTCTCTTGGGCTCATTCGTCCAGGGTGGGTGGATATTTTGGGACTTAAAGGACATCTGAGCTGCTGGCGAGGATGTACTGGTGGCCGCATATGGTCCGTGATGTTGGGGATTATGTTCGGGCGTGCGTCTCCTGCGCGAAGAATAAGTCTCCTCGACAACGGCCAGCTGGGTTACTTTACCCTTTGCCGGTGGCAGACAGGCCCTGGGAGATGCAATGTAGTAGAGCAAGCTGACAGCACACACAGAGTGTGGGCACACGAACCGAGTCCAAGGAACCAACTTGGGAAGTCCATGTGAAAACAAAAATAGAACAGCGCTCCATCCAGGTGTATATAGTAGAAAAACTTTATTCAGCCATAAAAAACGACGTTTCAACCATAATCAGGTCTTTGTCAAGTGCATACAAACATTTAACAAGGCGGTCTTAAGTAGTGTGGAAACTGACATCAGAACCAATCACCACCCAGGGGCCGCCTACATAAAAACACATATACAGAACATAAAGTATTATACAGCATAACAGAGATCAACTAAGTATATACCATATTATCATTAATATTGTGCATGATTAGACTCACAAATCTAAATACAAAGACAAATCCCTGTTCAATCCTATATAAACACCAAAAGCGTCATATTGTTACCATTGTGATCCAAAACCATGTTATCACATTAGCATATGTAAAAGGGATAGGGCCAATAGGATCTAAGAGCAGAAAAGGCGCCAAATAGAATGCTAACCAATCGCTATATCACATATATATCGCACCGCTACATTCACCAATCATAGTACCGCTATCTTAAGGATAAAACGCTAACTGCATCATTGAATAAAGTGATCCCACAAGGCGGAACTAACCTTGCTATACAGCGCTCATGGTGCATCCAGGATCCGGAAGTGGCACTCACGTGATTTCCTCGCCAACGTACCGACGCCTCCGAGTCATAGCTAGTCAGGGTAGTCTCCTGGGAAACCCAGGAAGCAACAACACTGGGGCGCATGCGCACAGAGCAGAAATGTGATCACACAGAGCAGAAATGAGATCGCAAATATCCACCGCTGTCACCAATGGTATACACGCTGCTGATATAATACAGACACCTTATTAACAACACGCAGGAGACCAAAGTCACCATATTTGTGTGTTATATAGACAGTAGCTATATTATGGCACCAGAAAAAGGAAAAAAATAATAAAAAACATTTTTACCATATCCACAAACAGCTGACCACAATGTAAACTTTATTGAGAAAAAAATAAATATAAAAAATAATAAAAAATAACTAAATATACAAAGGGACAATGGGATACCGGGGGAGCAATATATGTACACCAACATTCCATCTCCTCTATATCATCTCAATGCCCCATGTCACCATAAAGTCCCAAGTGAGCCTAAAAAAAGAAAAAAGAAAAAGAAAAACTAGAAAAAAAATATATATATGTACATTAGTAAATGTCATATTAAACCCTAACGGTGGCGAAAAACCCCCCACAAAAGTCAGTTTATATATTATGTAAGTTGAATTCTATATTCAAGCCATCTGGCTGTAGAGAGCCCAACGTATGAATCCATCTTAATTCCTTATTCCTAAGCATTCTAACTCTATCGCCACCCCTTCTGGGTACCGGAACACTGTCAATAACCCTGAACCTAAGTTGGTTAACCAAATGTCTGTTGTCAATGAAATGTTTTGGAACAGGTAAATCAATAAGTTTCGTCCTGATCGTACTTTTATGCTTACTAATACGCGCCCTAACCTCCATGGTGTCTCCCCGACGTAAACTAGCCCACAAGGGCACACAATCATGTACACCACAAAACTTGATGCACAGGAATATCTCTCCTTCAAAAAAATTTTTTACCAGTCTTAGGATGGCAAAAGAAATCACCTTTAAGCATATTATTGCAACATGCAAATCCCAAACAGGGAAAATTCCCATTACGAGGAGTACTGAGGGTACGTTGAATCGTCAATTTAGATTAACCAAAATCGGACCTGACTAATTTGTCACGTAAATTCCGGGCCCTCCTAAAGGACATAACTGGAGGAGTCTCAAATTCCAAAACAGACGGTAACCACGTCGTAACAGGGTCAGTGTTTCCTAAGAATAGAGCCCATGCGATTACTCACAGGGTTATACGTGGACACAAATGGAATACGTTTCTTACATTGTTTAGCATTTGTCTTATGGCGGGAGGCCTCACGTGTCGTATTTAGGGCCCTAGTCTTATACCCAGCCACAATTTCTCTTGGATACCCTCTTGCTAAAAATTTCTTACACATATCATCCAAACGTTGATCCACAACATCTTCATCAGATACTATTCTTCTGACACGTAACAACTGACTCCAAGGTAGGGAACTCACCATACGTCTCGGGTGATTGCTGTTGTACAATAAAAGGCTGTTCCTATCTGTACTCTTAACAAACAAATCTGTTTTCAAACTATCACCTTCCTTATAAACCAATGTATCAAGGAACTGAACCTGTGTTGTTGAATAAGACAAAGTAAATTTAAGTTCCGGGTATATCTGATTCAGTTCAGTGTGAAAATTACACAGAGAATCTTGACCACCCTCCCACACCACAAAAATGTTGTCAATGTAGCGCCACCAGACCCCGACATGGCACCAGAGGCTGGACTTGTACACAAACTCATCCTCAAGTACCGCCATATAGATGTTAGCATACGTGGGGGCCACATTAGACCCCATGGCGGTACCACGACGCTGAAGAAAAAACTCATCACCGAAGAGAAAACAATTCCTCCTCAGAATGAGTTCCAGCAGCGTGAGGATGAGTTGTGCACACTCCGGAGCCACGTCAGAGCCCGATAGCGCCACAGAGACAGCATGAAGACCCTTCTCATGTTCTATCGAGGTATATAAAGATACCACATCAAATGAAACCAGAATAGTAGATTCAGTTACTCTATTATTTTCAATTTTATCGAGAAAATCATTAGTATCCTTGACATAAGAGCGTGTCGAAATCGCAAACCTCCGCAATACTTTGTCAAGAAAAATGGCCACCCTATTGAATAGGGAGCCCCACCCGAAATGATGGGGGCCCGGGGGGGTTCCACAAATCCTTGTGGATTTTCGGAAGTACATATAGTACCGGGATCACAGGTTTAGCGACAATCAAATAATCAGATAATTTTTGATCAATTATGCCTGAGGCCAGAGAATCACTCACAAGTTGTAGCTCTCTCAAAAAATCAGGTGTAGGATCATGTGACAGCCGTTCATAGACAGCTTTGTCACCTAGCTGGCGTAAAATTTCAGCCCTATATTTTTTACTTTCCATCACCACCACCGCCCCGCCTGTATCGGCCGGCTTGATGGTGATGGAAGTATTGTTAACCAGACCATCCAAAGCTAATTAAGCGCTCCAAATGGTTCCGTGATGCGGATGATAATAGATTGGGTCATGTTTTTTCTTGGCAAACGGGCAATTGTCCAGAATACTGGACGTGGGAGATTTATGCCCTCAAGGAGGCATAAAAACCACAGGATAGAAAAATGTCGAATTTTGGCTTTACTACTGCGGAATCCGAATCCACAGATGATTCAAGTCTGGGTGGTTCTAACAGGATGCTTATTTTAGGGAAGGACACAACCGACAAGCTTACTCCAAGAGAAGGGGTGCAGAGGTGGTCGAAACACAGGAGGCAAGAACATAGGTTGAGAACAGAGATTGACACACAACACCACGATGAAGATGAAGAACAGAGAGGACAATCGGAGGGATCACTAAATGAGTTGGTGGTAAATATTTCATCTGTGTAATTGTCTGATATTGAAATGGACATTCTATCTAGGGGTTTGTCTTTTTGTCCATCTAATTCACCTGACTGGTTTGAGTTGGAATGTGATTTACAGGCTTTCTTTAGAAGATTGAGATTGTCATCATTTTTTGCTGATAAGATGAGTACCAATACTGCGGATGCTGATACCAATGTACATGGTTTTTCTTTGCAGAGTATGGGATTGTACAATAAGAGTAATTTTCAACCTCCCAATCAGAATCACTTTGTTGAATCATATATCGAATTTGTGCAG
Organism: Oophaga sylvatica; assembly: GCA_033576555.1. Classification (NCBI taxonomy): domain Eukaryota; kingdom Metazoa; phylum Chordata; class Amphibia; order Anura; family Dendrobatidae; genus Oophaga; species Oophaga sylvatica. The sequence continues at coordinate 220,554,038 of JARQOD010000006.1, read as the reverse complement.
AGAGATGTTACAAAATTGAGACAGGGATATAAAGTTAAGAAGGTCTTTAACTTGTCTTTGTAGGAAAGAAATGCCCTGGATGGTCTGGTTAACAATACTTCCATCACCATCAAGCCGGCCGATAAAGGAGGGGCGGTGGTGGATGATGAATAGTAAAAAATATAGGGCTGAAATTTTACGCCAGCTAGGTGACGAAGCTGTCTATGAACGGCTGTCACCTGATCCTACACCTGATTTTTTGAGAGAGCTACAACTTGTCGTGAGTGATTCTCTGGCCTCAGGCCTAATTGATCAAAAATTATCTGATTATTTGATTGTCACTAAACCTGTGATCCCGGTACTATAGGTACTTCCGAAAATCCACAAGGATTTGTGGAACCCCCCTGGGCGCCCCATCGATTCCGGGCAGGGCTCCCTATTCAGTAGGGTGGCCATTTTTCTTGACAAAGTATTGCGAAGGTTTGCGATTTCGACACGCTCTTATGTCAAGGATACTAATGATTTTCTCGATAAAATTGAAAATATTAGAGTAACTGAATCTACTATTCTGGTTTCAATTGATGTGGTATCTATATATACCTCGATAGAACATGAGAAGTGTCTTCATGCTGTCTCTGTGGCGCTATCGGGCTCTGACGTGGCTCCGGAGTGTGCACAACTCATCCTCACGCTGCTGGAACTCATTCTGAGGAGGAATTTTTTTCTCTTCGGTGATGAGTTTTTTCTGCAGCGTCGTAGGTACCGCCATGGGGTCTAATGTGGCCCCCACGTATGCTAACATCTATATGGCGGTACTTGAGGATGAGTTTGTGTACAAGTCCAGCCTCTGGTGCCATGTCGGGGCCTGGTGGCACTACATTGACAACATTTTTGTGGTGTGGGAGGGTGGTCAAGATTCTCTGTGTGATTTTCACACTGAACTGAATCAGATATACCCGGAACTTAAATTTACTTTGTCTTATTCAACAACACAGGTTCAGTTCTTTGATACATTGGTTTATAAGGAAGGTGATAGTTTGAAAACAGATTTGTTTGTTAAGAGTACAGATAGGAACAGCCTTTTATTGTATAACAGCAATCACCCGAGACGTATGGTGAGTACCCTACCATGGAATCAGTTGTTACGTGTCAGAAGAATAGTATCTGATGAAGATGTTGTGGATCAACGTTTGGATGATATGTGTTAAGGTCTGCGGAACGCACCAAATATATGATGTAGAGAGGTGCGTTCGCAGCCCGGGGTCCACCGTGCAGGAAGAGCCTGCTGCTAGTAAAATGGCGCAAGAAGCGAACTCTGTTATCCCGCAGAGTCGCCAAAATAAACGTCGTAACGCTCTGTGGCAATATGTGCGAACTCTGTTATTCCACAGAGCCGCTAGAGGGAATGGCGTAGCGCTATATGGTGACGGGTGCGAACTCACTTAACACAACTGAGTCACAAAATAAACACGCTAGGGCGCTGTCTAGCTTTGAAAGCAAACCCTGTTCGTCACAAAGCCGCAGAGACAAACTTCTGTGTCCTGTCAGGCACCCAGGTACACAGTTGACTGCTAAGCGAACATAGAAAGTGATCATGCGCTAATGTCTTCGCTGGAGTCACCCGCAATCTATGGCATCTGAACGCCAGGCCCTGAATACGGCAATCAAACTCCTCACCGGTTATGCTGGTAATCTAGGGCATCTAGGACACCGACCCTGACCAGCTAGCATACCAAGCTCCTCACCGATTAAGTCGGTATTGTAATGAGGCAAAGCATATAACGGTTGATATTAGCGCATGGCGGCCCAGCCATGCCACCCTTTTATAGCAACAGCTACAGGGCCTGCCAGAATCAAGGACCAATGAGAAACTGTTCCAAAACACCTGTAGTTTCAGGACCTTCCTGGCGGACCAATAGGAGCAGCTGCAGTACCTGAACATATGACCCCTGATCCCCAATGAGAGATCTTACCCTGGGCATGCTCAGAAGGGGAAATGCAGGACTTCATCCCAAAGACGTCTGCTCCAGCACTGGCTATAATAGCAGATCCAGGAGAGGCAGTAGCAAGTCTCTGCACAGTATTGGAATGAGCTAGACCCTGGGACCGATGTCTCTGCTGAGCAGGCTTCACTGTGGCTGGAGATGAATTGGAGACCGCAGCAGGACTAGTTCGAGACTCCCCTTGTGCCGCAGCGGGAACACGAACCCTAACAATATGTGTAAGAAATTTTTAGCAAGAGGGTATCCAAGAGAAATTGTGGCTGGGTATAAGACTAGGGCCCTAAATATGACACGTCAGGCCTCCCGCCATATGCCAAATGCTAAACAATGTAAGAAACGTATTCCATTTGTGTCCACGTATAACCCTGTGAGTAATCGCATGGGCTCTATTCTTAGGAAACACTGGACCCTGTTACGACGTGGTTTACCATCTGTTTTGGAATTTGAGACTCCTCCAGTTATGTCCTTTAGGAGGGGCCGGAATTTACATGACAAATTAGTCAGGTCCGATTTTGGTTCATCTAAATTGACGATTCAACGTACCTTCAGTACTCCTCGTAATGGAAATTTTCCCTGTTTGGGATTTGCATGTTGCAATAATATGCTTAAAGGTGATTTCTTTTGCCATCCTAAGACTGGTAAAAATTTTTTTTGAAGGAGAGATATTCCTGTGCATCAAGTTTTGTGGTGTACATGATTGTGTGCCCTTGTGGGCTAGTTTACGTCGGGGAGACGACCATGGAGGTTAGGGCGCGTATTAGTAAGCATATAAGTACGATCAGGACGAAACTTATTGATTTAAATGTTCCAAAACATTTATTGACAACAGACATTCGGTTAACCAACTTAGGTTCAGGGTTATTGACAGTGTTCTGGTACCCAGAAGGGGTGGCGATAGAGTTAGAATGCTTAGGAAAAAGGAATTAAGATGGATTCATAAGTTGGGCTGTCTACAGACGGATGGCTTGAATATAGAATTCAACTTACATAATATGTAAACTGACTTTTGTGGGGGGGTTTTCTCCACCGTTAGGGTTTAATATGACATTTACTAATGTACAGATATATTTTTTTTCTTTATTTTTTCTTTTTTCTTCTTTTCTTTTTTTAGGCTCACTTGGGTCTTTATGGTGACATGGGGCATTGAGATGATATAGAGGAGATGGAATATTGGTGTACATATATTGCTCCCCTGGTATCCCATTGTCCCTTTGTATAGTTAGTTATTTTTTATTATTTTTTATATTTATTTTTTTCTCAATAAAGTTTACATTGTGGTCAGCTGTTTGTGGATATGGTATTATATCAGCAGCGTGTATACCATTGGTGACAGCGGTGGATATTTGCGATCTCATTTCAGCTCTGTATGATTTCATTTCTGCTGTGTGCGCATGCGCCCAGTGTGGTTGTTTCCTTGGTTTCCCAGAGACTACACTGACGAGCTATGACTCGAGCGTCGTACGTTGGCGAGGAGATCACGTGGGTGCCACTTCCGGATCCTGGATGCACCGATGGGCGCTGTATAGCAGGGTTAGTTCCGCCTTGTGGGATCACTTTATTCAATGACGCAGTTAGCACTTTATCGCTTAAGATAGCGTACTATGATTAGTGAATGTAGCGGTGCGATATATATGTGATATAGCGATTGGTTAGCATTCTATTTGGCGCCTTTTCTCCTCTTACATCCTATTGGCCCTATCCCTTTGACATATGCTAATGTGATAACATGGTTTGGATCTCCATGGTAACAATATGACGCTTTTGGTGTTTATATAGGATTGAACAGGGATTTGTCTTTGTATTTAGATGTTGTGAGTCTATCATGCCACATATTAATAATAATATGGATATACTTAGTTGATCTCTGTTATGCTGTATAATACTTTATGTTCTGTATATGTGTTTTTATGTAGGCGGCCCCTGGTGGTGATTGGTTCTGATGTCAGTTTCCACACTACTTAAGACCGCCTTGTTATATGTTTTGTATGCACTTTATAAAGACCTGATTATGGTAGAAACGTCGTTTTTTTAAGCTGAATAAAGTTTTTTACTATATACACCTGGATGGGCGCTGTTCTATTTTGTTTTCACAAGGCCCTGGAGATGGTCGGAATGGACTTTGTGGTGGCTTACCCAAGTCTCGTGTTTGCACCATCATTTGGGTGATCATCGACCATTTTTCCAAATGTGCACCTGGTGCCGTTACCACGGTTACCTTCTGCACGGGCCCTGGCTGCTTTGTTCATAAGACATATCTTTCATCTACACGGCATGCCGGACAAAACCGTTAGTGACCGAGGTCCCCAGTTTGCATCTCGATTCTGGAGAGAGCTTTGTCAACTACTCGTATTGAGTTAAATCTCTCTTCGGCATATCATCCCGAGAGGAATGGGTTGGTAGAGAGGGCCAACCAGACCTTGGTCACATATCTACGACACTTTGTCTCTGCCAGGCAGGATGACTGGGAATCTTTGTTACACTGGGCAGAGTTTGCGTTGAACAACGCCATGGCAGACTCCACTGGACAGACACCATTCCTCCTTAATTACGGTCAGCATCCGCGGGTTCCTGTGCCTATGCCCGTGTCTTCCACCGACTCCAGGGTGACAGACTGGGTTGTGGAGGCACAGGACATTTGGGACCGTACTCAGGATGCCATTCAGGCCTCCAAGGAGAGGATGAGGTCCTCCGCTGACGCACATCGGCGCCCCGCTCTGACATTTGCTCACGGTGACTTGGTGTGGCTCTCTGCCCGTAACATCAGGCTGCGAGTGGAGTCCACCAAGTTGGCACCCCATTACCTGGGTCCCTTCAAAGTCCTCGCGCAGGTTAACCCTGTGGTATACCGTTTGGCCCTTCCACCACGCCTGGGTATCTCCGACACCTTTCATGTATCCCTCTTGAAACCCGTGGTCATGTCCCGGTTCTCTGAGTCATCTGCCGGGACATCGGGTACGTCTACGGACGATCACGAGGTGAACGCTATTGTGGGGTGCAAGGTAGTACGGGGCAAAAAGTTTTATTTGATGGATTGGAGGGTTATGGGCCTGAGGATAGGTCCTGGGAGCCTGTTGAGCGCATTCACGCTCCGCAGCTCACTGCTGCCTTTGAGCGTTGTGAGGCCCAAAGGAGGGGGGCCCTAGGGAGTGGGGTAATGTTAGGAGTCGAGTTCCCACTCCTGCACAAAGGGAATCTCGAGCTATCCCTGCTGCGGTCTCCCATCCGTCTCCGGCCGCAGTGGAACCTGCTCAGCAGAGACGTCGGTCCCAGCGTCTCGCTCAGTCTAGTGCTGTGCAGAGGATAACTGCTGCCTCTCCAGGTCCTGCCATTGTAACTAGTGCAGGTCAGCGGCATGCAGACTAAGTTGGGACCAAGTCCTGTGTTTTCCTTTCTGAGCATGCCCAGGGTAAGATCTCTCATAGGAGATCAGGGGTCATATGCTCAGCTACTGCAGTGACTCCCATTGGTTCTCCTGGAAGGTCCTGAACCTGCTTGAGTTCTGGGGCAGGCTTCCATTGGTTCTTCCAGGAAGGTCTTGCAGCTGCTGCTGCTATAAAAGGGTTGCACAGCCGCACGGCCATGCGTTAGTGTCAATTGCATTATGTGCTTTGCGCCAGTGTGATCATGCACACATGTGGTTAGGGCTCGGCTGAAATAAGCCCCTAGAATACCGGCACCTCCGGTGAGGAGATTTTTGTGCATGTGGTTAGGGCTTGGCTGAAATAAGCCCCTAGAATACCGGCTTCTCCGGTGAGGAGATTGTTTGATTGCATTCCTGACTGCATGATTACGGACTGCTACCCGCACAGCAATTGTCTGTGTATCCCTGTAGAGTTAACAGGACACAGTACCTATCTCTGGGTCTCTACCTCAACGACTCTGTGGTGTATCAGAGTTAGTTTTTACCGCCATATAGTGCCACAGTATTTATATTTGCGACTCTGTGAAGTAACAGAATTTACCTATACCCCCATCTTACTAGCGGCAGGCTCTGCCTGCACGGTGGACCCCGGGCTGCGAACGCACCCACTATTTATATTTATCTGGTGTGTTCTGAAGACCCTAACACTGTCACTTTGGCTAGTGACTACCATATTTGTAGCATATGGTTTTTGTAGACATTCAGATTAGTGCAAACATGCTTTACACAACATGTATCAAAATAAGTAATAAAAAAATAACAAACATTTTGATAAATAATAAGATATAAGAAAAATAACAAATTACAAGTGGTGGTATGTTGGTGGAGGTGAGGGCGGAAGCCCAGCATCTCTTTGTTGCTGGCTTGGGTGACCACATTGACCATCACCCTGATGGGGTGGATTTTCTTGGCCCAGAGGTAACATGTAGCCAGGGTCAGGTTGTTGTGTGGCCAAATGGCCCTAAAGATAAAGGAGAATATACTCCTGGGGATGCTGGTACCCATGAGAATCATACCCCCCCAATATGGCCATGTCATCCAAATCCAGGTTGGGACCAGCCTCCAACACTGGATCTGTATAAGTGGCCATATTGGGCAGGTGGGTTATAGGCTGCCATTTGATGCTGTTGTTGGCAAGGTTGGTTTTGTGGAGGAATGGGTTGAGGTGTAGGCACACATGCAGGAGGTCCCTCAGATCCTAATTGAGCATGCACATCTTGATGGGGGTAAGGCGAAGAAGGTTACGGGGTGAGAGCTGCCACCCTCAAGGATTCCAAACACCTCATATGGGTTATTGGGTTGTGTGCATGCATCAATTAGGATCTGAATGGCTCCTCGCACACGTAACCTGACATCACGGGGTAGGGGACGTAGGTAAAGGGCAAGGCTGCGTGAATAAGCCTCTTCACAATCATCCACAGCTGCCCTGGACAGGTAATTGAGGTCCCCTGTGTCCACATGCCTCCGGCTATCAGAGGCAGCGTTCTCTCTCCTTCATCTCCCATAGCGGGATATTCACAACAGGTTGGGGGAGCCTCCAGACGTACAGTATGGCTGCTTCTGTTGCCTGGTTCCTCAAGACTGCTGGGTGCTGGTTCAGCTGATGGGTCAGGTCCTGCTGCAGGAACTGAAACAAGTCCTGTTACTGGTGCAGCTGGTGGGTCAGGTCCTGGTGCTGGTGGAGCTTGGGGTTGCAGCTGGGAGGATCAGAAGATGTGTTATGCACATATAGTGCTGAACAGCCCGCCTTCCATCATAGGCATTATAAAATAGGCTGCTATCCAGACACTGTGCATTGCACTTTACTGTGTGACTTATGTCCTAAGCAAGCCTTATTTGTGTGTTTTTTCCACTCGGCAGCTAACACCGTCATCATCATTGTTTTTGCGATAGGGTGGCTGCTCTCATCAGTGGTAAGCACCTGTGCTTCCCCAGCCTTTATCTATGGGAGCTTGCTGCATCCTGCTAGTGCACTGGTCATTTGACAAGATTTGGTAAGACTATTATTCATGTGTTTTTGCAAAAAAAATTTCAGGTTTTTATCCTTTTCTTTGAGCTTTGAATTTATGTTAAGTTAGATACTCGCAATATTAATGGGGATCCTTGACATTGGGTTGCGAGCTTATCTTGTTGTGAATGGGTTTGAGATGAGTTCTGAGCAGAGGCTCCCTCTGGTGGTTACAAGCGGTACTAGTGAAGATTGTGAGGACTGGGAATCAGGTGTTACTAACTGGTCTTATATAAGGGAGTCATTTTCCCATCAGGGTTGCCGGTGATCAATTGTTCTGGTCTGAATCCATCATTCCAGTTTCCCTTGTAGCCTGCTGTGTCGTGTCTGCATCTCCTGCTACCAGATAAGATTTTTTCTTCTTTTGTGTTATTGCTATATTTTTGCATTTTGTCTTGCACTTCTTTGGGGGCCTTCTGGGTCCCCTCCGGGGGCTTCTGCCTTCTCAGTCTAGTTCAGCCACTGAGTTTTGTTCTTTTGCTTTTTCCAGTTTTTTCAGTGGCTGCTGTTTTGATTTTGTTACACCAGAGAGCTAATTTAGGTGGTAGAGGTCGTGTGATCTCAGGTGATTTTGAAATTAGTAGAGTTGGTGTTTTTCAGAGTTTTCTGGGATTGCAGTAAGTACCCTTCCTGTCCTTTTCTTTTTAGATAGTTTGGGCCCCAGCGTTTGCTCATTCTATTTTCTTTCTGTGTCAGTATTTCCTCTTGTCTAACCGCCATTACATGTTTGGGGGCTTTCTATTATCTTTGGGGTTCTGCTCCGGGGCAGATAGCTTTCTGTTTCTATCTTTAGGTGTAGTTAGTTTCTCAGGCTGTGACGAGGCGTCTAGGACCAACGTAGGAACGCTCCACGGCTGCCTCTAGTTGTGGTGGTTAGTCAGGGTACTGCAATCCCATAGATTCCAACTGCTCTGGTGTATTGCCTTTTTTTTTACCTGCACTCCTCAGCTACCGAAACATAACAGTATCACCGGCCCATAGAAAATTGTATGGTACTCACAGAAGGGAAAAAATATTGTGATAGAAAAAAAGGTTGTCAGAGTTGTCAGAGATATTTTTCTGTTTGTTGCATTTTTTTTTTTTTTTCCCTCTGTATCTCTGGGTGCTGGGGAGGATCTTTTCTCTCAATGGAGTTTGCACAGTTGTCTGGCCGTGTGGATCAGCTTGCCACTGAGGTTCGGAGTATTGCTATCTATCTTGCTGGGTTGCCTGTTGTGGAACCTAGGATCCCCATGCCAGATTTGTTTTTATGGGATCGAGCTAAGTTTCAGAATTTCAAAAATAATTGTAAATTGTTTTTTGCCTTAAAATCTAAGTCCTCAGAAAACGCAGCGCAGCAGGTTCAAATTATCATCTCTCTCCTGCGCGGCGATCCTCAGGATTGGGCTTTTTCCCTGACACCTGGGGATCCTGTTTTGAGTGATGTTGATGCATTTTTTCAGGCTTTGGGGTTATTGTACGATGAGCCTAATGTCACTGATCAAGCTGAAAAAGCCTTGTTGGCATTAAATCAGGGGCTTGATGACGCTAGTTATACTGTCAGAGATTCCGTAGGTGGGCAGTCCTGACCAAATGGAATGACGACGCTTTGGCGGCCCTTTTCCGGAAGGGTCTGTCAGATAATGTAAAGGATGTTATGGTGGGATTCCCTGTCCCCTCTGGTCTCAATGATTCTATGTCATTAGCGATTCAAATTGACAGACGTTTGCGTGAGCGGAGAAGTATGCGTGGAATGGTGTTGCCTTGTGAACCAGCTCCTGAAACCATGCAGTGTGATAGAGTGGTGTCTGGGGCACAGCGTCATGAGTTTCGAAAGCGCAATGGGTTATGTTTCTACTGTGGTGATGCCTCTCATGCTATTTCAGTCTGCCCTAAGCGGGGAAGACGTTTTGCACGCTCAGTTGTCTTGGGTAGTGTTCAGACTAAGTTTTTATTAACTGTCACTCTGATATGCTCTCTGTCCTCATTTTCTGCTCAGGCTTTCGTTGATTCTGGAGCAGCTATTAACCTGATGGATTATGATTTTGCTAAACGTTGTGGGTTACCCCTTGATACCCCTACAGAAGTCTATTCCCTACTGGGGATCGATTCTACCCCTTTGGCTGAGAATAAACCCCAGTTTTCTACTCAGGTGATAATGAGGGTTGAACCTGATCACCAGGAGTGCTGCAAATTTTTGGTTCTATATAATCTGCATGACATTATAGTGCTGGGTTTCCCTTGGTTACAGTCTCATAATCCTGTTTTGGATTGGAAGTCTGTGTCTGTGGCCAGTTGGGGCTGCCAATGTGTTAATACCAACACTCCTGTTTTTTCTGCCTCCCCCCAGGCTCAGGATGTTCCTGACTTTTTGTTTGATTTTTCTGATGTGTTTAGCGAAAGTAAATCTGCATCCTTGCCTCCCCATAGGAGCTATGACTGCGCTATTGAATTAGTGCCGGGTAGTAAATTCCCTAAAGGTCCCCTTTTTAACTTGTCTGTACCTGAACATGACGCTATGCGGTCTTATATCAAGGAATCTTTGGAGAAGGGTCATATCAGACCATCCTCTTCACCCTTAGGTGCCGGTTTTTTCTTTGTGGCCAAAAAAGATGGTTCATTAAGGCCGTGTATTGATTATCGTCTCTTGAACAATATTACTGTGAAATATCAATACCCGTTACCCTTGATTTCTGACCTGTTTTCCAGGGTGAAAAACGCTACTTGGTTTACCAAGCTTGACCTCAGGGGGGCGTATAACCTTATTCGCATTAAGCACGGGGATGAATGGAAGACGGCATTCAATACCCCTGAAGGGCATTTTGAGTACCTAGTGATGCCCTTTGGGCTCACTAATGCTCCTTCCGTCTTCCAGTCCTTCATGAATGACATTTTCAGGGATTTTGTGGACAAATTTCTGATTGTTTATTTGGATGATATCTTGATTTTTTCTAATGACTGGGACTCTCATGTGAAACATGTTGAACTGTGTTCCAGATTTTGAGAGAGAATGCTCTGTATGTGAAGGGATCAAAGTGTCTTTTTGGCGTACAGAGGATCTCATTTCTGGGATTCATTTTGTCCCCATCTGTTATTGAAATGGACCCGGTCAAGGTTCAAGCCATCTGTGATTGGGTCCAACCTACTTCATTAAAGGCTCTTCAGAGATTTTTGGGTTTTGCCAATTTTTATCGTAAATTTATTGGTAATTTCTCGGTTATTGTTAAACCATTAACTGATTTGACCAGAAAGGGTTCTGATGTGGTGAATTGGCCTCCTGAGGCAGTCTCTACATTTCAGGAACTTAAGCAGAGATTCACTTCTGCTCCTGTTCTACGGCAGCCTGATGTTTCTCTGCCATTTCAGGTGGAGGTTGATGCCTCTGAAATTGGGGCAGGTGCCGTTTTGTCCCAAAAAGATCCAGAGACCTCTAAAAGTAACCCTTGTGCCTTTTTCTCTCGAAAATTTTCTCCTACTGAACGTAATTATGACGTGGGTAATCGGGAGTTATTGGCCATGAAGTGGCTTTTGAAGAGTGGAGACATTGGCTGGAGGGAGCCAAACATCAGGTGGTGGTCCTTACGGACCATAAGAATCTGGTCTATCTGGAATCTGCCAAGCGACTCAATCCCAGACAGGCCAGGTGGGCCTTGTTTTTCACACGTTTTAATTTTGTGGTTTCCTTTCTTCCTGGCACTAAGAATGTTAAGGCGGATGCCCTCTCGAGGAGTTTCCTTGCGGACTCTCCTGAGTTATCTGATCCTTCTGTTATTTTGAAAGAGGGTGTAGTTCTTTCCGCCATCTCGCCCAATTTGAGACTTGCTCTGGAGGGGTGTCAGGAGGATAGGCCCGAGCGCTGCCCTGTTGGAAAATTGTTTGTCCCGGACCAATGGAAAAAGAGTGTGATGTCTGAGATTCATTGTTCCGCATTGGCTGGGCATCCCGGAATTTTTGGTACCAGAGACTTGGTTAGTCGGTCCTTTTGGTGGCCTACCTTGTCTCGTGATGTCAGGGAATTTGTGCAGTCCTGCGGGACTTGCTCTCGCTCCAAGCCTTGCTCTCGCTCTAGTGGTTTGTTGATGCCATTGCCTGTGCCCAAGAGACCATGGACCCATATCTCTATGGATTTCATTTCCGATCTTCCTGTTTCTCAGAGAATGACCACCATCTGGGTAATTTGTGATAGGTTTTCCAAAATGATACATCTTGTGCCATTACCTAAGTTGCCTTCCTCCTCTGAATTGGTGCCATTGTTCCTTCAGCACGTGGTTCGTTTACACGGCATTCCTGAGAACATTGTGTCTGACAGAGGAGTCCAGTTTGTTTCCAAATTTTGGAGGACTTTTTGTTCTAAACTGGGTGTTCAATTAGTCTTTCTCCTCGGCATTTCATCCTCAGACCAATGGTCAAACTGAGAGAACAAACCAGACATTGGAGACTTATCTTAGATGCTTTGTGTCTGCTGATCAGGATGACTGGGTCTCTTTTTTGCCTTTGGCTGAGTTTGCTCTTAATAATAGGGCTAGCTCTGCCACTTTGATGTCTCCGTTTTTCTGTAATTCTGGGTTTCACCCTCGATTTTCTTCAGGACAGACGGAGGCTTCTGTCTGTCCAGGTGTTGACTCTGTTGTGGAGCGTATGCAACAGATTTGGGACCAGGTAGTGGAGAGGTTGTCCCTCTCTCAGGAGAAGGCCCAGCGGTTTGCTAACCGGCATAGGACTGATGGTCCTCGGTTTAAAGTGGGGGACTTGGTCTGGTTGTCCTCAAAGAATATTCCTATGAGAGTAGCATCTCCTAAATTTAAGCCTAGGTTCATTGGACCTTATAAGATCATGGAGATTATTAATCCTGTTTCTTTTTGTTTGCTTCTTCCAGGGACATTTAAGATCCATAACGTGTTCCACAAGTCCTTGTTGAAGAGGTTTGTTGAGCCAGTGATTCCTGCTGCTGTGCCTCCTGACCCTTTTTGGTTGAGGGCAATCTGGAGTATGTGGTTGAGAAAATATTGGATTCTCGTTTTTCTAGACGGAAACTCCAGTATTTGGTTAAATGGAGAGGTTATGGTCAGGAAGACAATTCTTGGGTGTTTGCTTCGGACATCCATGCTAGGAGACTTATCCGTGCGTATCATAGAATTCATCCTGACCGACCTGGTTGCTCAAATGAGGGTTCGGTGACCCCTCCTCAAGGGGGGGGTACTGTTGTGAATGGGTTTGAGATGAGTTCTGAGCAGAGGCTCCCTCTGGTGGTTACAAGCGGTACTAGTGAAGATTGTGAGGACTGGGAATCAGGTGTTACTGACTGGTCTTATATAAGGGAGTCATTTTCCCATCAGGGTTGCCGGTGATCAATTGTTCTGGTCTGAATCCATCATTCCAGTTTCCCTTGTAGCCTGCTGTGTCGTGTCTGCATCTCCTGCTACCAGATAAGATTTTTTCTTCTTTTGTGTTATTGCTATATTTTTGCATTTTGTCTTGCACTTCTTTGGGGGCCTTCTGGGTCCCCTCCGGGGGCTTCTGCCTTCTCAGTCTAGTTCAGCCACTGAGTTTTGTTCTTTTGCTTTTTCCAGTTTTTTCAGTGGCTGCTGTTTTGATTTTGTTACACCAGAGAGCTAATTTAGGTGGTAGAGGTCGTGTGATCTCAGGTGATTTTGAAATTAGTAGAGTTGGTGTTTTTCAGAGTTTTCTGGGATTGCAGTAAGTACCCTTCCTGTCCTTTTCTTTTTAGATAGTTTGGGCCCCAGCGTTTGCTCATTCTATTTTCTTTCTGTGTCAGTATTTCCTCTTGTCTAACCGCCATTACATGTTTGGGGCTTTCTATTATCTTTGGGGTTCTGCTCCGGGGCAGATAGCTTTCCTGTTTCTATCTTTAGGTGTAGTTAGTTTCTCAGGCTGTGACGAGGCGTCTAGGACCAACGTAGGAACGCTCCACGGCTGCCTCTAGTTGTGGTGGTTAGTCAGGGTACTGCAATCCCATAGATTCCAACTGCTCTGGTGTATTGCCTTTTTTTTACCTGCACTCCTCAGCTACCGAAACATAACATTATCTGCTTTGGCCAAAATAGTAACCAATACCCCATGTGATGTATTTATGACATGCATCATTTTTTGCACTTTTTATCATTTTTTGTAGGATGCAGCAAGGCTCCTTTTTGATGGCTTGGTTTTCTGTGTTATGCACATATAGTGCTGAACAGCCCGCCTTCCATCATAGGCGTTATAAAATAGGCTGCTATCCAGACACTGTGCATTGCACTTTACTGTGTGACTTATGTCCTAAGCAAGCCTTATTTGTGTGCTTTTTTCCACTGGGCATCTAACACCTTCATCATCACTGTTTTTGCGATAGGGTGGCTGCTCTCATCAGTGGTAAGCACCTGTGCTTCCCAGCCTTCATCTATGGGAGCTTGCTGCATCCTGCTAGTGCACTGGTCATTTGACAAGATTTGGTAAGACTATTATTCATGTGTTTTTGCAAAAAAATTTTTCAGGTTTTTATCCTTTTCTGTGTGCTTTGGACGTAGGTAAAGGGCAAGGCTGCGTGAATAAACCTCTTCACCCTCATCCACAGCTGCCTTGGACAGGTAATTGAGGTCCCCTGTGTCCACATACCTCCGCCTATCAGAGGCAGCGTTCTCTCTCCTTCGTCTCCCATGGCGGATATTCGTAGCAGGCTGGGGGGAGCCCTCCAGACGTACAGTAGGGCTGCTGCTGTTGCCTGGTTCCTCAAGGCTGCTGGGTGTTGTTCAGCTGGTGGGTCAGGTCCTGCTGCAGGAACTGAAACAAGTCCTGTTACTGGTGCAGCTGGTGGGTCAGGTCCTGGTGCTGGTGGAGCTTGGGGGTTGCAGCTGGGAGGCTCAGAAGATGGTCAAGCCACCTCTTCACCTCCCCCGACCAGGTCTATAATGGCCTCAGAATCCGACCCTGTCTCCTTCTCAGTGAGGTTGGACTGAGTCCTGTTAGGAAATTAAATTTAAATAAAAAAGGTTGGAGATCTGACCCTAAACAGCATATGTAATGTGGTGTGATGTATATACTTACGGTCTGAGATCCAGTATAGGAGCCAAAAAACCAAGATGGTCAAAATAGATATATTTGCGCTTGGTCGGTGCTGCAGCCCCACTCCTGGCCCTCTGCTGACGTTCCCACCTGTACTGGTCGCGGATGCTGCGCCAGCGTTTCATGACATCTTCAACTGCAATGTGACATATAATTTCATTATTACATTGCTGCAAATTGACAAAACTTTTGACAAACAATTCAAATAGTCATGGGGCCTAGTAGGGTGTCAGTATAATAACACTTTAGCGCTTAAAATCAATCATAACAAAATACCCATAATATGATTTTAGTGGATACTGTGGACAATTCTTAAGTTCTGGCCTTTAAGATGATTGGACAAAAATTAGGTAACTTACTCATTTGGTGCTGCTCCTCATGTGGGCTTTCATCAAATTGCGGAAACATCTGCCCACAGATGAGCCTCCATGCCGCCTCTTTTCTGGCCTGGTCGGAATAATGTGGTCCCAAATATCTGGCCTTTCCTGGGACAAAACGATGAGCATCTCTACATTTATGTGTGTAGACATGCTGCAGAACTCCGTGGAGGCATTCTTCCGGGATGTCTGACTCTCTTTTTTGAGCTAATTTGCATGTGTAAGCTTCCTGATTCATGGCTTGCCCCATTTCCTGTGACCTGCAGAAGTCTTGCGTATTTGTCGCAAGTCACATGTGTGGTCCGTGTGTAATCCGTATTTTTCTCGCCCTCATAGACGTACTACGGGTGTAATACGCTGACAATTGCAGCATGCTGTGATTGTCTCGTACAGTAAAATACGGGCGAGAAATATACGGATGATGGAAGCTATCCATAGAGAAACATTGGTCCGAGTGTAATGCGTTGTTTTAACGCCTCTCACTAGTCCGTATTTCTCTCTAGTGTGACGCCGGCCTTAACATTGGCTCACAGCTGTTGGTGGTCAGGTGAATAGCAGCTCTTGGACCAGCAGTAATGATCTTGCCACCAATCAGAGCCGCCAAGTGTTTCTTGCGCTGTTATGCAGAAGACAGCATGGTAAATGCCTGATGTTCGGGGTGTCGAACATGAACAGTGGAAAAGTCAGTATTTGGGATCGCTGTCTGAAGAGTTTGTTACGGACCCAAACTTTACTGTTCAGATTTGCCTGTCACTGATAACAATTAACAAATTATAAAATCCAAAATAATGTAAAAAGTGCATAATCCCAATATTACAAGTACATGGCTGGTTAGTGAGAAAAAAGATTTCAATAAAGGAAAAATGTGTAGAAATGAGTCAAAAGACTGAAGTTACAACAAGGATAATAATGAAAATAATTTATGTGTTAAAGTTGATGAAAGCATGAGGAGAAAATGGTTTTAGAAAATACACATATTAGTGCATATGTGAATAGGGTGGAATTAATGAAAAATAATGTATTGAAAACATGAGTTTTTGGAATGTATTATGAAACAATGTAATATTTATATAAAATCACTAGTGATGAGCGAGCATGCTCGCCACTACTAGGTGCTCGCTCGAGCATCTCACTGCTCGAGATGCTCAGAGCTCGCTGAGTATTTCTGGGGTTGCTCGGTGGGAGCTCTGTTCCCCACCCTGCATGTTTGGCACTCTTTAGAGAGTGAATGAACGTGCAGGGATTTTCTGCCACACACTGTAATGCCGCAGCCATGTTGGTTGTGGCATTACTGTGATTGGCTGGCTGCACATCGTCATCAGGTCTGTATCAGACCTGGCACGGCCTTGCTCGTCACAGTCTGCCCCGGAATTAGGCAGTGTAGGAAGAGTTGCTGCAGAGCTAGGGAGAGTTTTGCTTGCTTCGTACTTAGTGTGGGTACACCATATATAATACACATATCAATCTCAACTAACAGTCCTTCTGAGGACTAGTGTAACTATCATGTGCATACTATGGAATCTAATTGCGTGGGACGGTATGGTGGCTCAGTGGTTAGCACTGCAGCCTTGCAGCGCTGGGGTCCTGGGTTCAAAACCCACCAAGGACAACATCTGCAAGAAGTTTGTATGTTCTTCCCGTGTTTGCGTGGGTTTCCTCTGGGTACTCCGGTTTCCTCCCACACTCCAAAGACATACTGATAGGGAATTTAAATTGTGAGCCCTATCAGGGACAGTGCCAATAATGTCTGTAAAGTGCTGTGGAAATAATGGCGCTATATAAATGAGTGAAATAAATAAATAGAATAAACAAAACGAAATTGAGACCAAGTGTATTTAACAAAATAAGTAATTAAACCAAACAAAGATTTTCCTGCAATAGGATAGTAACGAAGTGCACAGCACAATATAGAAGTGAACGGCGAACAGAATAGCACAAGTCCATTAGTAATATAAGCAACAGTGCGCACAGCACTTAACGTGAAGTCCAGCAATAATATGAGCAAAATTGTGCACAGCACTTAACATAGAAGTCCAGCAATAATATGAGCAAGATTGTGCACAGCACTTAATGTAGAAGTCCAGCAATAATATGAGAAAGATTGCGCATAGCACTTAACGTGGAAGTCCAGCAATACACAGTTGGAGCATAGACAGGAGAAGATTTCTAGATGTAACTTTATAGCTGAAAAGTCCCACTCAATTCCAGCACAGCAGCCCACAACAGAACATAGTCCAAGAAGTGATAATGATGTCAGAATCTCTTACTAATCACAGCATCACAGCAGTTCCAGAGATGAGTAGCTCCACACTAGAAGTCCAGACAAAGTAACATCAGCAGGATCAGGAAACAGCCCAGAAGGCTGAAGGCAGCTATAAGTGGGGAGTCTGAGCACAGAGTAATGGGCAGCAGCCGCAGCAGCAGGAACTCCAGAAGCAGACCTGGAGGAAGCCTAGAAGCCAGCAGAAAGGGAGTATCTCCTGAACCGGACTTAAATAGCAGGACAGACAGTAAGTTCCAGGACAGGGCGATGTACAAGATTCCATCTTGGAATAGGGTACAGGCTCAATAGAAAATCCGGAATCCTTGCAACTAGTAAAGCTGCATAAATATCAGTGCTAGGCAGACTGCAGTGCATATAGCAAGAGGGTCCATTCCAGTTCTGTCTGCTGCTACATTATTATGCTACATTACAGATATTTCTAGACATGACTCCAGGAGCCAGGAAAAATTATTTTGGATCTTAATCCTGATTATTTACTTAAAAAGCAATCCAGAGAACATCGTTTTCCTGCTCAATTTGCTTGTTGGCACTGCAGAATACAGCCATATACTTTCCATATAACAGCGCTAAAAATCCAGCTATTTAAAACTGGAGTTTGTCTGTCACGTGGATCACATATCAGTATGCTCAAAATTCTGCCATTTCTGGCCTCCATTTAAATTTTGTTGCAGTGTGTTAGTGTAGTTATTGACACCAGTTTGCTGTTAAAAATAGTTACTTAGAGACAAGCTATTTTAACCTGAGATTAGTCCGTCACACACGTCACATATCAGTGCGCTCAAAATTCTGCCATTTCTGGCCTTCATTTAAATTTTGTTGCAGTGTGCTAGCGAAGTTATTGACACCAGTTTGCTGGTAAAAATAGTTACCTTCAGGAGAGCTATTTTAAACTGGGGTTTGTCTGTCACACGCATCACGTATCATTGTGCTCAATATTCTGCCATTTCTGGCCTCCATTTAAACTGTGTTGCAGTGTGTTAGAGAAGTTATTGACACCAGTTTGCTGGTAAAAATAGTTACCTACAGGAAAGTAATTTTAAACTGGGGCTTGTTCGTCACACAGATAAGATATCAGTGTACTCAACAATCTGCCATTTTTTCTCTCTATTTAAATTTTATTGCAGTTTGTTAGTGAAGTTATTGACACCAGTTTGCTGGTAAAAATAGTTACCTACAGGCCAGCTATTTTAAAATGGGGTTTGTCCGTCACACAGATCACATATCAGAACACTCAAAATTCTGCAATTTCTGGCTTCCATTTAAATTTTGTTGCAGTGTGTTAGCGAAGTTAACCAGTTTGCTGGTAAAAATAGTTACCAAAAGGCCAGCTTTTTTAACTTGTGGTTTGTCCGTCTCACGGAACACATATCAGTGCTTTCAAAATTCTGCCATGTCTGGCCTCCATTTAAATTTTGTTGCAGTGTGTTAGCGAAATTATTGACACCAGTTTGCTGGTAAAAATAGTTACCTACAGGACAGCTATTTTAAACTGGGGTTTGTCCTTCACGCAGATAAAATATTAGTGCACTCAAAATTCTGCCATTTCTGGCCTCTATTTAAATTTTTATTAGAGCAGCCACATTCACATGAAGGTGACGGTGGGAACGAGTCACAAGAGGTGGATGATTATGAGACACAATTGCCAGAAAGTTAGGAGGAGGACCAGGGTGCGGAAGTGGAAGAGGAGGTGTTGAATGATATAGTAACTGACCCAACCAGGCTGGAGGACATGCAGAGCGAGGACAGCAGCATACAGGGGAAAGGATGCATAGCACCCCAACAGTCAGGAGGAAGCAGTGTGGTGGCCGCAGACAGAAGTGTGGTTGTTTTTTAATACCAAAAATGCTATTTGCACCAGCTGCCTGGCCAGCATCAGTAGGGGTAGCAAAACTACAAGCCTGACCACCACCAGCATGATCAGACACATGGCAGCAAAGCACCCAACTTTGAGGGCTGAACCCCAGGTTCCAGGAATAGTGTCTCTGGGTGACACCACTGCGTCTTCCGCTGTTGTGCGTGCAAAGCCAATCCCCTGTCCATGGTGCATGCGTAGATGCCTCCTGCCCTGCACCTGTCGTTGCAAACACACTCAATTAGCGCCATCATCAAGCACGTCCACGTCCTTGTCCCAATGCAGCGTTCACTCGTCCATACCCCAGTCCTTGGAAAGCAAGTGGAAATACGCTGCCAATGCCCCACAGGCCACGCTACTAAATTCACACATTTTGCGACTGTTTGTGCTCGAAATCTTATCTTTTGGGGTCTTGGAGATGGAAGCTTTCCACAACCTGATGGTGGCAGCAGTCCCTCCGTACTTGGTTCCCAGCCATCACTATTTCTCCCGGTGTGCCATCCCCGCATTACACAAGCATGTGTCCCACAACATTAGCCATGCCCTCAACAATGCATTTACTGGAAAAGTCCACCTAACCACGGACACGAGGACAAGTTCTTGTGGGCAGGGATTCTACATCTTGCTGATGGCTCACTGGGTTAACATATTGGAAGCCGGGACCCAGTCGGACATTGAGATGGAACACGTCCTCCTGATGCTGAGGATTTTGGGCCCTAGGTCAATCAGGGTTGCCCCCACACTCTACAGTTCCTGTACCTTATCCTCCTCCTCCTCTTCAGCCTCCATCTCCGAAATGACCACATCAGTCACAAGCTGGAAGCACTGCAGCACTGCCTCAGCCAAGTGGCAACAGGCTGTGCTGAAACCAATATGCTTAGGTGACAAACCGCACAATGATGAAGAGCTGTGGACAACTCTGAAAGAGCAGGCAGACCTGTGGCTGACAACACTTAACGTACTGCCAGGCATGGTTATGTGCGACAATGGCCGGAACCAGGTGGCGGCTCTGAGGCAAGGCAAACTTACACACGTACCATGCCTGGCCCATGAGCTTAACCTTGTGGTTCAGCGGTTTCTCAAAACCTACCCAGAGCTGCCGGTATGCTGCCTGTGTGCCCATTTTAGAAAGTCAGCTACAGCTATGCAGCTGTCATGATTGGCTGCAGCCGCCACCGGAGGCCCAGCCCAAAAAACGCCCCCACACTGACAGATCATGACGGTGTGGGTGGTGCGTCCCCCGTGGACGCAATATGGACCCTCTATACTGCAGCGGGGGACCCGAGCCTACCCAAACTATGGGCGAGCAGAGACCGGGTTCTGTGGCAGCTGAGCATGTGGACAAGAAAAAGACACGTAGGAATCGATTACACCGCACAACTTCAGGTATAGAGAAAGTAAAGTTTACTAAAGCAAAGTCACACAGTACACAAACCAAACATGACTATGCCAGGCTCCAGATTCCACACCTCAGAGAAGGGTACCACCCAATGGACCCCAAGGCACCAACAGATCACCAAGGCACACATAGGCAGGACATCGTGGCATCAGGACACAGGCAGGACATCAGGGTACACAAGGTCATCAGGAAGCAGGCAGGACATCAGGGTACACGAGGACATCAGGACACAGACAGGACATCACAACATCAGGACATTGGACATCAGGATGCAGGCAGGACATCAGGACATCAGGACACAGGCAGGAAATCAGGACATCAGGGTACACGAGATCAACAAGATCCAGACAGGACATCAGGGTACACAAGGACATCAGGACATCAGGGTCACAGGCAGACATCAGACAGGGGTTGTTCGATTTCGGACATCTGACACGACCTACAGGCACCACGCGCTCATCAGGCTCCAAGCTCCAGGCAGCTGTAATCTGGTTCCAGACTGTTGTCGTAAGGGTCCGGGCATTGGACCTAGGAAGGGACTCAAGCGGGATGGTGCTAGAATCGCAGGATTGCTGGGCCTGCCTGGAGCTAGCACCGCATGGTAGTCAGACCAACAGAATAGTAGATGCTCAGCAGAAACACTGGTTACAAGAGACTCAAAGTCACTGCGTACGAGGCTCCAGACACAGAGGGATTCCAGGAACATAACACAGCAGACACAGTTCAGACAGGGTCAGGTACAGGACAGGTACAGGATCAAGGATTCTTGCCTGGATATACCACCTCCAGAACAGGAACAGGACAAAACAGGAATCAAGGCAAGGACTTTAGTACCAAAACATAAACAAGAGAGGTGCAGGAACACAAAAGACACAAAGAAAAGTTCAGGAGCTTCGTGAGTAGCTCAGGCCCTGCACATAGTGCAGGGGAACTTTGTATAGGAGCTGCCCCTCAGCAATTGGCTGGGGACAGCATTTCAAGTACACACCTAACCCTGAAAAAAGCAGAGGAGGTGTGGCCGCGAATGCCCTTAGGACAAACAGAAACCATTACAGCACAATCAGTGCAGGAACTGAGGCTCAGGGCACCTGGCAGCGGCTGCATGCCCAGACACATGTGGAAAGTCATACACCAGCTGTAAATGACCTCGGAACCTGCAGACAGCTTCCACAGTGGCAACCAGGGACCACACAAGTGGATGGTCATGCAGCAGAGCAAAGACCTAACCACCTATGTACGGCTAGGCAGCAGAGCAGGGAAAAGAGCAAGATCCATACAGGTAACAGCCAACAGTATCCCAGCTCAATTAGGGGGAAAGGAGCAAAGGGTTAAAGCAAAGACATGTATTGTCATGCCGACAACCAGGTACAGACAGAACGGCATAACAGCTGCTCTTGCCGTGCTTCAGCAGCATTTGCATATTCTGGCTCACAGACTTTTGTGTGATGTCCCCTGTTATGTTTTGGTGGCTGAGGAGAGTAAGAAAAACGGCAATACACCAGAGAGGCTGGAACCTATTGGATTGCAGAAACCTGAACTAACCACACAACTAGAGGTAGCCGTGGAGGGTTCCTACGTTGATCCTAGACGCCTCGTCACAGCCTGAGAGATAACTACACCTAAAGGCAGAAAGATGAAAGCTATCTGCCCCGGAGCAGATCCCCAAAGAAAATAGGAAGCCCCCAAACATGTAATGGCGGTTAGACAAGAAGAAACACGGACACAGACAGAAAATAGAATGAGCAAACGCTGGGGCCCAATCTATCTAGACAGAAAAGTAAAACATACCAACTCTACTGATTGCAAAAACACCTGAGATCACACGACCTCTACCACTTAAATCTGTTCTCTGGTGTAACAAAACTAAGCCGCAGCCACTGAAAAAATAGGAAAAAGCAAATGAACAAACAACAGTGGCTCCAGACAAACCGAGAGGAGCACAAGCCCCCGGAGGGGACCTGGCTGACCTCCATTGAAGTGCAGGGAACAATGCAAAAAGCAAGCACAAAAATAAAAGCAGAAAATATCTTATCTGATAGCAGAAGATGCAGGCAAGACTCAGCAAGCTTCCAAATGAACCAGGAACCACAACTGAGACAAGAACAATTGATCACCGGCAACCATCATGGGAGGGAACCTCCCTTATATCAGAACAGTCCGTGATCCCAGATTGCCATTCCTCGCTGAAAGGTTCAGTACTGTCAGTAACCATCAGAGGGAGCCTCTGCTCAGAAATTTTTTTTAGCACATTCATAACAGTACCCCCCCTTGAGGATGGGTCACCGAACCCTCACTTGTGTAACCAGGTCAATCAGGATGAGCTCGGTGATAGGCACGGATCAGTCTCCTAGCATGGATTTCCAAAGCAAACACCCAAGAATTGTCCTCCTAACCATAAACTCTCCACTTAACCAAATACTGGAGTTTCTGTCTAGAAAAACGAGAATCCAATATTTTCTCAACCACATACTCCAGATTGCCCTCAACCAAAACAGGGTCAGGTTGCACAGCCATAGGAACCACTGGCTCGACAAACCTCTTCAATAAGGACTTGTGGAACATGTTATGGATCTTAAATGTCCCTGGAAGAAGCAAACGGAAGGAAACAGGATTAAGAATCTCCATGATCTTATAAGATCCAATGAACCTAGGCTTAAAATTTGGAGATGCAACCCTCATAGGGATATTTTTGAGGACAAACAAACCAAGTCCCCACTTTAAACCGAGGACCATCAGTCCTAAGCTGGTTGGCAAACCGTTGGGCCTTCTCCTGAGAGAGAGACAACCCCTCCACTACCTGGTCTCAAATCTGCTGCATTCGCTCCACAACAGAGTCAACACACGGACAGACAGAAGCCTCCGCCTGTCCCGAAGAAAATCGAGGGTGAAACCCAAAATTGCAGAAAAATGGAGACATCAAGGTGGCAGAGCTAGCCCTATTATTAAGAGCAAACTCAGCCAAAGGCAAAAAGAGACCCAGTCATCTTGATCAGCAGACACAAAACATCTCAAATAAGTCTCCAAGGTCTGGTTTGTTCTCTCGGTTTGTCCATTGGTCTGAGGATGAAAAGCAGAGGAGAAAGATAACTGAACACCAAGTTTAGAACAAAATGTCCTCCAAAATCTGAAAAATATTTAGAGTTGAGAGTCCTCAGTGGTTGATACCTTTTAATGGCTAACTGAAAAGATGGTAACAAATTGCAAGCTTTCGAGACTACTCAGGTCTCTTCATCAGGCTGAACCCTTGTTACCATCTTTTCAGTTAGCCATTAAAAGGTATCAACCACTGAGGACTCTCAACTCTAAATATTTTTCTATCTACTGGCTAACACGGTACGAAGATATACATCTTTACTGCTCCAAAATCTGGAAACAAACTGGACTCCTCTGTCAGACACAATGTTCTCAGGAATGCCATGTAACCGAACCACGTGCTGAAGGAATAAAGGCACCAATTCGGAGGAGGAAGGTAACTTAGGTAATGGCACAAGATGTATCATCTTGGAAAACCTATCACAGATTACCCAGATAACGGTCATTCTCTGAGAAACAGGGAGGTCAGAAATAAAATTCATAGAGATATGGGTCCATGGCCTATTGGACACAGGTAATGGCATTAACAAACCACTAGAGCGAGAGCAAGGCTTGGAGCGAGAGCAAGTCCCACATGACTGCACAAATTCCCTGATGTCATGAGACAAAGTAGGCCACCAAAAGGACCGACTCACCAAGTTTCCGGTACCAAAAATCCCGGGATGACCAGCCAATGCGGAATAATGAATCTCAGACATCACACTTCTTCTCACTGGTCTGGGACAAACAATTTCCCAATAGGGCAGCGCTCAGGTTTATCCTCCTTACACCCCCAGAGCCAGTCTCAATTTGGGCGAGATGGCGGAAAGAACTACACCCTCTTTCAAAATAACAGAAGGATCAGATAACTCAGGAGAGTCCGCAAAGAAACTCCTCGAGAGGGCATCCGCCTTAACATTCTTAGTGCCAGGAAGAAAAGAAACCACAAAATTAAAACGTGTGAAAAGCAAGGCCCACCTGGCCTGTCTAGGATTAAGTCTCCTGGCTGAGTCGAGATAAACCAGATTCTTATGGTCCGTGAGGACCACCACCTGATGTTTGGCTCCTTCCAGCCAATGTCTCCACTCTTCAGAGGCCCACTTCATGGCCAATAACTCCCGATTACCCACGTCATAATTACGTTCAGTTGGAGAAAATTTTCGATAGAAAAAGGCACAAGGGTTACTCTTAGAGGTCTCTGGATCTCTTTGGGACAAAACGGCACCTGCCCCAATTTCAGAGGCATCAACCTCCACCTGAAACGGTTGAGAAACATCAGGCTGCCGTAGAACAGGAGCAGAAGTGAATCTCTGCTTAAGTTCTTGAAACACAGAGACTGCCTCAGGAGGCCAATTCACCACATCAAAACCCTTTTTGGTCAAATCAGTCAATGGTTTAACAATAACAGAGAAATTACCAATACATTTACAATAAAAATTGGCAAAACCCAAAAATCTCTGAAGAGCCTTTAATGAAGTAGGTTGGACCCAATCACAGATGGCCTGAACCTTGACCGGGTCCATTTCAATAACAGATGGGGACAAAATGAATCCCAGAAATGAGACCTTCTGTACGCCAAATAGACACTTTGATCCCTTCACATACAGTGCATTCTCTCTCAAAATCTGAAACACAGTCCGAACATGTTTCACATGACAGTCCCAGTCATTGGAAAAAATCAAGATATCATCCAATTAAACAATCAGAAATTTATCCACAAAATCCCTGAAAATATCATTCACGAAGGATTGGAAGACGGAAGGAGCATTAGTGAGCCCAAAGGGCATCACTAGGTACTCAAAATGCCCCTCTGGGGTGTTAAACGCCGTCTTCAATTCATCCCCGTGCTTAATTCGAAAAAGGTTATACGCCCCCCTGAGGTCAAGCTTGGTAAACCAACTAGCACTTTTCACCCTGGAAAACAGGTCAGAAATCAAGGGTAACGGATATTGATACTTCACAGTGATCTTATTCAAAAGACGATAATCAATACACGGCCTCAATGAACCATCCTTTTTGGCCACAAAGAAAAAACCGTCACACAAGGGTGAAGAGGATGGTCTGATATGACCCTTCTCCAATGACTCCTTGATATAAGATCGCATAGCATCGTGTTCAGGTAGAGACAAGTTAAAAAGGCGACCTTTAGGAAATTTACCACCAGGCACTAATTCATTAGCGCAATCATAGCTCCTGTGAGGGGGCAAGGATGCTGATTTACTTTCACTAAAAACATCCGAAAAATCAGTCAAAAGTCAGGGACATGCTGAGACTGGGGAGAGGCAGAAAAAACAGGAGTGTCGGCATTAACACATTTGCAGCCCCAACTGGTCACAGACACAGATTTCCAATCCAAAAAGGATTATGAGACTGTAACCTAGGGAATCCTAGTACAATAATGTCATGCAGATTATACAGCACCAGAAATTTGCAACTCTCCTGATGATCTGGTTCAACCCTCATTATCACCTGAGTAGAAAACTGGGGTTTATTTTCCGCCAAAGTGGTAGAATCAATGCCCAGTAGGGGAATAGACTTCAGCAGGGGTATCATGGGAAACCAACAACGTTTGGCAAAGTCAAAATCCATCAGGTTAATAGCTGCTCCTGAATCAACAAAAGCCTGAGCAGAAAATGTGGACAAGGAGCAAATCAGGGTAACAGTCAACAGAAATTTAGTCTGAACACTACCCAAGACAAATGAGCGTGCAAAACGTCTTCCCCGTTTAGGACAGACTGAAATAGCATGAGAGGCATCACCACAGTAGAAACATAACGCATTGCGCTTTCGAAACTCATGACGCTGTGCCCCAGAAGTCACTCTATCACACTGCATGGGCTCAGAAGCTGGCTCACAAGTCAAAACTATCTCACGCATACCTCTGCGCTCACGCAAACGTCTGTCAATTTGAATAGCCAATGACATAGAATCATTGAGACTAGAGGGAGCAGGGAATCCCACCAAAACATCCTTTACATTCTCTGACAGCCCCTTCCGAAAAAGGGCTGCTAAAGCATCATCATTCCATTTGGTCAGGACTGCCCATTTTCGGAATTTCTGACAGTACAACCCAGCGTCTTCAAGACCCTGATTTAATGCCAACAAGGTTTTTTCAGCTTGATCAGTGACATTAGGTTCATCGTACAATAACCCCAGAGCCAGAAAAAATGCATCAACATCATTCAAAACAGGATCCCCAGGTGTCAGGGAAAAAGCCCAATCCTGAGGATCGCCGCGCAGGAGAGAGATGACAATTTGAACCTGCTGTGCTGCGTTCCCTGAGGACTTAGGCTTTAAGGCAAAAAACAACTTACAGTTATTTTTGAAATTCAGAAATTTAGCCCGATCCCCCAAAAACAAATCTGGCATGGGAATCCTAGGTTCCACAACCGGCAACCCAGCAAGATAGGCAGCAATATTCCAAACCTCAGTGGCAAGCTGATCCACACGGCCAGACAACTGTGCAAGCTCCATTGAGAGAAAAAAATTCTCCTCAGCACCCAGAGAAACAGAGGGAAAAAAAATGCAACAAACAGGGAAAAGAGAAAAAAAAATCTCTGACAACTCTGACAATCTTTTTTCTTTCCACACTATTTTTCCCTTCTGTGAGTACCATATAATTTTCAGTTTTGGCCGGTGATACTGTTATGTTTTGGTAGCTGAGGGGAGTAAGCAAAAACGGCAATACACCAGTGAGGCTGGAACCTATTGGATTGCAGTAACCTGAACTAATCACACAACTAGAGGTAGCCGTGGAACGTTCCTACGTTGATCCTAGACGCCTCGTCACAGCCTGAGAGATAACTACACCTAAAGGCAGAAAGATGAAAGCTATCTGCCCCAGAGCAGATCCCAAAGAAAATAGGAAGCCCCAAACATGTAATGGCGGTTAGACAAGAAGAAACACGGACACAGACAGAAAATACAATGAGCAAACGCTGGGGCCCAATCTGTCTAGACAGAAATGAACAGGAAAGGATAATCACTGCAATCCAAAAAAACCCTAAAAAATACCAACTCTATTGATTGCAAAAACACCTGAGATCACACGACTTCTACCATCCAAATCTGTTCTCTGTGTAACAAAACTAAGCCGCAGCCACTGAAAAACAGGAAAAAGCAAATGAACAAACAACAGTGGCTCCAGACAAACCGAGAGGAGCACAAGCCCCCCGGAGGGGACATGGCTGACCTCCACAGAAGTGCAGGGAACAATGCAAAAAGCAAGCACAAAAATAAAAGCAGAAAATATCTTATCTGATAGCAGAAGATGCAGGCATGACTCAGCAAGCTTCCAAATGAACCAGGAACCACAATTAAGACAAGAACAATTGATCACGGCAACCATCATGGGAGGGAACCTCCCTTATATCAGACCAGTCCGTGAACCCAGATTGCCATTCCTCGCTGAAAGGTTCAGTACTGCCAGTAACCACCAGAGGGAGCCTCTGCTCAGAAACCATTTTTAGCACATTCATAACAGTCCCCACTAGAGTTGAGTGAAACAGATCGGACAGATTCAAAAGTCTCCGACTTTAGCCAAAGTCAGGTTTTGTTGGCCGAAACCCGACCATAGCGTGAAGTCGGCAGAGCGTTCATCAACCCGAGTGCCCAAGTTGGATTTCCCCGAATGCTTGGAGGCGCCTTTTTTTCACCAATGAGCAAGGACGTACTCTGTGGGCAACGAGATGACATGTGCAGCCGTGCCGCGCGTCTTTGAGCTGCACGTGATTCAAATCCCCCGCCAAAGCCGCGCAGGCACCGCACATTGGCTCAGCCACCCGCCGGCTCAGCCAATGATCGGCGCGGGATTTAAATCCCCCGCCATTGGCTTTGCGGTGCTGCCCTGCTTTGGTATGTGTGTGTGTGTGAGGCTGTGTGTGTGTGTGAGGCTGTGTGTGTGCATGCAGGCATCGTCCTATGGGACTACAAGTCCCATCCGGCTATGCCTGCTACACTGTCAGTGAGTGACACATTAGCCAATTATGGGACAGAAGTAGCCCCATCATCCGGCTAATGTGTTGAATGTAAAAAAAACATACATTACATACAGAACATACAACATATAACACAGAAGATACATATAACACAGAACATACATATAACATACAACACAGAACATACATATAAAATACAACACAGAACATACAGAACATACATACAACGCATAACATACAGAACATACAAATAACACATAACATACAGAACATACATATAACACAAAACATACAGAACATACATATAACACACAACACAGAACATACATATAAAATACAACACATAACATACAGAACATACATACAACGCATAACATACAGAACAAACAAATAACATAACATACAGAACATACATATAGCACAAAACATACAGAACATACATATAACACATAATATACAGAACATGCATATATCACATAACATACGGAACAAAAGTAATACACATAACATACAGAACATACATATAACACATAAAATACAGAACCTACATATAACACATAACAATCAGAACATACATATAACACATAACATACAGAATATACTTATAACAAACAACACATAACATACAGAACACGCATACTGCATAACACATAACATACAGAACATACATATAACATACAACACATAACATACAGAACATACATATAACGCATAACATACAGAACATACATATAACAGATAACATACAGAACATACATATAACATACAACACATAACATGCAGAACACACATACTGCATAACACACAACTTACAGAACATACATATAACATACAACACATAACATACAGAATTTACATATAACACATAGCATACAGAACAATCATATAACACATAACATACAGAACATAAATATAACATACAACACATAACATACAGAACATACATATAACACATAACATACAGAACATACATATAACATACAACACATAACATACAGAACATACATATACCATACAACACATAACTTACAGAACATACATAAAACATGCAACGCATAACATACAGTACATACATATAAACACATACCATACAGAACATACACATCAAATACAACACATAACATAGCGCACATACTCACCAATGACCTATTCCCCGATGCCATCGTCTCCTGTAATAAAAATAAAATATTAAAGCAACTAGATATCACCTGTCCGCCGTAGTCCAGATAATAAGAAGTGTCCCACGATGATCTCCGGTGTAGAACACTGACATCCGGTGATGTCAGCGCTCTACACCGCTCCTGTGATACACTGACAGCGGAGGTAATCCTCCGCTGTGTGTATCGCTCAGACACCGGGAGAGAATGATGTCACTTCCGTTCATTCTCTCACTGGCAATGCTGGGTGAGATAATTCCAACGCAGCATTGCCAAAAAGTGAGAAAATGAACTCAGGTAATCTCAGTGATGCACTGCAGGAGCCATTGGGAGGCCCTACAGAGCTGTGGCATCACCTGATTTCACTGTTCTATAGTGGAGACCGTCATGGGACATTTGTTATTAATTGGACTGTGTCGGACAGGGAGTTTACGGTTGTTTTATTTTTTTACTTTTTTTACAGGAGAACGAGGGCGTCACTTGGATCTGAGCGTGTAATAAAGATATGAAAACCGTGTTGTGCTTTATTTCATTAAAATACTTTATTCTTATGCATGTGGTTTTTTATAACCCTTTATTAATATAAGATTAATAATGGATAGGCGTCTTATTGATGCCTCTAAATTATTAACCGGGCTTAATGTCACCTTACAATAGCAAGGTGATATTAACCCCTTATTACACCATATCTTACCACTACAGGGGAGTGGAAGGAGGGGTTAAATGCCGGAATTGGCGTATCGTACAGATGCGTTAATTCTGGGGCGGCTGGGTGCTGGTATTTTTTAGCCTGAGGGGTGTGCCAATATCCATGGCCCCTTCCTAGGCTATGAATATCGGCCCGAAGCTGTCTGCGTACCTTTCTGGCTATAAATTACTTGGGTTATTTTATTTTGGGTCCCCTATTTTAATAGCCAGTAAAGGCTAGCTGCTGGCTGATATTCATAGCCTGGGAAGCTCCATGGGTATTAACCCCTGCTCAGGCTAGAAATATTGGCCCGAGCCGTCAGCTTTCCCCTTCTGGCGCACTCCATTTTTTTCCCCATTTTTTAAAAAATTAACGCTATTGCGTGAAGATTTTGTGTGTGTGTGCGCGCGTGTGTCTTTAACAATTTATGTACCATTCTATCTATCTTTTATCTATGTAATATCTATCTATCTATTAACCATCTATCTTTCTGTCTATCTATTATCTATCTGTCTATCTATCTGTGATCTATCTTTCTATCTATCTATCTATCTATCTATCTATCTATCTGTCTATCTAACCATTATCTATCTATCTATTATCTATCTATCTATCTATTATCTATCTATCTATCTATCTATCTATCTATCTATCTATCTATCATCTATTTATCGATTATCTATCTATCTATTATCTATCTATCTATTATCTATCTATCTGTCTATATAGCTATCTATTATCTATTTATCTATCTATCTGATAGATAATAGATAGATAGATAAATAGAAATAGATAGATAGATAGATAGATAGATAGATAGATAGATAGATAATATATTTATACATAGATAATAATAGATAGATAGATAGATAGATAGATAGATAACAGATTGATAGATAATAGATAGATTGATAGATAGATAATAGATAGACAGATAGATATAAGATAGATAGATAGAAAATAGATAGATAATAGATAGGTATTACATAGATAATAGATAGAATGGTACATAAATAGGCAAAGACACACGCGGACATACACACAAAATCTTCACACAATAGTGTTAATATAAAAAAAATGGGAAAAAATCGCGTGGGCTCCCGCGCAGTTTTTCTGCGCCAGAGGGGGAAAGCTGACGGCTCAGGCCAATATTTCTAGCCTGGGAAGGGGTTAATACCCATGGAGCTTCCAGGCTATGAATATCAGCCAGCAGATAGCCTTTACTGGCTATTAAAAATAGGGGGACCCCCCAAAAAAATGACGTGGGGTCCCGCAGTAATTTATAGCCAGAAAGGCTACGCAGACAGCTGCTGGCTGATATTCATAGCCTAGGAAGGGGCAATGGATATTGGCGCACCCCCTAGCTAAAAATACCAGCACCCAGCCCCCAGAATTTGGCGCATCTGTACGATGCGCCAATTCCAGCACTTAGCCCCTCTTCCCACTCCCATGTAGTGGTGGGATATGGGTAATAAGGGGTTAATATCACCTTGCTATTGTAAGATGACATTAACCCCGATTAATAATGGAGAGGTGTCAATAAGATGCCTATTCATTATTAATCTAATATTAATAAAGGGTTTAAAAAAACACATGCATAAGAATAAAGTATTTTAATGAAATAAAACACAACACGGTTTTCAATACTTTATTACACGCTCAGATCCAAGCAACGCCCTCATTGTCCTTTAATAAAAAGTAAAAAAATAAAACAATCATATACTCCCTGTCCGACGCAGTTCAATTAATAACGAATGTCCCACGACAGTCTCCACTATAGAACAGTGACATCAGGTGATGCCACTGCTCTGTAGGGCCTCCCATTGATGCAATGACAGGAGACAATGGCTCCTGCAGTGCATCACTGAGGTTAACTGAGTTCATTCTATCACTTTATGGCAATGCTGTGTGGGAAATTATCTCACCCAGCATTGCCAGTGAGAGAATGAATGGAAGTGACGTCATTCTCTCCCAGTGTTTGAGCGATACACACAGCGGAGGATTACCTCCGCTGTCAGCATATCACAGGAGCGGTGTAGAGCACTGACATCACCCAATGTCAGTTTTCTACACCCGAGATTGTCGTGGGACACTCGTTATTATCTGGACTACGGCAGACAGGTGATGTATAGGTTGCTTTATTATTTTATAATTATTACAGGAGACAATGTTATCGGGGAATAGGTGATTGGTGAGTATGAACTCTATGGTATGTGTTGTATGTTATGTGTATGTTCTGTATGTTATATGTTGTATGTATGTTCTGTATGCAATGTTTATATGTTATATTTATGTACTGTATGCTATGTGTTGTATGCTATATGTATGTTCTGTATGCTATGTGTTATATGTATGCTCTGTATGTTATGTGTTGCATGTTATATGTATGTACTGTTTGTTATGTGTTATATGTATGTTTTGTATGTTATGTGTTATGTGTTGTATGTTATATGTATGTTCTGTATGTTATGTTTTGTATGTTATATGTATGTTCTGTATGTTATATGTTGTATGTTCTGTATGTTCTGTGTTGTATGATATATGTATGTTCTGTATGTTTTATGTTGTATGTTATATGTATGTTCTTTATTTTCTGTGTTGTATGTTATATGCATGTTCTGTATGTCATGTGTTATGTTATATGTATGTTCTGTATGTTATGTGTTGTATGTTATATGGATGTTCTGTATATTTTGTGTTGTATGTTATATGTATGTTCTGTATGTTATGTGTTGTATGTTCTGTATGTTCTGTGTTGTCTGTTATATGTATGTTTTGTATGGTATGTGTTGTATGTTATATGTATGTTCTATATGTTATGCGTTGTATGCTATATGTATATTCCGTGTTGTATGTTATATGTATGTTTTGTATGTTATGTGTTGTATGTTCTGTATGTTCTGTGTTGTATGTTATATGCATGTTCTGTATGGTATGTGTTGTATGTTATATGTATGTTCTGTATGTATGCGTTGTATGCTATATGTATGTTCCGTGTTGTATGTTATATGTATGTTCTGTATGTTATGTGTTGTATGTTATGTGTATGTTCTGTTTGTTATGTGTTGTATGTTATATGTATGTTCTGTGTTGTATGTTCTGTATGTTATGTGTAGTGTGTTATATTATGTTCTGTATGTTATGTGTAGTATGTTATAGGTATGTTCTGTATGTTATGTGTTGTATGTTTTATGTATGTTCTGTGTTATGTGTTGTATGTTATATGTATGTTCTGTGTTATATGTTGTACTAGTGATAAACCCGTTCTACGCCCGGGTGGCAAGCATTTTTATAGGTACATGGTCTCCCATTCTGGTATGTGCTTCCCCCCTCCTATTCTGGTATGCATGGCACCCCTCATCCCTATCCTGGTATGTATGGTCCCCTCACCCCCACCCAAATCAACTATGCATGGCACCCCATTCCTCATCCTGGTATGCAAGGTCACCTCCTGCCCAATCCTGGAATGCATGGTCCCCTCACCCCCCAATTCTGGTATGAATGGTCCCGTCACCCCAATTCTGGTATGAATGGTCCCCTCACCCACCAATCCTGGTATGAATGGTCCCCTCACCCCCCAATCCTGGTATGAATGGTCCCCTCATCGCCCAATCCTGATGTGCATGGTCCGCTCACTCTCCAATACTGATGTGCATGGTCCCTCACCCCCCAATCCTGATGTGCATGGTCCCCTCACCCCAATCCTGATGTGCATGGTCCCCTCACCCCCCCAATCCTGATGTGCATGGTCCCCTCACCCCTCAATCCTGATGTGCATGGTCCTCTCACCCCCCAACCCTGATGTGCATGGTCCGCTCACCCCCAATCCTGATGTGCATGATCCCCTCATCCCCAATCCTGGTGTGCATGGCCCCCTAACCCCCAATCCTGATATGCATGGTCCCTCACCCCCCAATCCCGGTATGCACGGTCCCCTCACCCACCAATCCTGGTATGCATGGTCAACTCCGCCCAATCCTGGAATGCATGGTCCCCTCACCCCCAATTCTGGTATGAATGGTCCCCTCACCCCCCCAAAACTGGTATGAATGGTCCCCTCATCGCCCAATCCTGATGTGCATGGTCCGCTCACCCCCCAATCCTGATGTGCATGGTCCCTCACCCCCCAATCCTGATGTGCATGGTCCCTCACCCCCCTATCCTGATGTGCATGGTCCCCTCACCCCCCAATCCTGATGTGCATGGTCCGCTCACCCCAATCCTGATGTGCATGGTCCCCTCATCCCCAATCCTGATGTGCGTGGCCCCCTTACCCTCCCAATACTGATATGCATGGTCCCCTCACCCCCCAATCCTGATATGCATGGTCCCCTCATCCCCAATACTGATGTGCATGGCCGCCTCACCCCCCCAATCCTGGTATGCATGGTCCCCTCACCCCCCCAACCCTGATGTGCATGGTCCCCTCACCCCCCAATCCTGATGTGTATGGTCCCCTCACCCCCCAACCCTGATGTGCATAGTCCCCTCACCCCCAATCCTGATGTGCATGGTCCCCTCACCCCCCAATCCTGATGTGCATGGTCCCCTCACCCCCAATCCTGATGTGCATGGTCCTCTCACCCCCAACCCTGATGTGCATGGTCCCCTCACCTCCCAATCCTGATGTGCATGGTCCCCTCACCCCCCAATCCTGATGTGCATGGTCCCCTTACCCCCAATCCTGATGTGCATGGTCCCCTCACCCCCCAATTCTGATGTGCATGGTCCCCTCACCCCCCAATCCTGATATGCATGGTCCCCTCATCCCCAATACTGATGTGCATGGCCGCCTCACCCCCCCAATCCTGGTATGCATGGTCCCCTCACCCCCCCAACCCTGATGTGCATGGTCCCCTCACCCCCCAATCCTGATGTGTATGGTCCCCTCACCCCCCAACCCTGATGTGCATAGTCCCCTCACCCCCCAATCCTGATGTGCATGGTCCCCTCACCCCCCAATCCTGATGTGCATGGTCCCCTCACCCCCAATCCTGATGTGCATGGTCCTCTCACCCCCCAACCCTGATGTGCATGGTCCCCTCACCCCCCAATCCTGATGTGCATGGTCCCCTCACCCCCCAATCCTGATGTGCATGGTCCCTTACCCCCAATCCTGATGTGCATGGTCCCCTCACCCCCCAATTCTGATGTGCATGGTCCCCTCACCCCCCAATCCTGATGTGCATGGTCCTTTCACCCCCCAATCCTGATGTGCATGGTCCCCTCACCCCCCAATCCTGATGTGCATGGTCCCCTCACCCCCCCAATCCTGATGTGCATGGTCCCCTCACCACCCCTATCCTGATGTGCATGGTCCTCTCACCCCCCAACCCTGATGTGCATGGTCCCCTTACCCCCCAATCTTGATGTGCATGGTCCCCTCACCCCCAATCCTGATGTGCATGGTCCCCTCAACCCCAATCCTGATGTGCATGGTCCCTTCACCCCCAATCCTGATGTGCATGGTCCCCTCACCCCCCAATCCTGATGTGCATGGTCCCCTCAACCCCCAACCCTGATGTGCATGGTCCCCTCACCCCCCCAATCCTCATGTGCATTGCGCAGTCTATAAAGACTTCAGACAGAATGACGCTCCCACCGTTATATTATAGATGTTCTGTATGTTGTGTATGTAATGTATGTTTTTTTTTACATTCAACACATTAGCCGGATGATGGGTCTACTACTGTCCCATCATTGGCTACTGTGTCACTCACTGACAGTGTAGCAGGCATAGCTGGATGGGACTTTTAGTCCCATCGGACAATGCCTGCATACACACACACAGCCTCGCACACACAGACATACCAAAGCCCGCCGGCTCTGCCAATGAGCGGTGCCGCACCGCTTTGGTGAAAGATTTGAATTCCGCGCCGCTCAAAGCTGCGCGGCACCGCTCCTTGGCTGAGCCGCCCGCCGGCTCTGAAAATGGGCACTGTAGGTGTGTTTACTGTCCCCCACTACCTGCCGAGTTTTATTCCCCATTGACCTGCATTGGTGTCGGATTTTTTACTCTGACCCGAACATTTCCGTTAGTCGGCCGACTTCGTTCGAATCGACTTTTGAGAAAGTCGGGTTTCACGAAACCCGATTTGACCCTAAAAAAGGCAAAGTCACTCATCTCTAGTCCCCACGCATTGTTGAGAAGGATTTGTGAGCATACGAGGGCAGTTGTTGACGACCAGCATGAACAAGACCACCAGTATTCAGTTCAGACTCCAAACTTAAGACCTCAGAAGTGGACATGTATGTCAGACACATGTTCCATCCTCCAAAACTGCATTTTAGATGGTACTAACTGCACAATTGTCATACCGTCTGTTCAGCGTGGATGGGCGGAGGACAGGGAGTAGGAGGAGGAGAAGGAGGAGAGCATGGTCAGTCATCCTCTTGGTGAGTACACGGAAGTCTTGCATGTTAGCAGTCCGCATACATGGCTGAGTTGATGTTAAGCTTTTCCCGTGACCCTTGCATTCTCAAAATTTTGGGTGACAGTCATTACTGGTTGGTGACACTTCTAGACCCAGGCTGCAAGGAGAACTTTCTATCTATTATTCCCGAGGCATACAGGTCTACTAAAATGGGGCAGTACCAGAAGGCCCGTGATGCGGAATTATTAAAAAAATTCTCATCTGAAAACGCTGGCGGCAGAGGTCACAGTTTTTTGGACAACCAAGGAGTACAGGCAAGAGAGACACAAATCCAATCCAGCAGAGGCAGGGGAACACTATCAAAGTTCTTGGAGAGTCTTCTCAGACCCTCCCATCGCATAGGCCCTGAGGCGCGGGGTACACTCACAAGTAGTGCAAAGTTTGGGAAGATGCTGAGGGAGTACCTTGCTGACCTTGCCAACATCCTCCATAATTCCTCTGTGACATATAATTACTGGTCATCCAAGCTAGCCACGTGGCATGAAATGGCTCTCTACATCTTGGAGGTCCTGGCCTGCCCTGCCGCTAGCATTTTGTCAGAGTGGGCTTTTAGTGCCGCCGGTGGAATTATAACTGATAAGCGCATCCGCCTGTAGTCTGAAAATGCTGACAGGCTGATTCTTATAAAAAAGAACAAGGGCAGAATTTGGCCAGACTACTCAACACTACCGAATGAAAGCAGCCTAACATAAACTCAAAATCAGTGTCTTTTTTTTGGGAGGTCTATTCCTATGCACCTCTTCACACCCACTCATTGGTATTTGCTTCCTGATTTTGGCTATATGCTGTTGTCCTCCTCCTTCTCATCATCATC
Source organism: Oophaga sylvatica (assembly GCA_033576555.1). Taxonomy (NCBI): domain Eukaryota; kingdom Metazoa; phylum Chordata; class Amphibia; order Anura; family Dendrobatidae; genus Oophaga; species Oophaga sylvatica. The sequence goes on along the minus strand of JARQOD010000006.1, from coordinate 220,516,575 downwards.
ATCATTTTACACCACTAATTATCAGGGTGACTGTGGTCCGTGATGCAACACCCACATAATTTTATTAAAGGGTGTTCATAATGCTCATAAAAAAAATTGTTATACACTATGTTCATGTATACCCCCCAGAGGTTAATGTTTGTCAGCCCATATACTTAGTGCATGGGCATTACAAGTATAGGAGACCCGCTCACTTCTAATGGGAACAATATTTTATGAGTCTCTCCTTCACGTATCTTTTAAGAGGCATTGGACTGCCTCCAAATTTTTGGCAGTCCTTGCATTCATTACATAGGCAAACAGTATGGGAGACCCACTTCCTAATAATGGGAACATTGTTTCCAGGAGGCCCTCCTGTACGTATCTTCTAAAGGGTATTGGGGTGCGTCAAAATTTTGGGCAGACCTTGCATTCACTGCATAGGCAAAAGTATAGTAGACCCACTTCCTAATAATGGGAACATTGTTTTCAGGAGGCCATCCTCTAAGCCTCTTCAAAGGGGCATTGGAGTGCCACCAAATTTTGGACAGACCTGCTACTCACTACATACGCAATAACAGTATAGGATAACCACTGTTTAAACCCTTTACCCCCAAGGGTGGTTTGCATGTTAAAGGGAATCTGTCACCTTTTTTCGACCATCAGCTATAGCCATCGCCATCAGGGGCTTATCTACAGCATTCTGTAATGCTGCAGATAAGCCCCGATGTCACCTGAAGGAGAAGAGTTACATTATACTCACCCAGAGGCGGTCCGCCGTCCGGTCCGGTCCGATGGGTGTCGAGGTCCGGCACCTCCCATCTTCTAGCGAAGATCTCCTCTTCTTAGCTTCCCGTCACGGCTCTGGCGCAGGCACACTGCTCTGTCCTGTTGAGGGCAGAGCAGAGTACTGCATTGCGCAGGCGCCGGGAAAGGTCAGAGAGGTCCAGCGCCTGCACATTGCAGTACTCTGTTCTGCCTTCACCAGGGCAGAGCAGTGGGCCTGCGCTGGAGCTGCGACGGGAAGCTAAGAAGAGGAGGGCTTTGCTAGAAGATGAGAGGCGCCGCGACTCCCGACGGACCGCCCCTGGGTGAGTATAATATAACTCGTTTTTCTTTTTACATTTCTAGCCATTGTCCATTTATGAGGTATGTAGGGATCCGCTCTGGTAGGCAGGGGCCGGGCCGCAGTAATGAGGTAAACACACAGGGTTCAGTTCAAAGTTCAGTGGTTTTAATGATAAGTTCAACAAAAGTCCAGATAACAAAATCAAAAAACAGAACATAAATCACTCCAGTTTGGAGAACCACTGGTCCCAGACTCACCCTTGCTTGGGATAGGCTTAACTAAGCAGTGGAATGTCAGCAGAGACCGCCAGGTGCCATTCCCAGGTGGTCTGGTACTCGCTTCTGGTGTGCACTGACACACTGTCACGAAAACAATCTTCCAGGCTGACTTCAGCCAAACTCCTTCCTTCCACACCTCATACTCCCACAGCTTCCTGTTAAATAGGCCTAGTCCACACCCTCAGGTGAGGTACACATCAGCTGACCTGATCACGTGACTATGACCTCATCACAGGTCCTGTGATCATAGAAAATCCTGAGCAAACTTCAGTCTGCCAGAAGAAATATATCTCCCATCAAGCAAGATCCCCTTTGGTGTACCACATACTCCCCCCTTTGTTCAACCTTATGAGGGTGGACACATGACATACAGTGAACTCTGGACAGTGCATCTGCGTTCCCCTGTAATTTGCCTGCACGATGTTCTACTGAAAATTTGAAATTTTGTAGAGACAGAAACCACCTGGTGACTCGTGCATTTCTCTCTTTGGCTTGACTCATCCAAGTCAGAGGGGAATGATCAGTTACCAACCAAAATGTTCTCCCCAACAGATAGTAGCGCAATGACTCCAGTGCCCACTTGATCGCCAGGCACTCTCTCTCTACAATGCTGTATCTGGTTTCAGCTGGAGTAAGCTTTCGACTCAGGAAACTAATGGGATGCTCCTCCCCGTTAACCTCCTGAGACAACACGGCACCCAGACCTAACTCTGACGCATCAGTCTGGACAATGAATTCTCTTTTGAAGTCGGTGTGATCAAAACTGGTGACCCGCACAGTGCCCCTTTTAGTTTTACAAACGCTTCTTCAAGCTGATCATTCCATCGCACCATTACTGACTTCCTTCCTTTTAGGCAGTCAGTTAACGGCACCGACAGGGTTGCAAAATTGGGAATAAACCGCCGGTAGTATCCCACTAACCCCAAAAACCCTTTCACTTGTTTTGTGGTGAGGGGACGGGGCCAGTTTTGGATTGCCTCCACTTTGTTTATTTGGGGTTTGATAACTCCTCTCCCAATCACATACCCCAGGTACCGAGCTTCCTCCAACCCTATGGAACACTTCTTTGGGTTGGCAGTTAGCCCTGCTTGTCGCAGAGAATCAATCACAGCCTGTACCTTGGCCAAGTGACTTTCCCAGTCTGTACTGTATACCACAATATCGTCCAGATAGGCCGCGGCATATCGGCGATGGGGACGAAGAACAACGTCCATTAACCTCTGGAAAGTCGCTGGAGCGCCATGCAACCCGAAGGGTAGGACTATATACTGGAACAGTCCCTCGGGTGTTACAAAAGCCGTTTTCTCTCTCGCTGCTTTGGTTAGGGGCACCTGCCAATACCCTTTTGTGAGGTCAATGACTGAAAAATACCGGGCCTGCCCAAACCGCTCTATTAACTCATCGACCCGGGGCATGGGGTAGGCGTCAAATTTAGAAATTTCATTCAGTTTTCTAAAGTCATTACAGAACCTTAGTGTCCCATCTGGTTTTGGTATTAGGACTATTGGGCTGGCCCACTCACTCTGGGACTCTTCAATAACCCCTAACTGCAGCATCTTCTTTACCTCTTCCGAGATGCTTGTCGCCGGGCCTCAGGCACCCGATATGGCTTTAATCGGACTTTGGCCTGCGGCTCCGTGACAATGTCATGTTGGATTAGGGAGGTACGGCCAGGGAGCTCTGAAAAAACATCGGTATTTCGGCTAACAAACTCTCGACCTTCTGAACTTGTCTAGGAGACAAAGTGTCTGCTATTTTGACGGCGGAGAGGACTTCTCTTGCCTTCTCCTGAGGCAAGGGAGCCCTCTCTACTGGAAATGCAGGCCGTGGACAATCCTCACCAAGAGGGTCTCTGTCTTTCCATGGTTTGAGCAGATTCACATGGTATACCTGTTCTGGCTTTCTTCGCCCTGGTTGGTGTACTTTATAGTTTACAGGACCCACCTTCTCCATAATCTCATAGGGTCCCTGCCACCTTGCAAGGAGCTTACTATCCACTGTAGGCACAAGTACCAACACCCGATCCCCAGGGTTAAAGGTACCTTACCCGTGCCTCCGGTTATAGACCTGCCTCTGTGACCTTTGTGCTGCTTCCATATGTTCTCGGACTAATGGTAGGACTGTCTCCATTCTCTCTTGCATTTTGGCCACATGTTCTATCACACTTTTGTGGGGAGTTGGTTGGTTTTCCCAGGCCTCTTTAGCTATATCGAGAAAGCCACGTGGATGTCTGCCATATAACAGTTCAGAGGGCGAGAACCCTGTAGATGCCTGGGGCACCGCCCGCACTGCAAACATCAGGTATGGCAACAAGAGATCCCAGTCCTTACCATCTTTAGAGACTGCTTTTTTTAACATATTCTTCAGGGTTTTATTGAACCTTTCTACCAAACCGTCTGTTTGGGGATGATAGACCGATGTGCGCAACTGTTTAACACTTAACAAGTGGCAGAGTTCCTTCATTATTTTTGACATAAAGGGGGTCCCTTGATCTGTTAAGATTTCTTGAGGGATTCCCACCCGAGAGAACATACCCATGAGTTCTTTTGCGATTAGTTTGGCCGAGGTGTGTCGCAGGGGAATAGCCTCAGGATACCTGGTAGCGTAATCTAGAACTACGAGGATGTGTTGATGACCCCTTGCTGATTTATTAACCGGCCCCACCAGATCCATGGCTATTCTCTCAAACAGGACCTCTATAATTGGTAAAGGCACCAAGGGACTCCGAAAATGAGGCTGCGGACTGGTTACCTGGCACACGGGACAAGAGTTACAATACCGTTTAACTTCTTCATAGACCCCTAGCCAGTAAAACCGTTGTAGAATTCTGTCTAGGGTTTTCTTTTGGCCCAAATGTCCCCCTAGTACATGCGCATGCGCTAAATCCATTACCAACCTCCGATATGACTGCGGTACCAGCAATTGCTCGACAATTTCCCCATGTATTTTTTCAACCCGATACAGCAAATCTTGGTTCAGCTCGAATCGGGGAAATACTGTAGCTGCCCCGGGGTTTTGGGGTTCCCCATTGACAACCAGTACATTTTCCCGGGCTCGAGTCAACGTAGGGTCCCGGAGTTGCGCCGTACCAAAATTGTCACCTGCCACATTTAAGTCTGACAATTCTGGTCCCGGTGGCAAATCTTCCATCTCCCCAGCTAACACTTCTATAGGAGAGGGGTTTTACTCCTCCACCGAAGGCAACGGTACTCCTACCACCAGCACGTCTTCCTCTGGGCCACCAGGTTCATGCCCGATTTCTGGAGAATGCAACCTGGTTGCTGCTGGTGCCGATGACTGTTCTGTGGGAGGGGTAATTACAGGCCAAAGCACAGAAAATAACGGAAAATCTCTCCCCATTATTACGTCAAAATGCAAATTAACCACCACCCCCACCTCGTGGCACCTCCTCCCCGCTGGCGTGTTTATCATTACCAGGGCGGTAGGATAATGTTTTAAGTCCCCATGTATACACAACACACCCATTTTCCGACCAGTATACTCGCTGATTTGGACGTGGCTGGCTCGTATTAGGGTCACAAGACTCCCTGAGTCCAGAAGAGCCACAGCAGGGTTACCCTCCACCTCCACTTTACACAAATGGTTCATACTGGGTACCTCTGGTTTGCCCACTGCACACATGTGTTCGGCATAGTGAGACTGATAGTATCCATAGTTGGTGTCCATGGGCTCAGTCAGATGGGGCAATCAGCTCTCACATGTCCTGATTCTTGCCACCGCCAACAGATTATGGGACCTCTTTCGTCCCCAGACGTGTCTTGGGCGGCCTTCCGAGTCTCTGCTCGCCGAAAGGCGGGTGAAGGTTTGGGAAATTTACTCATTACCTTCCGGGTAGTCTCTCCCTGTATCTCTTTGGTAGCCCCATATCTTTCAATGAGGTCTACCATTTGGAGACCATCAGTAGGGCTGCCTGTCCAACCCAGGTTTGCAGGGTGTAGGGCATAGTCCTCCAGAATTTATCAGTTACTATCCTATCCCGCATAGCGCTGGGTGACAACACCTCCGGCTGCAACCATTTATCTACCAGGTGTATCAAATCATAGTACTGGGACCGAGCTGGCTCGGAAGGGGAAAACTTCCACTGGTGTACCCGCTGGGCCCGGACCAAAACATTTACCCCAAGACGTGCAAGTATCTCACCCTTGACGATCTCATAGTCTCTCTGTTGCTCGGGGGCTAGGTCCCTATAGGCTTTCGCGGGTCCTGGAGCCAAAAACGGAGCCACGATTTCTGCCCACTGGTCCTGGGGTAGACTCTCTCTCTCAGCCACGCCTTCAAACATCTCCAGGTACACCTCGACATCATCTGACTTTTCCATTTATTTAATCGCTGTGCGTACCGCTTTCCGGACATCCTGAGTCCCGGGGCAGCTCCTGCTGTCTGCGGCGCTGTTATGTGCTGCATCAGTAGACGGTTGGTTTCCTGTTGCCGCTCCATAGCCTGCTGCTGTATAGCCTGCTGCTGCATAGCCTGCTGTTGCTGCTCCATAGCCTGCTGTTGTATAGCCTGCTGCTGCTGCATAGCCTGTTGTTGCTGCTGTATAGCTTGCTGCTGCTGCTGTGTAGTCTGCTGTTGCTGTCGCATGGCCTCCACCAGCATTTTTATTGTGCTCTCCATCTTCGGACAGTTATCCACCGGGTCTTGCGTCACTTTCTTCACCCAGGACATTTACTGTCATGCAGAGAAAAAAAAAACATCCACAAAAAAAACAGCCTGACCTCACTGCTATGCCCGCATTAACGCCACCAATTGTAGGGATCCGCTCTGGTAGGCAGGGGCCGGGCCCAGTAATGAGGTAAACACACAGGCTTCAGTTCAAAGTTCAGTGGTTTTAATGATAAGTTCAACAAAAGTCCAGATAACAAAATCAAAAAACAGAACATAAATCACTCCAGTTTGGAGAACCACTGGTCCCAGACTCACCCTTGCTTGGGACAGGCTTAACTAAGCGGTGGAATGTCAGCAGAGACCGCCAGGTGCCATTCCCGGGTGGTCTGGTACTCGCTTCCTGGTGTGCACTGACACACTGTCACGAAAACAATCTTCCAGGCTGACTTCAGCCAAACTCCTTCCTTCCACACCTCATACTCCCACAGCTTCCTGTTAAATAGGCCTAGTCCACACCCTCAGGTGAGGTACACATCAGCTGACCTGATCACGTGACTATGACCTCATCACAGGTCCTGTGATCATAGAAAATCCTGAGCAAACTTCAGTCTGCCAGAAGAAATATATCTCCCATCAAGCAAGATCCCCTTTGGTGTACCACAGGTAGTAACTCTGGAATGCTTCCATCGATCCTGGTGATTCTGACAGTTTTCTTGTGACATATTGTACTTCATATTAGTGGTAAAATTTCTTTGATATAACTTGCATTTATTTGTGAAAAAAGTGGAAATTTGGCAAAAATTTTGAAAATTTTGCAATTTTTCAGCTTTGAATTTTCATGCCCATAAATCACTGATATGGCACAAAAAACCTTAATAAATAACATTTCCCACATGTCTACTTTACATCAGCACAATTTTGGAACCAAAATTTTTTGTGTTACAAAGTTATAAGGTTTAAAATTAACCAGTGATTTCTTATTTTTACAACACCATTTTTTTGGGAGACCACATAACATTTAAAATCATTTTGAGGGGTCTATATGATAGAAAATACCCCAAAGTGTCACCATTCTTAAAACTGCACCCCTCAAGGTGCTCAAAACCACATTCAAGAAGTTTGTTAACCCTTCAGGTGCCTCACAGGAATTTTTTGAATGTTTAAAAAAAAATGAACATATACATTTTTTTCACCTAAAAAATTATTTCAGGTCCAATTTTTTTATTTTCCCAAGGGTAACAGGAGAAATTGGTCCCCAAACATTATTGTGCAATTTATCCTGAGTACGCTGATACCCCATATGTGTGTGGACCACTGTTTCGGCGCATGGCAGAGCACGGAAGGGAAGGAGCGTCGTTTGACTTTTTCAACGCAGAATTGGCTGGAATTGAGATCGGACTCCATGTCGCGTTTGGAGAGTCGCTGATGCACCTAAACAGTGGAAACCCCCCAAATCTAACTCCAACCCTAACCCAACACCCCTTATCCTAATCCCAACCCTAACCCTAACTGTAACCCTAATCCCAACAGTAACCCTAGCCCTAACCCTAACCCTAATGGGAAAATGGAAATAGATACATTTTTTTTATTTTATTATTTTTCCATAACTAAGGGGGTGATAAAGGGGAGTTTGATTTACTATTTATAGCGGATTTTTATGATTGGCACCTGTCCTTTGCAAAAAGTAGTTTCTGCATTTTTATTTATTCTGCATATTATTTATTTATATTTATTTATATTAAAAAAATTTATATAAAAAATAATTACTTTTGCATCGTTTTATTCTGCGAGCTATAACTTTTTTATTTTTCCCTTTTGATGCTGTATTGCAGCTCATTTTTTTGCGGAACAAGATGAGATTTTCAGCGGTACCATGTTCATTTATATCCGTCTTTTTGATCGCGTGTTATTCCACTTTTTGTTCGGCGGTATGATGATAAAACAGTTTTTTTGCCTTGTTTTTTTTTAAGAAGTTCACTAAAGGGTAGTGTTGAGCGATACTGCCCGATATCTCGAAATATCGGATCGGATTTGATCGGCCCGATACTCAAAAAGTATCGGGTATCGCCGATCCGATACCGGAAACCCAATGCAAGTCAATGGACAGAAATATCGGAATTAAAAAAACCTCTTTGTTTCCTTGTAAACACTACATATACACACATAGAATACATATATATATATATATATATATATATATATATGTCATTGTGACATATAAATATATATATATATATATATGTCACAATGACATGTATATATATATATGTATTCTATGTGTGTATATGTAGTGTTTACAAGGAAACAAAGAGGTTTTTTTAATTCCGATATTTCTGTATATATGTCACAATGACATGTATAATATATATATATATATGTATTCTATGTGTGTATATGTAGTGTTTACAAGGAAACAAAGAGGTTTTTTTAATTCCGATATTTCTGTCCCATTGACTTGAATTGGGTTTCCGGTATCGGATCGGCGATACCCGATACTTTTTGAGTATATATATATATATATATATATATATATATATATACTTTTTGTATATATATATATATATATATATATATATTATATATATATTATATTTATAGTTCATACACTTCTACATAGTTAAATAGCCTCTGATTCAATTGCCGGGCAATGCCGGCTTTTGTGAATATACAGAACCACCCGACATGAAATGACACATGGTTTACATAGAGTTAACCATGTCATTTCAATTAGTTTGATATATGGTTTTCACTAACAATTACATGAGTGTATTTGTGCAAAATTTCACACATGTAGGGGTTAATTAAAGGTGTAAATTTGTTGTAAAAAAAACACATTTTTTGCTATGAATTTACACCTTTAATTAACCCCTACAAGTGTCAAATTTGCACACATACACTCATGTAATTGTTAGTGAAAACCATATATCAAATTACATAAAATGACATGGTTAACTCTATGTAAACCATGTGTCATTTCATGTCGGGTCTGTAATTTCAAAAAGCCGGCAATTGAATTAGCGGCTATTATACTATGTAGAAATGTATGTACTATAAATATATATATATGTGTCACAAATTCAATGACATGTATATATATATATATGAGGTGTAAAATTGTTGAAAAAAAAGGCGTGGGCTCCCGCCCTATTTTCTCAACCAGACAGACAAAGCCAGCGAGTGGGGGCAGATAATAATAGCCCAGAGAGGGACCATTATTTTTGGCTACTAACATCTGCCCCCAGACACCCCAGAAAGGGCAAATCTATAATTAAATTTGCCCTTTCTGGCACTTTGCCCATCTATTCCCATTGCCCTGTAGCGGTGGCGAATGGTTAATAAGGGGTTAAAGCCACCTTGCTATTGAAAGGTGACTTTAAGCCAGGTTAATAATTGAGAGCTGTCAATTAGACAACTATCAATTATTAATCCTATTGTATGAAATAAAAATAAAACACACACACTTTAATTAAAAATATTTTAATGAAATAAACACACAGTTTTTGACCATATTTTATTTTACTGTCATTCCTTGCGAAGCCCTTGTTCACCTGTAATAAAAGTAAAATAATAAAGCAACATTATACTTACCTATCCGATGTTCAGTCAGGTCCCCCGATGTAATCCTTCTGAAAGGGTTAATGTTTACTGCAGGGACCGCAGCTAATGCTGCCAGCCTCGCAGTAAACCCCTGACTGAATCATCTCCTCTCCTGGCTGACAGGAGAGGAAGTGGTTAGCATAATTGATTGCTTCCCACTTTCACTTCATGTCAGCCAGGGACACCGCACAGCATCAGTGACGTCAGAGGGAATCCCGGCTGACCTGAAGTGAACTGATTAACAAAAATAGGGGATCCCCTCGAAAAAAAATGGCGTGAGGTCTCCCCTATTTTTGTTAACCAGCCTGATAAAGCAGACTACTGAGGCCTGGTTTTTCATGCTGTTAAGGAGCCAATATCCATGTACTTTGCAAGCCTGATAATACCAGGCCACAGCAGTCTGCTTATCTTGGCTGGTTAACAAAAATAGGGGTTCCCCTAAAAAAAAATTGGCGTGGGGTCCCCCTATTTTTGTTAGCCAGCCAGATGAAGCAGACTGCTGCGGCACGGTATTAAAATTGTCAAGGCCCATGGATTTTGGCTCTCAACAGCCTAAAAATACCAGGCTGCAGCAGCTCCCCAATTGGCGCATCCAAAGATGCGCCAATTGTGGCACTTTACCCGACTCTTCCCACTTGCCCTGTAGCGATGGCAGGCAGGGTAATAAGGGGTTAATGCCACCTTTGATTGAGCGGTGACAATAAGCCCGGTTAATAATGGAGAGGCATCAATAAGACACAGATCCATTATTAATATAAAGTTTGTAAATTTGTAAAAAAAGACACAGCAGAAAAAAATATTTTAATGAAATAAAACACCACACAGTTTTCATTATTTTTATTGTACGCTCATCCTGCGATGCCATCGTTCTCCTGTGAAAAAACAAAATTAACAAACCAACACAAATACTCCCTGTCCGACACAGTCCAAAATACAGAGTGTCCCACGACGAGTCCAGCTCTGCTACATCTGCATGCCAGGCTGAGCCTGACATCCACATAGAGCAGAGCTGCTTACCTGAGGAGGTTCCCCGCGGTGACATCATCGGACTGGTTTAACGGCCAGCTGTCGCGAGAGTACAGCTGGCCGAGATTACCCAGTACCCGGCAGCACTTGCAGTTATCGCGAGATGCTGCAACGTGACCGCCAGGGAGAGGGTAATGGCCGGCCTGGATGGATGGATGGACGTGACCGCCGGGGATCTTCTGCCAGGTTAAGTGCTGCTGACACCTGTCAGACCCGACCGACACTGACAGTGACACTTTTGGGAAGTTCCTGTGTCACGTACTTCGTTCTGTGACACAGGAACTCCCCATAGACTTTAGAGAAAACTCCGATTCCGGTATCCGATATGACAAAAATATAGGCTCTCAGAATCGGAATTCCGATACAGCAAATATCGGCCCATACCTGATATTTGCAGTATCGGAATGCTCAAACAAAAGGTAATAGGACATTTTAAAGAGCGGTCATAAGAACACGGCGATAATAAATATGTACTTTTCTGGTTATTTTTTTATTTAACATAAAAATCTATTTATTTATGGGAAAATGTTTTTTTCATTTCTTAATTGTAAATTTTTTTTAATATATTTTTACACGTTTAATATATTGTATTATATACATTTTACATTATACCCAGGAGGGACATACTATATAGTGACAGATCGCTGATCTGACAGTTTGTACAACACTCTGTCAGATCACGATCTGACAGCAGTGCGGAGGGTTCCTGGCCTGATTTTCACACAAACGCGCTGTTAGAGGTCCTCGGAAGCATGCAGAAGCCCCCTCACGCAATGCTTCTCTATACTGCCGGAACACTACAATCATGTTTGATCGCAGTATGCCATGGGTTAATGTGCCGAGAGCGGTCCTTGACCACTCCTGGCTCATAGTGCCTGGTGTCAGCTGTGATAATCAGCTGATACTCAGCCACTTCAGCTGCGCTCCCCCAGTGAGCGCAACTGATAGCATATGACATACTATCCCGTCCATGGTCAAACGGGCCCGGTCACCTGGACGGGATAGTATGTCAGATGTCAGAAAGGGGTTAATAATCGGAACAACAAAGCATAGCCGGCTGATGGCTCTCTAAGAAAAATGTGAGCCGACTGCTGGCACTTTAGGAATAGTAAAGGTCGACTGATGACCCTATAAAAATATGCTTTGTGACTTTCAGATGATGTGTCACACACCACATGGCCAGATAAAGTAGAAAAATGTTAAAATTACATTTCCCAGTGAATACAATTGTATTGTTTGAAAGCAATGCTAAAGTTCAAAAATACATTGAAAACGCTACGTGTGAACATAGCTCAATGTGTGGAGAAGCATTTTTGTTGTTGGTTATTTATTTTGCCTTATATACAAGTCATTACCCTGGAAAGAATGTTCCTTAACCTATTTCCCAGGAAAATCCATTTTGGTTTTTTTTTGTATGTTTTATTGTGCGTCTGTAAAAGTGGCGCAAGAGTCTGACATCATTGTTCACAACAGTGACCTGGGAGTCAGAAATGCTTCCAAGGGTCTTTCCCATGCTGTTACCATCTCATTTGAGCACTGTTTCCATAGATTTCTGCAATTTCTAATCCATCTGCAGATCGCCGGTGGGGCCGCCGGAAAAATGCTCGAGTTTCCCGTAGACTTACTTTGCTCATTTCAATTTGCTCAACCCAAGCATTTTAGTGCTCACCCATAACTAAAAATCACCCATATGAACAAAAACATAAAACATAGGCTACACACAACTGTAATTTTTTTCCAAATATGAGTAAAGTCCTTATCTAAATTTATAACTAAATCCATAAATATCTATAAAAGGTGCAGAGAATTAGTGTAAAGAGATTGTCCACCTAGCACTGAGATCTGGTCAAACACCTTGAAACATGTGTCTGCTAATGGAGTGCCTGGTGTGTTCTCTTATCCTAAATCATAGGCAAGATTTCATAAAGGGTCAATATTCACTTTTAAGATTGCAACATCTAATAGGTGGCACTAAAGTAAACATCCAGTTCCTCTATGAAGAAGCAGTTTGCATATTTAATTCCCAGAGGAGCATTGCATTGGCTTTAAGTCTCCTTACGCACTCTCCAGAAGTAAAAATGTTTCCCATTAGCCCCAAAGAGGTTCTCTAGAAAGGTCACAAAGGAATGAGATATGCAATAAAATCTAAATCCAGCTCCAGCATTCCCACTCTGCATTCAGTTTACTGGGTAATGAGGTAATTTGGGCTTTTATTAACTTATAGCTATTGCATTTTTATGTTAACTACAAGTTTTCATTACTGTTGCTTTTGGTAAAACCTGAATGATCTTTTTAATCTTTGTTGACTCTGAAAACTGCCTTTCTTCTTCATCACTATTGTCATTTCTAATGACACATGATCACTGGCCCAATCTGTAATTTTATACACTCAACATATATTTATTTAAGAGCTTTTATATTAATGTCTCTTCTTGATTCATTTGATGTCCTTCTCTGTGTGGCTCATCTGATTTTAACCTTTTCTTTTTACATGTGTACCTATAAAAGAGAGAGGTTTTTTTTATAACAATTTGGTAATTTTTCAAACAATAATTCATAGGCTTGTATCACTACAATTTTCTTTACTATCATTCTTATATTTTATAAAATAAGAAAACGATTTTACTTGTCAGTCCCTCCATTAGAACCCTGCACAAGATAGAGACTGAGAGAGACCAAAACTAGAACAAACTATTTAAAAATTCAGATTAGGTACCAGAACTCGAACTTCCACTAGTCCGCTTATCCCTAATCCTAATGTTTTTGTAAGAATGAAGATTTTCTGTGTTTTCAATAATTTACCTTGCCTTATTCCAAGGCTAATAGGGATACTTTTTATAGTTTTAAAAAATAAAAATTCTAGCAATGCACTGTGTTATAAAGTGAGCTGTTTGCTACTGGTTACCATCACTTTATATGGTTAGATTACATTGACATATTGTTGTGTTTGATTGAAAAAAACTTGAAAAGAGTTGAGTTCAGTCAAAGGAGACAACAAGGTGTAAAAATCATCTTTTCAGGGCACTTAAAGGCTTTGCAATATTTGAGATCTGCAGCAAATTGTTTGTCTGTAAATCAAGTTTTTGAGAAAAAAATTCAGTGAATGGCGAATTAAATTTTCAAAAGATTTTCTCATCTTTTTTAGTTGTCTGGTATAACCTCAAATATTATTTTAGATTGTGTCTATATAAAAGCTTTTGATGGTTTACTATCTACTTGCTGTATCTTCTTTTCATCTCAAATTAGTATAGACTCTAGTGAATGATTTTGTTTGACACAGTTTTAAATGTGTCCCCTTTGTGTTAGTGTTCAGCCAAAATTAAAGCAAGTGCTGTTCAATTATTAAGAATCTACTTTCTAATTGTCTCTAGAAATATTAATCCAAAATTACAGGTCCCGTACTGTGTAATGTTCATCCACTTTTCTTACCATTATGAAATCCTGCTTCATAAATAATATTAATTCACACTATCAAGTGTGAAAAAATGCATAATAACAGAAATAGCAAAAAGACTTCTCAAAAAAGCAAAATGCAATGTGACATTACAATAAAGGTCAGTGCAAGAAATGTAATTAAAACTTCAGATAGCATTAAATGTTCCAGTAATGAAATTTCAATAAAAGCCATGCTACATAAATCACTTATTTCTTTCTAGCCTAGGTGCTTGCTCTTTTAAAACCTTTTTTTAAATACAATGTTCTTCATTTGCTGTTACTAGTTAAATGATTTATTAAATATATGGACATTGATCTGCAGATGCAATTAGTTTGACTACAGTTTTGTGAAGCAAAAAAAATACATATTAAACAATACACATTCAGGTCACACCATTTATTATGGAATAAAACAAAGATGCATTGCAGTGTTGCTTGGATTTGAATTTTAATACTATTATATATTACTTTTATGCTTAAATGTTTCATTGGATTATTTTATAGGAAAGCTACAAAAGAAATTACAGAAAAATAAAGTCAAGAAAAGGCAAATACATGCATAATAGAAACGAGCAAGTGTCACGGAAATTGTATGAGACAAATGGCTCAAATCAGCCGACAAATTCAATTGAAACAAAATCAACTTTGTTTAAAGTGAAATTTTCAAGAAGACAGTTATTATTCTTTGTGTTTCTCTAAACTCCAAATGATAATAAATAGAGGGTAGGAAGGGGTAAAAAATAAATTGTAACGCTCACCTGTCCTAAGCCCACTTTTTACTTATCAGAAGAAACAAACGGAGAAATGCAAATCAGATCAGAATCAGATTTTTGACATAAATGGTTTTATTTACATTACATTTTTCTCATAAATTGTACCCTTAATCTTGTGTTTTCTTGCACAAGTAGATTTCTTAAGAGTCAATGGTACACATCAAGGCATATTGCTAAAAGGATGAATATTCCTGCATCTGCTAAAGAGCAATGTCACAGTTTTATTAACACTTTTTACTCGTGATGAATTGTTAGTGATTAACAACTTTCCAAGTAATTATCAAGTAGGTTAATTTTAACTTTAAGCAATTCAGTACAATTTATTTATTATGCATTATCATATATAACGTTTGGCTTGTGCTTTTTCTTATGTTTTATTTATATCCCAATAGTCAGTTACTATTTCACTGAACAAATAAATACATGCAATGTATTTAGAAAATTAATTATACCCAACTTCTGATTTCTTAAAGTTTAACTGTTCAGAATAAACTGTTTACGTGTGAATAGGGAATATCTCTATTTCTACTCATATAACAAGCATCATGAATTTTATACTAGTTTTACCCTTGCCAGGCTTCGACTCTAAGTTTCACTCTAAGCTAGTACGTAGAGATTAGCTAGTATGTGTCCCATAAACAGTAGTCAGAGAAGTGAGGAATACCTGTCCCTTAACCACGTACTATATCCATCATAACAGCATGGCTTCTAAGAACAGGAGTTTGAGTGATGAATTAGCTGCCTGCAGTCCACACCTTTCACTAAAAGAAAATATTTGGCAGTTTATGAATTGAAACATCCAGCAAACAATACCCAAATCTAGGGATGAACCATCAGGTTAAATTCTAATCTGCTTGTTTGTGCAGAATTTATGTGAAATTTCATTTGAAGTTAAGTTATTCTCTGCAAATTTAGTGTTCCTTATTATGCTCTTTAGTCTCTGCAGATATAAGTCCATAGTAAATAAAAGATGAAAAAAATTATTTACAATGCAAGTGTACCTAGTAGTACAGTATGCCTCATTGTATCCTTTGCTCTTCTTTTCACCATCACAAATTCGGTACTTGCCACATCTTATTATCACTGTTGCGAGCTCTGAAATATATGGACCTCTCAAGTATTCTTGCATGTGAAAGTACATGGGGATTTCAGCACTTGCAGTGGCTATCAGAAGAGTGACAATGAGGAGTGAAGGGCTAAAAAGGTGAGCAGTAAGGCAAATATAAGGTTTTAAGTGTTTTTTTCTTATTTTTGACCCTTTTGGTGGTCTTTTATTGTTCAGAAACATAGCAAATGTGGAATTTAACATTATTAGAGTAAAATTCAATTCCACTCGGATATATTCACTTACCTCTATCCAGGGGCAGCTAGAATAATTCAGCAGAAAGAATGCGACTACATTCCTTTTTAAAATAGCCAGCAATTGATCTCCATTGTTCATTTTGGAAAAATTTTAGGATGGAGAGAATATGTCAGAGCTCACAACTCCACAATGGAAATATAACGTGCTAAAATATTAGACACAAACTGCAGACAGTAATATATACACACACACAATATATATATATATATATATATATATATATATATATATATATATAGCGCTGAAGAAGATGGCAGTACATTAGCAGTCTGCTATTAATACAGAAATTCAATTTATATGTTGAATGAAATATATAGGAGGTGCCACCAATAATGGCAGAGTGATTGATATGGAGTTGCTGGTATCTGTCCTGTTGAATTTGAGTAACAATTACAGTTTTTTATTCATGATGCAGTAGAAAGCAGTAACAAGACAGCGCATATTTTATGAATTATGTTTTTTTGTCACAGCAACATTGCAAAAAGAGTTGATAAAAACATCATATTTATACCAATACTAGATGGTGGCCCGATTCTAACGCATCGGGTATTCTAGAATATGTATGTAGTTTATTTATGAAGATTTAAGAATAATGCAATGAATACACAGGATTTTTCGGGTAAAATATATACATTATCATTAAATGTTATTGCTCATAGAACTTAATACAACTGAACAAAATTATTACTGTGTATTACCTCATGTTACAGTATATTACCTTATTTTACTGTGTATTACCTCATGTTGCTGTATATTACCGCATGTTACTGTATATTACCACATGTTACTGTATATTACCTCATGTTACCTGTGTATTACCTCATATCACTGTGTATTACCACATGTTACCGTATATTACCTCATATTACCTCATGTTACCTGTGTATTACCTCATATTACTGTGTTTTACCTCATATTACTGTGTATTACATCATGTTACTATATATTACCTCATTTTACTGTGTATTACCTTATGTTACTTATGTATTACCTCATGTCACCTGTGTATTACCTCATGTCACTGTGTATTACCCGTGTTCAGTAAACGTGACAGAAGTACATCAGACACTGTGACTGACAAAACATGTTCAGTACATCATGGGCAGTTGGTGAGTCACATGACCACATGGGCAGAGTTAGCCCTGCGTCACTGATTGGCCAAGGCCGGACCAATCAGCGACGCAGGTTTTCCTGGACAGACAGACAGATAGGATAAGACGATTATATAAATAGATAGTATCAGTAAAAACATCAGCTCAGGGTGCAAGAAATGTGCTCCATATCCCAAAAACTGAAAATGTTACAGGTCTCGGAAAATGTCTGAATTCATTTTCAACACTTAAACAAAAAATGTAATAAAAAAACTATGTATGCTTGAAATCAGCATAATTGTACTGACATGGAGAGCTATACAGTTTTATTGTATAGTGATGAAAGTAAATTAAAAACCTCAAAAACAATTGTGAAATTGCACTTTTTTGATTTTTTTTTCCTGATTTCCAGTGCATCACATGATAAAATTAATTATGTAGTAGAAAAGTACAACTTATCCCACAAAAAACAAGCCCTTATATGGCTTTGTTGATGGAAAAATAAAAAGTTATGGCTCTTAGAAGAGGAAAAAATAAAAAAAAAATGCAAAATTGCCCTGTCATGAAGGGGTTAACCAGTTTTTTTACCCATCTACAAATGATGTCTCCTAGACCTCCTGGAACTTCAGGCTTCTGTGTAGTATAGTTTCAAATGCCTTTGCTAAATTCAGATATATCACATCAGCAGCATGGCCAGTGTCCTGATTTGCACTTAACTCCACATAGAAACACAGCATATCAGTTAGACTTGATATGTCTTTCATTAATCCTTGCTGATTATTAGTTATTATGTAGTAATATATTTGCCACATATTTTTCAAGATCATCTCTTATGATGTCCTCAAATTTTGCACACCACTGATGTCAAACTTACTAAAGGATAGTTGCCAAGATCCACCTTCTTATCCTTCTTAATTTTTAAATATTGTTACCCCATCAGCCTACTGATCTTGTTAAAAAAAGTCTAAGGGGATGGTGATTTGCAGTCTGTTAACTGCTGAACTGAGCTCCCTCAATAGACATGAATGAATGTCATCTGGCCTATGGGCTTTGTCAATATTTAATTTGATCTGACACAGCCGTTAGATTATTTCTTTTTTATTTCATGTTATTTCTGTTCAGCTATATTAGGAGTCTTAAAACAAACTCCAATTAGTCGCTTACCATTATTCCCATATGCATGAATATTTACCCATACTGTTACTTTATTGTTGCAGCTTCCACTAGCAAAGCTAGCCACACCCTTTACTTTTTTGCCATTCTTGTCCTTTATGAATGTGGTGTAACCCTCTATATATGACACCCAGCTAGCCTGTCATCCAGCCAGGTTTCTGTAATGGCTATCACATTATAATCTGTAGCTGATGTAATGGTCATTCATTTTGTTTGCAAGACTTCTTGCATTTGCCAGCAGACATCAAATTTTTACTTCCAATCACTTTTCTGCTTTCTTTGCTAGTCCAAACCTCTTCTAAACTCTTATTGACGAGTACTGCATCCCACTGCAACTCTGCTCTGTTCATCCCCTTTTTTGCACAACCACATTTCCTCCAGCAGATCAAATTTTAAAAGCTGCTGCAGCCATCTGAACATAATTACCCCCCCTAGAAGAGTTGTACCCTCCCCATTTAGATGCAGTATATCCCAACTGTAGGGAATGTAGCCAACAGAACATTTAACCCAGTACTCCATGAACTCAAACCCTTTCTTACTGTACCAGTCTCTAAGAAACTTATTCTATTCATCTCCTAAAGCGCCCATTGTTTTTTAGTGGTTTGTAGCAAAGGCAATCTTTCTGAAAACACCACCTTGGAGATTATTTTTTAGCTCTCTATACTGTTTCTTCAGGATCTTCCATCTTTCACAGAGGTTAATATTACTACCAATGTGTACAGATAAGTGAACTTTTAAAGTTCGGAATGACTAGGATCGGCGAACTTCCTGATGTTCGTCAAACAGTTTGTTGAACTTATTGGAACTCCATTGAATTCAATGATAGGCAAAACTAAAGGCATGGATAACACCTTCAGTGGGGCCCAAAAGCTGTGAAAACTGCTCAAATTAGAGGCAGACACCAGGAAAAGTGGCATCAATTGACTCACTGTACAAAATTTATAATGGCACAGCAGTCAAGCATGGGCCATATATGAGACAGGGTCAGTGCCATCATTTGAAGATTTGAAAATAAGCGTCACTATCCATGTTTGGATCAGTGGCAGATTTTGCTTTTCATATTAAAACTTTTTTCCTTTCAGGTCATCTGGGGTTAATGTCAGTCTTTTACCCCTAGTGGTCGCTGGTGTAATTACATTGCTGCTGAGTTGGCTGGTGCAAGTGGTGACCACTCCCACCATCCTTTAAAACGTCACCTGATGCGTCAGCTGACTGTTGGTCATACACTTCCTCTTTGGAGTCTAACCAAGCTGGAGTCAGGAGCTTTACTGGTGCTGCAGCTGTGTATTGTGATCTGGTGCCTTACTCTGCTGTGCGGTGCTTTGCAGCAGAGAAAGCTAAGTTTTGTTTTTTTAGTTGATTTAACCCCTAGGTGTCTTTCTTTTCTTTCCTTTTGGCTATATTGGTGCAGTTCACTGTATTCCCTGTCTCATCTCCTGGGGTGGGTGTTAGGGGTTTAGCTCAGGGCTAAACAGGAGATAGGCACGAGTTTGGTGACTTGGGCCTCACTACCTTCAAGTGTACCCCAAGTCACCGACATGTACCTATCTCCTATTTAGCCCTGAGCTAAAACTCCAACCCCCTCCCCAGGAGGTGAGACAGGGAATAAAGTGAACTTCACCAATATCACCAAAAGAAAGAAAAGATAGACACCTAGGGATTAAATCAACCAAAAAACAAAACTTAGCGGCTCTGGCGCTGGTGTTTGGAGATCTTGATGGTGTCTCCCTGGCAGAATCCCGACTTTGTAAAATTAAGCAGGGGGGCTGGCCGGCTGAGGAGTACTGCTCAGAGTTCAGGAGGTGGGCCACTAGCACACAGTGAAATGACCCTGCCCTTAGGAGTCTTTTTGTGCAGGGTCTGTCCTCAAGGTTGCTGGATACTCTGGTGCAGTATGCCACCCATAGGTCGTTGGAGGCCACCTCGTCCCTTGCCATCTGGGTGGATAGACTCTTGAGGGAGGCATACACCAAATGTGCCCCCTGTAGTCTATGCTAGGGAGGAGGACACACCTGAGCAGGGGGACGAACCCATGCAGGTGGTAGGAGTTGGTTCCCAAAATGGGTTGCCTGCAGTTCGCCGTGGAGTGGGGGTATATTTTTGCTGTGGGCAGACTGTTCTTTTCATAGGGGTTTGCCCAGCTTGCGTCAAAATACCGGTACCATCTAAGAAGCCGCATCCCACTGGTCGTGTGGAGGGAGGTGACCATGGTGTGTATATTTCCTCCATTTCTTCCCCTCAGTCGACCCTGTCTGCGGAAGTGGTGGTTGGCGGGGTAGCTGAGGAAACACTGGTGCCTTGGTTGAAAAAAACACGACCCGGTCATAGAGTGGAAGGTCCAGGGAAGAAGTCAGCTGGGATCAGTCATGTAAGGACAGGCTACTGTCTCTGCCATCTTTCTACAACTGTCCCCTTCTTCACCAGTGGGGGGCAGCAGAGGTGCTGCCAGGGAGTAGGGGAAAGTCTCAGCCCTCATCACTAGCTAACCCTGAGAGTCAGAGTGCTCTTAGAAGGAGGAATCAGGGGAGGGTGGTGGTTCCCTCTGAGCACTGTGGGGGTGAGTGTGGTGACACAGGGGGATGCCTCTGTTGTCAGTTCCTTGAAGAGTTCACTATCTTGTGGCAAATGTGTGTGTGGCAATAAACATTCAGGTCCAGACCTGTGTGTGAATGAGTACATATGGGTGTCCACCAAAAACATCTGGTGAAGTTTGCTGCTGGGACCTGGAGTTCTCGGGTGATTGGGCCATATCGGGTGTCTGCCATTCTCGGCCCGAGGACTTACCAGCTGGAGTTACCACCAGTAATACCCGTAGAAAACTCATTCCCCAGGTCGGTGCTCTGGAGATTTGTGGCACCTCCGGAAGATATGTTATTGTCACTTCCATCAGTCCGCGTTTGCCATAAACCTGAGAGTCAGGTGACAGCCAGGGTGAACTCTGGTGGATTGAGGCATCCTCACCATAGCTTGTTTTCTGGTGAGGTGCGGTGTTGAGGGTCTATAGGCCCCTCATTAACCCTGCTGTTCTGTTCGGGTCATAGTGACCCGTAGAGAATTTGTGAGGCCCTGTAGATTTTTTTCTATAAGTTTCTAAAACTTGATTTTATTTGACTTTTCCTCATTTGAGGGGACCTATCTATGAGTATTTTTTTATTTATTTTTTTTGTTTTACTTTTTGCTACACGCCGATTTGTACACTTGTCGTGTTCGGGTCATAGTGACCCGGCATCATTTTTTAAAGCTGTGAGGCCATATTTTCAGTGAAATAAAGGAGTTATAACCTCAGTTGGGTCTATTTATTGCATCAACTATTGTATATCAATTTATTTATTTCCTAAATTATTTCAATGGGGTCGTACACGCGCTCTGCCGGGTGTATTCATTGAGAACTGCGCACCATAAAAATGGCTTTATATTGATTATTTTTGGTGCACAGTCTATACTAAAATGTAGAGCGCATCCAGAGAGATCACTAGGTGTGCACTACACGTGTATATTCTGCGCAGAATGGACTGCACAGAATGCGCTGTGTAAGAGGGCCTTATTTTGTAAAGCTGAGCTATAAAGGCCTGCAAATGATTTTTTTTTGCTAAGTAAGTCTGTCTTTCAGGCTTATCTCCATATAAAAATATGGACATTATGTGACAGCACAAGTTTTTACTTTTACAATGCACAGGTGTATACTGGAAAAACACCAGGATAAAGAGTAGAAAATAATCAGGGGATGAGAGTTGTCCTTGATTTGACATATGTACTCAAAGGACAAAATGTCATATGTGATATTTTTTTTACTTCCTACCAACTAAGGCAAATGTTACAAAAGCGACAACTTAACATGTTGGGTACGATCCAATAAAACAAGCCTGAACTACCACAAGGTATCTTGAGTAAAAGAAATGTACGTAGTTCCATGTTCTACTTTACTGCAAATACAACAATTGTTGCGTATGTTCCAAAAAAAATAAACAACTAATACTAATGAGTACGAACCACCATGATAATGCAGTAGGTACCCGGTAAGATAAAAAACCTAACATGATCTTGGACTATAATGCAACCAAAGGTGGTGTAGACACATTAGATCAGCTCATTAGTACATATACCTGCAAAAGAAAATCAAATCTGTGGCCTATGATTGTGTTTTACAACATTGTGGATTTGTCGGCACACAATGCTTTTGTGTTGTGGAGGGAAATCAACCCGAATTGGAATACAAACAAACTCGACAAACGAAGACTCTTTATCAAAGAACTTGGAAAATCACTGGTTAGGCCGTATATTGAGCAAAGAAAGGTAACACCCAGAACGGAAGGAGCATCAGGCCTTGTACAGAGCATCCAGCAACATGCTCAGGAAACTGAAACCATGGCCTCCACAAGCACTTCTAACCCCATGGCCTCTACCAGCGGTGCTTCCAGAATAAAAAGAAAAAGGTGCAGCTATTGCCCTTATTCTTGTGATAATAAAACAAGTATTACATGTTTGAGATGCAAAAAATTCTTATACAAAGCACATGTTTATTGTTCTTCATGCAAGAATACATAAATTAATATTACCATGTAAATATGTTCAAATTGTAGTGTTTATTATCTTTAATTTTTTTTCACAAAATGTTTGATTTTCTTGTTTTGGCTTGTTTTTTTTACCACATATCTGTTGTTTGCTATTTTTCATTTTGCTTATTACTAAGTTTTTTCGGAATACAAAAACAAAACTAAAGATTTTAATTTCATTTTTATTTTTTTTTTATTTTCAAACATGTGCCCATACAGTCTAGTAAGCAAAAGGTATAAAAATAATTGAGTTAGAGTATCTAAAATCAAGATTTAATAAACCGGGTCATAGTGACCCAGGAGCAATACAAGTGTATAGTACGTGGGAACAGAACAGCAGGGTCAGAAGGGGGTAGTGTCACAATCCATTTTTGGATCTGTGGCAGATTTTGCTTTTCATATTAAAACATTTTTGCTTTCAGGCCATCGGGGGCTAATGTCAGTCTTTTCCCCCTGTGGCCGCTGGTGTAATTACATTGCTGAGTTGGCTGGTGCAGGTGGTGACCACTCCCACATCCTTTAAAAGGTCACCTGATGCATCAGCTGACTGTTGGTCATACACTTCCTCTTTGGAGACCAAGCACGCTGGAGTCAGGAGCTTTTCTGGTGCTGCAGCTGTATACTGTGATCTGGCGCCTTACTCTGCTGTGCGGTTCTTTGCAGCAGAGAAAGCTAAGTTTTGTTTTTTAGTTGATTTAACCCCTAGGTGTCTGTCTTTTCTTTCCTTTTGGTGATATTGGTGCAGTTAACTTTATTCCCTGTCTCACCACCTGGGAGGGGGTTGGAGTTTTACCTTCAAGTGTACCCACAAGTTAAAGAAAGACAGGGCACCCCCTTAGCATGAGGGTCAGTTCAGGGGCACAGGTTCCTCGTCCCCTGTTTTCACACTACTTCCCCATGACAATAAGTTGAAATTAGGAGGTGGATGAGGGACCAGTGTAGGTCTGCTCTGCTGAGAACTCTGCAAAATTCAGGCAACATACAGGATAGAGTATCAACTTGGAATCAAAACATTTCCAAAAATTAGGGGCAGTCACCAGGAAAAGTGGCATCAATTGACCAAGAGTACATATAGTAAAATTGTGTAGCATGGATGCATGAGACTGGGTCTGGGACAGGGCTTGGACCAACATTTCTAGCTTAAACATTAATCAGTAAAAGGTGGATGAGTGACAGGTGTAGGACTGGTGCTCTCAGAGCCCTGACAAATTCAAGCAATACACATTAAGGAGATCCATCTTGGTGTCCAAATATTTCCAAAAATTTGTGGCAGACACCAGGAAAAGTGGCATCAATTGACCCAAATTGGAAATTTTATAATGGCACAATAGTCAGTAAAGGGTCATGCATGAGACAGCATCTGGCCTGAATTTACAGCTTTAAAATTAATTATACCTACTCAAAAGAGTGACTAAACCAAGGAATATATAGGTAAAAATATAGTTTTTATTGGATTATATTATAAAATATAAGAGACAATAAAAACACATGGGGAAACCCAGTAGCATTTATAGGGGAACCAGTGAAAGAAGTATTGGTAATGTGTATAGTCACTCTACAACATTAGAACTTCCACATATATAGCCTATGGCTAAAATATTTGTAAACAGAAACATACATATGTGTAAAAGAACAAAATATTCACATGCTAAAGTAGGCGCTAAAAAGAGAGAAGTGTAAAGAAAGTTGTATTTACCAGTGGTCACTATCCAGTGTCTCCTGTTATTCCAATGTATGTTTTACCTAGTGGCTTTCTCCTTGAGAAACTCAGTAACATATATAGGGAAACCACTGCAAGAAGTATTAGTAGTGGATATAGTGACTTTACAACATAAGAACTTTGTTACATATAGCCTATGGCTGAATCATTTGTAAACAGATACGTACATATGTGTAAGAGAACATAATGAATATTCACATGATAAAGTAATCACTAAATAGCGAAAAGGGTAAATTAAGTTGTATTTACCAGTAGTCAGTACCCAGTGGCTCCTGTTACTCCAATGTACGTTTCACCAAGTGGCTTTCTCAAGGTGCTCCGAGACACCATCTGCTACAGACAACCCACCAGATGAAGACACAACTTGGAGTCTCCACATTTGAAAAAATTATTGGCACAAAACAATAAAGGGGCATCAATTTCCCTAGAGTAGAAGTAGTATAATTGGACTCTAAGACCCCTTACACTAAAGGCAACCCACAACAATGAGACGCGAATAAGAGTCTCCATCTACCAAAAATTTGGTTTGTCATGAATAAGTAGGAGGTCTCCATCAACCAAAAATTTGGTTTGTCATGAATAAGGAGAAGGAATGGAAAGAATATTATGGGCTTTAAAAAAGGCAAATTGTATAAGTAACAGTGGTGGACTCACCTTCTCTTTGAGTGCCACCAAGGAAGTTGTTAGTAACATCAGTGGCAGTAGCAACAGCAGCCACAGAAGCCATGAAACAGGTGTGATAGACTGCAATAATGGGAGATTAATGCAGCACACTGAAAACTACACCATCTAATAGTCAGTGGGGTGAAAAAGTAATTAGAGATCCATGACATATTCATCTTAATGAAAGTTAGGCAGTCTACACTTTCTTTTTTTTAACTATATCTTTTTATTTGGTTTTAAGAAAATAACACCAAACAGTGTATACAATACTTTAGACTCACAAACATTGAAGTCTACATAGTGATTAAACCTACAAAAAAAAAAAATACATCATAACATACAGGCTATATTCAACAGATTCAAGAATTACATTCATTAATGACTACTATAAAATGATAACAATATTTTCTGGAAGAATCAATCAACTCTTCCAATTAACATTGAAAACTTGTAACTTTTTATTTTTGTGTGCTATAATTTTTTTAAAAGCACAAGTTTTATTTAACGATTGTATTATCTCTTCCTTGGCACGAAGTCCTGGGGACTTCAAATATCTTTTAATTGCTACTTTTGTAACTAGAAGAGTATGTGAGGCAATCACTCTGCCATTGAAGGGAATATAAGGTATATCTAACAAAAGTAGTGCTATAGAAGGAGATGATTTTATTTTTTGGTGGAGTAGAAAAGAGATCAGATGAAAAGTAAACGACCAGATGGAAATGATTACTGGACAGCTGCAAAATGTGTGCATTAAAGAACCTTTTTGGCCAAAATTAGTAGAAGAGGGGAACAGAAAGTGAAGCCTCACAGGGGTGTAATACCATCTTAAAACTGTTTTCATATAGGACACAAGATAAGAGGCACATTTGAAGTTGTGAGCTTGTCCATTCACTGCTCGAGAATGTCATATTCATTTTTTTCCCACAATAAAAAGGGGTCGACTTTATAAAAACATTTTTCATATCTATTAAATTATATATAGTTTTAAGGCCCACTTTGTTGGATGAAACATTTGAAAGAGTCAATATTAATCCTGTGTTAACCATTCCTTTTGATATCGGAAAATGTTCTAATTCGTGCCGAATTTGTGGCAAATAAAGGAATCTCAGCAGCCATTTGCATGCCAAATAATATTTTTTTCTGGACAGCTGTGTCTTTTCTAAAAGTGTGGCAAATAAATAAATCTCAACAACCATTTGTAGGGCAAACAAATAATTTTTTTCGCCCGCTCTATGTTTTCTAGTAGTGGCTCAGTGGATAGCACTGCAGCCTTGCAGCGCTGGAGTCCTGGGTTCGAGTCCCACCAAGGACAACATCTGCAAGGAGTTTGTATGTTCTCCCCGTGTTTGCGTGGGTTTCCTCTGGGTACTCCGGTTTCCTCCCACACTCCAAAAAACATACTGATATGGAATCTAGATTGTGAGCCCCATTGGGGACAGCAACAATAATGTGTGCAAACTAGTGTTGAGCATTCCGATACCGCAAGTATCGGGTATCGGCCGATATTAGCTGTATTGGAATTCCGATACTTAGTTCCGATATTTTTCCTATATCGTATACCGGAATCGGAAGTTCCCATAATTCTTTGAGAGGCAATGTGATTATAGTCAGCCAATGAGGAATCCTAAGAAGTGTGGGCACATCCTGTACTGCTGCGGTCATGTTAACTAATGGCATGGCTGTGATTGGATGCTGAAATGATGTCAGAATGCAGTATAAAAGGCGCCGCCGCCATTTTAGCGTCACTGTGCTGTGAACTCAGTTAGGGAAAGAACGCTGCTCTGCTGACTCTGAGGGACAGTTAGAGATTGCGATTTAGTGTACTGTGCTTTAGGCAGGCTAGTTTACCACCGGCTGTGTAAAGCTTCCTTTTGCCTGCAGTGTTGTTTCAACAGCTCTGCAAGGTGTGTGTGAGTGCAGGTGACGCTGCAGTTTGCTCTGTATGCAACGCTGTCTGTAGGCATCTGCACGTGTCACTCACAGACTCTTTTTTTTTTTTCTTCAGTGTAATTCTTGCTGCTCCATGTAATTGAAATAATAGTGTGACGTGCTTCCATACGTATACAATACCTTGGTTGCAAATACTATAGAAGTCCACAATGGAGCCTTTCACAGCAAGTGAACAGTTGTGTTTCAGTGTTCACTGCAGTCTGTGATTTTTTTTTTTGAGTTCAGATCACGCTCCAGTTACTTCAACTAATGCTGCGTGTACTCTGCTGAGCGTCTGTCACTGGCTCATCCTTGTAATTTTTCAAATATTGCTGCTGCTTTCTTCTATTTAAAATTTACAAAAATCTATTAGTGTACGCTCTTCCATCAAAATACAATACATTGCTTGCAAACATAATATAAGTCCACAAAAAGGCCTTTCACAGCAAGTGAACAGTTGTGTTTCAGTGTTCACTCTAGTCTGAGCTTTATTTTTTTGTAGGAGTGTAGATCCCGCTCCACTTACTTCAACACCGCAGCGTGTACTCTGCTGAGTGTCTGTCACTGGCTCATCCTTGTAATTTTTCAAAAATTTCTGCTGCTTTCTTCAATTTTAAATTTACAAAAATCTATTAGTGTGACGCTCTTCCATCAAAATACAATACATTGCTTGCAAACATAATAGAAGTCCACAAAAAGGCCTTTCACAGCAAGTGAACACTTGTGTTTCAGTGTTCACTCTAGTCTGAGCTTTAATTTTTTTGTAGGAGTGTAGATCCCGCTCCACTTACTTCAACCACCGCAGCGTGTACTCTGCTGAGTGTCTGTCACTGGCTCATCCTTGTAATTTTTCAAAAATTTCTGCTGCTTTCTTCTATTTTAAATTTACAAAAATCTATTAGTGTGACGCTCTTCCATCAAAATACAATACATTGCTTGCAAACATAATAGAAGTCCACAAAAAGGCCTTTCACAGCAAGTGAATAGTTGTGTTTCAGTGTTCACTCTAGTCTGAGCTTTAATTTTTTTGTAGGAGTGTAGATCCCGCTCCACTTACTTCAACCACCGCAGCGTGTACTCTGCTGAGTGTCTGTCACTGGCTCATCCTTGTAATTTTTCAAAAATTTCTGCTGCTTTCTTCTATTTTAAATTTACAAAAATCTATTAGTGTGACGCTCTTCCATCAAAATACAATACATTGCTTGCAAACATAATAGAAGTCCACAAAAAGGCCTTTCACAGCAAGTGAACAGTTGTGTTTCAGTGTTCACTCTAGTCTGAGCTTTAATTTTTTTGTAGGAGTGTAGATCCCGCTCCACTTACTTCAACCACCGCAGCGTGTACTCTGCTGAGTGTCTGTCACTGGCTCATCCTTGTAATTTTTCAAAAATTGCTGCTGCTTTATTCTATTTTAAATTTACAAAAATCTATTAGTGTGACGCTCTTCCAGAGGACAGCATTTGTTGGCCAGTTGTGAGTCTGCAGCACATGGTTGATTTCATGCTGCAGTGCCTGAGAAACGACCGCCGCATCGGCCACATTCTCACCACGTCAGATTATTGGGTGTACACCCTCCTAGACCCTCGTTACCGGGACAACTTACAAAGCCTCATCACACCGTTGAATCGGGACCGTAAAATGCTGGAGGACCAAGACACACTGTTGAAATCCATAATGTTCTCCATTCCAGCCGAGAGCGCTGCTGCTGCTACTGCTTTACAAAGCAGCTCTGTGCGTCGAGGCATTATAGACACCTCTGCAACAAGAGGGAGCACAAGCAGCGCCTCTGCACAGGGCAAGAGCTGTATGTTACAAATGTGGCGACGTTTTGTGACAGCGCCACCAAGGTGTACACCATAGTGATGGGAAATCTAGTTAATTTTGTTGATTAGTTCACCATGAACTAGTTCACGAAAAGATTAGTTCAAAAGACTAGTTCATTTAGGTCAGTTTTTCTCCACCCTATCCTGTGAGGAGCTGATAGGAAATGCATCATGTGACCTCTGAACTAAATGAACTAGATGAACTGCTGAACAAAATGTTCTATTGAGAATCACTCAGGACAGCCTAGTTCAATCTGATGCCTCTGACTGAGCCCAGCAGTGCCACAATGATTGTGTATGAGGGGGCTGAGAAGCAATTCAGCATCCACCATTTTAAGAACAGAACAGGGGTAAGTGTTAAAGATTTTAGCAAGACTGATCTTCGAGGCTAGAGGCATGAACTACACACAGAAACACTCTCTCTTATACACACATATGAGCTGTGTCTGTGTACTGTGTGTGCAATTTCATTTTTTATTAATAATATTATTATTACTGTTATATTTGTATTTGATGTGTGGTATGCCTTGGAGGTGCTGGCTTGCCCTGCTGCCAGTGTATTATCTGAGCGCGTCTTTAGTGCTGCAGGTGGTGTACTAACAGACCCTCGCATGCGACTATCCTCAGACAATGTAGACCGGCTTATTTTTCTGAAAATGAACAAGGCATGGATCTCACCTGAATTTGCCTGTCCGTTTTCAGATTAAATAACTGTTTGCCAACGTTTTCCAAGTCTCCTGTTATGTTCATCTTTCTACCACCTGAACTCTACTCCCTGGGCTACAACACTGCCAGTCACAGGGGAATGATCATTTACAAAACAAAATGTTATCCCCAACAAATAGTAGCGCAACGACTCCAGTGCCCACTTTATCGCCAGGCACTCTCTCTCTACAATGCTGTCTCTGTTTTTTGATGGAGTAAGTTTTCGAATCAGGAACTAATGTGATGCTCCTCCCCGTTAAGCTCCAGTCCTGAGACAACACGGCACCCATACCTACCTCTGACTCATCAGTCTGGACAATGAATTCTCTTTTGAACTCGGGTGTGCTCAAAACTGGTGACCCACACAGTGCCCCTTTTATTGCCCCTGTTGATGACCCCTTGCTGATTTATTAACCGGCTACACCAGATCCATGGGTATTCTCTCAAACTGGACCTCTAAAATTTTTAATGGCACCAAGGGACTCACTAAATGAGGCTGATGACTGTGTACCTGGCGCATGCGACAAGAGTTACAATACCGTTTAACTTCTTGATAGATCCCCTGCCAGTAAAACCGTTGTATAATTCTTTGTAGGGTTTTCTTTTGGCACAAATGTCACCCTAGTACATGCGCATGCGCTAAGTCCATTACCAACCTCCGATATGACTGCGGTAGCAGCAATTGTTAAAAAATTTCAACATGTATTTTATAAACCTGATACAGCAAATCTTGGTTCAGCTCTAATTGTTGAAATACTGTAGCTGCCCGGGGTGTTGGGGTTCCCCATTGACAACCAGTAAATTTTCACGGGCTAGACTCAACGTAGGGGCCGCGGAGTTGCGCCTTAACAAATTTGTCACCTGTCACATTTAAGTATTACAATTCAGGTCCGGTGTCAAATCTTCCATTTCCCCAACTAACACTTCGATAGGAGAGGGGTTTTCCTACTCCACCGAAGGCAAAGGTAATACTGCCCACTGTACACATGTGTTATGCATAGTGAGACTGATAGTAGCCAACAAAGTAGCAAACAAAGGCCATTGTGATCGCCCTATCAGCGTAGGACCAATGCTACTCAAAAGATCTGCCATGATCCTGGACAAAATCTTGATATAATGGTCAATGAGTGAGAATGTACGATAGGATCCAGGAAGATGTGAATGTTTGTTTGGTTTTAGTAGCAACTTCATGTGTGACATGTTTGAATGGCTGGGCAACCCTCCTGTCTCCAATATATGATTGAAGGTGCGTACCAATGTGGACGGGATATCCTCACTCAATAATTTAAATAATTTGGCTGTAAACCCGTCAGGTCCTGGAGCTTTCCCGTATTTAAAGTAACTTATCGCCGCTGTCACTTCCGTCACCTCAATTTGTTTTTTTAAAAGGAGAAGCTGATAGTTTGTGATGGATGGTAACCGTATTCCATCTACAAAGGTGTTACCCTCCGCACTATCCGTATGTTCCACCTTATATAAGTCTGAGTAGTATTCTTGTAGAATGGTGTTTATGGTTCGAGGGTCTGTGTTCATGATCCCATGTTTATTCGTTAACGCTGTAATATGTTGATGACGAATGTGATTTCCTTTCGCTAGTCGTGATAATAGTCTCCCTCATTTGCTACCATAACGATATACATCGGCTCTATAATTGTTATTACGGCTTGTCTCTCGTCGATATACCCATACGTGTAAGTCAGCCTTAGCCTGCTTACATCTATTTTTAACCTGTGTTGATGAACTTGTCTTGTTTGCCGTGTACCTATCGCGTAATATCCTGCTAGCCTGCGAGTAGTTTGTCGCAATCTTCTTTTTTAGCGTTGTCTGATAACCTATTAGTTTCCCGCGCATTACTCCCTTCCCTGCTGCCCATAAAAGTTCCGGCCTATCCCTAGTATCTCCATTATCCCTTACATATTAAAAACACCATTGCTTCACGTGATGTCGAAACTTCTCATCCATTAACAAATAGGTCGGGAAGCGCCAAGTTTGGTTTGGCCCCATCTGCACCATATCTGGCAGGGTCACTGATACGGGTGCGTGGTCATATTTAGCTACGTTGTGCACATCTGCCTCTTCCACTCCCCTTAATAGCTCGTGTGCTAGCAATATATAATCTATTCTGGACCAAGAGTCATGTGGCGCCGAATAGAATGAATATTCACTGCCATCTGGGTTCAGGTGTGTCAAAATGTGTACAAAAGTTACTCGTGTCTAGCAAGGGTTATTATAAACGTGTGTCATGTGATCGCTAGTGTTGAGCATTCCGATACTGCAAATATCGGGTATCGGCCGATATTTGCTGTATCGGAATTCCGATTCCGAGTTCCGATATTTTCGTCTTATCGGATACCGGAATCGGGATGTCACTGTCACTGTTAGTGTCCGTCTGTCGGGTCTGTCAGGAGTCAGCGGCACTTACCTGGCAGAAGATCTCCGGCGGTCACGTCCTGGACTGCTTCATGGCCGCCATCCTCTTCTCCCCGGCGGTCACATGCAGTTTCTCGCGATAACTGCAGTGACTGCTGGGTAATCCCGGCCGTAAAGCAGTCAGTCCGATGACGTCACCGCCGGGGAAGCAGGTAATCAGCTGTGCTGCGTTGCAATGACAGGCTCTGCCTGTCATTGCGATGTAGCAGAGCTGGATCGTCGTGGGACTGTCGTTCTGGACTGCGTCGGACAGGTGGTATACTGTTGGTTTGTTTTTTTTCTTTTTTTACAGGAGATCGATGGCGTCGCAGGAATGAGAGTATAATAAAAGAAATGAAAACTGTGTTGTCTCTTTTATTTCATTAAAATACTTTTTTCTTGCTTTGTCTTTTTTTTACACATTTAATAACTTTGGGATTAATAATGGATCGGTGTCTTATTGACACCTCTCCATTATTAACCGGGCTTATTGTCACCGTGCAATCAACGGTGACAATAACCCCTTATTACCCCGCTTGCCACCGCTACAGGGCAAGTGGGAAGAGCCGGGTAAAGTGCCACAATTGGCACATCTTTTGATGCGCCAAATGTGGGGCTGCTGTAGCCTGGTATTATCAGGCTGTTGAGGTCCAAAATCCATGGGCCTTGACAGTCTTTTAATACCAGGCCGCAGCAGTCTGCATTTTACTTGGCTGGTTAACAAAAATAGGGGGGATCCCCACGCCGTTTTTTTTTCGAGGGGATCCCCTATTTTTGTTAACCAGCCAAGCTAAGCAGA
Source organism: Oophaga sylvatica (assembly GCA_033576555.1). Lineage (NCBI taxonomy): Eukaryota > Metazoa > Chordata > Amphibia > Anura > Dendrobatidae > Oophaga > Oophaga sylvatica. The sequence continues at coordinate 220,483,561 of JARQOD010000006.1, read as the reverse complement.
CTGCTGTGGCCTGGTATTATCAGGCTTGCAAGGTCCATGGATATTGGATCCTTACCAGCCTGAAAAACCAGGCCTCAGCGGTCTGCTTCATCTGGCTGGTTAACAAAAATAAGGGGGACACCACGCTAATTTTTTTCGAGGGGATCCCCTATTTTTGTTAATCAGCCAAGATATGCAGACTGCTGTGGCCTGGTATTATCAGGCTGGCAAGGTCCATGGATCTTGGCTCCTTAACAGCCTGAAAATCCAGGCCTCAGCGGTCTGCTTCATCTGGCTGGTTAACAAAAATAGGGGGGACCCCATGCCAATTTTTTTCGAGGGGATCCCCTATTTTTGTTAATCAGCCAAGATATGCAGACTGCTGTGGCCTGGTATTATCAGGCTGGCAAGGTCCATGGATCTTGGCTCCTTAACAGCCTGAAAATCCAGGCCTCAGCGGTCTGCTTCATCTGGCTGGTTAACAAAAATAGGGGGGACCCCACGCCAATTTTTTTCGAGGGGATCCCCTATTTTTGTTAATCAGCCAAGATATGCAGACTGCTGTGGCCTGGTATTATCAGGCTGGCAAGGTCCATGGATCTTGGCTCCTTAACAGCCTGAAAATCCAGGCCTCAGCGGTCTGCTTCATCTGGCTGGTTAACAAAAATAGGGGGGACCCCACGCCATTTTTTTTTCGAAGGGAACCCCTATTTTTGTTAATCAGTTCCCTCTGACGTCACTGATTGTGTCCCTGGCTGACCTGAAGTGAAAGTGGAAAGCAATCAATTAAGCTTTCCACTTAAGGGCCCGTCTCACATAGCGATATCGCTACCGAGATCGCTGCTGAGTCACTAGTTTTGTGACGCAGCAGCGAGCTCAACCAGCGATATCGCTGTGTGTGACATCAGCGACGATCAGCCCCCCTGCCGGGTATCGCTGATCGTCGCTGAAATGTCAGGACCTTTGATCGCTGGTTTCCCGCCTGTCACACGCAGCGATGCGTGCCTGTCAGAGGGAAACCAGCGATCAAAAAAAGGTCCTGACATTTCTGCGACGATCAGCGATACCCGGCAGGGGGGCTGATCGTCGCTGAATGTCACACACAGCGATATCGCTGGTGAGCTCGCTGCTGCGTCACAAAACTAGTGACTCAGCAGCGATCTCGGTAGCGATATCGCTATGTGAGACGGGCCCTTAAGCGATGTTACCCGCAGTGTCGCTGTCCCAGATCGCTGCCTGAGCTGCCTGTTTGGCAGCTCAGCAGCGATCATGTAGCGATACACCAGCGATCCTGACAAGTGCATATCGTTGTCGGGATCGCTGGTGTATCGTTATGTGACACCCAGCCTTTACTCTCCTGTCAGGCAGGAGAGGAACTCATTCATTTGGGGTTTACTGTGAGGCTGCAGCATTAGCTGCGGTCCCTACAGTAAACATTAACCCTTTCTGAAGGATTACACCGTGGGACCTGACTGTGCATGGGATAGGTAAGAATAATTTTGCTTTTTTATTTTATTTTTATTACAGGAAATGGTTTTTGCAGTAAAATAAAAGATGGTCAAAAACATGTGTCTTTATTTCATTAAAATGATTTTTAATTAAAGTGTGTGTGTTTTATTTTTATTTCATGCAATAGGATTAATAATTGATAGTTGTCTAATTGACAGCTCTCAATTATTAACCTGGCTTAAGGTCACCTTTCAATAGCAAGGTGGCTTTAACCCATATTAAACCCATTCGCCACCGCTACAGGGCAATGGGAATAGACGGGGCAAAGTGCCAGAAAGGCGAATCTAATTATAGATTTGTCTTTCCTGGGGTGTCTGGGGGCAGATGTTAGTAGCCGGGGAGGGCAAAAATAATGGTCCCTCTCTGGGCTATTTATTATCTGCCCCCACTCACTGGCTTTGTCTGTCTGGTTGCGGAAAATAGGGCGGGAGCCCACGCATTTTTTTTCAGCAATTTTACACCTCATATATAATATATACATGTCAATTGAATTTGTGACAATATATATATATTTATATTTGTAGTTCATACACTTCTACATAGTATAATAGCCGCTAATTCAATGCCGGCTTTTGTGAAAATGCAGAACCCGACATGAAATGACACTTGGTGTACATGGGTTAACCATGTCTTTCTATGTCCTTTGCTATCTAATTTGCACAAACAATTAAATCAGACTTGTGTGCAAAATTTCACACCTCTAGGGGTTAATTAAAGGTGTAAATTCGTAGCAAAAAAGTCCGTTTTTTTTACAACGATTTTACACCTTTAATTAACCCTAGAGGTGTGAAATTTTGCACACATAGTCTGATTTAATTGTTTGTGCAAATTAGATAGCAAAGGACATGAAAAAAATGTTTAACCCTATGTACACCAGTGTCATTTCATGTCGGGTGACCCGACATGAAATGACACTTGGTGTACATAGGGTTACCATGTCTTTTCATGTCCTTTGCTATCTAATTTGCACAAACAATTAAATCAGACTATGTGTGCAAAATTTCACACATCTAGGGGTTAATTAAAGGTGAAAATTCGTAGCAAAAAAGTCCGTTTTTTTACAACAAATTTACACCTTTAATTAACCCCTACAGGTGGTGAAATTTTGCACACATAGTCTGATTTAATTGTTTGTGCAAATTAGATAGCAAAGGACATGAAAAGAAATGTTTAAACCCTATATACACCAAGTGTCAATTCATGTCGGGTGCTTCTGTCTTTTCACTGAAGCCGGCTTTACCCGCAATTGAATCAAAGGATATTTTACTTATGTAGAAGTGTGTATAAACTATACATTTATGTATATTATATGTCACAATGACATGTATATATATATATGTATTCTATGTGTGTATATTTAGTGTTTACAAGGAAAGAATGGGGTTTTTTTAGTTGCGATATTTTGTTCCCATAGACTTACATGGGACTTCCGATATCGGTATCGGGTATCGCCGATATTTTAGTGATATCGGCGATACCATTCCGATTCCGATACTTTAGCATATCGGAAAGTATCGCTCAACTCTAGTGATCGCACATTCATTCGCATCGACCTACAGTTCTTCACTGTTTAGATTCACCATATTTAAGTCACCACCGTGGGTGGTTTTAATGCTCTCCTATCGGCCTGATATGCTTGGATATCTGGGATAAATTCAGGAACGTCTCCAAACTCCCTACTCATATGTCAGCGCAGGAACCGTAAGAGGGAACGTGCTTGTTTTGTTGCGCATAGGTGAAGTTTTATACAGTAAATGATTACTGCTGTCTTATTTTTTGCGTCCCAAGGGCAGAATAAGTCTGCGTAACGTTACATTTTACAGACACTCATATAATAGACACACGCTACCCTAACCGTGACACAAGGAAGGTATTGTTGCCGGATAAAGCCGCCATTTTAGCGTCACTGCTGTTAATTCTGTTTGGGACAGAACGCTGCTCTGCTGACTCTGAGGGACAGTTAGAGATTGCGATTTTGTGTACTGTGCTTTAGGCAGGCTACTTTACCAACCGCTGTGTACATCTTCCTTTTGCCTTGCAGTGTTTTTGTTCACAGGTCTGCAAGGTGTGTGTGTGAGTGCAGGTGAGCGCTGCAGTTTGCTCGGCATACAACGCTGTATGTAGGCATCTGCACATGTCACTCTCACACTCTTTTTTTTTTTTTCTTTAGTGTAATTCTTGCTGCTCAATTCAATTGAAATTATAGTGTGACGTGCTTCCATCCGTATCCAATACATTGGTTGAAAACACTGTAGAAGGACACAAAAAGCCCTTTCACAGCTAAGAGTTGTGTTCACTGTAGTCTGAGATTTTAATTTATTCAATTTTGATCACGCTCAAGTTACTTCTTCAAGCAATGCTGCTTGTACTCTGCTGAGCGTGTCTTACTGCCTCATCCTTGTCATTTTTTCTCTAATTGGTGTACATGTACATCAAAGTAGTCTTCATTTTGATCGAAATCCAAGCAGGTACCCGGACACTGTATGGCTGCTTTTATACGGTGGACTGGCTCCAACATTCAATAACACTTAAGATGCAATCGGGCACCTTGTCAAGGCCCAATCCTCTTCTCCCTCTGATATAATAATAATAATATTTATTTATATAGCGCCAACATATTCCGCAGCGCTTTACACTTTAACAGTTTCAAAACACAAGTCATAGGTAACAACGTTAACAATACAATAATTAAAGTAAAATAAGCCGACCCTGCTCGTGAGAGCTTACAATCTACAATGAGGTGGGGGAGATACAAAGTACAGGTGTGTATATATAATGGTGCATTTCCAATGATGGTCCAGCCATCTTGAGGGAGTGAGGCATGGATGGAGATAGTGAATGGGCTCCACATACACACTTAAACATAGAACGACTTTGGTTATTGAATGTCATAGGCCACTCTGAACAAATGTGTTTTGAGGGAGCGCCTGAAACCAGGCAAATTGTGGATAGTTCTAATTTCTTGTGGTAGAGCATTCAAGAGGATTTGCGCAGCGGGGAGAAGTCTTGTAGTCGGGAGTGGGAGGTACGGATTACTGCAGAGGTTAGTCGAAAGTCATTTGCAGAGCGCAGCAGTCGGTTAGGCCGATAGATAGAAATGAGGGAGGAGATGTAGGGGGGTGCTGCACTGTGGAGAGCTTTGTGGGTGAGAACCAGTACTTTGAATTGGATCCTATAATGAATGTGCAGCCAGTGTAAGGACTGGCGAAGAGCGGACGCGTCCGAGTACCGATTAGCCAGATGGATGACCCTGGCTGCTGCATTAAGGATGGACTGGAGAGGGGATAGTCGAGTAATGGGGAGGCCAAGTAATAGAGCATTGCAGTAGTCCAGGCGGGAGTGGATCAATGCTACAGTGAGGGTTTTTGTTGTTTCCATGGTGAGAAAAGGGCAGATTCTAGAGATGTTCTTTAGGTGTGTAGACGGCAAATATCTAACAAACAGGTCATGCTGGAGAGACTTGCACCTACTGCCACTCAGGGTCTTCAGCTCCTTTGTGAGAAACTAATGTTTGGCCAGCCAGTATATCAAATAAAGTTCATGAGAAATGGGAACTGTGGTTGGCTTCACTTTTGGTACTGGCTGGGTGCTAATACCAAACCATGGTGTGGCATTCAATGGATATTCCTGGCTGGTTGGAGACAAGCTCATTCCCACAGAAAAGTACCTGAAAGCTAGGAGATGGTGGCCTCTCTCAACATGAAGGAGTTTGCTCGTTGTCTAGGAGACCGACCACCCCTGCTGTGTACCTTGTCAACGTTGTGTTGAAGCTTGCAAGAATTAAGAGGTTACAGTGGTAAGTCTGGTTTTTACTAAAGATCCTGCTTGTGTATTATATTTTTATGTTTTAAAAAAAATTTATCTTAGGAATGTTAAATAAATTTGTTATTTTTTTGGTTAAATACAATGTATGTTATGAATGTTAAATATTTTTTTTGTTGTTTTTTATAAAATAAAATGTATGTTATGAATGTTAAATTACTTTTTTTTTTTTTTTTCAGGTATTTGATCTACCGTAGCTAGTTGCTGATCGTTGACTCTACAGCCCTCTCCCCAGAATGTTACTCGGGTTATGGGGAGAAAATCACCGCTATTCCAGACTGATTTAATGTTAATGTGTCTGGCTCTTACACAGCACACAGCACTTGATGTTAGTTTATCTTTTCCTAAATTATTTGTTACACTGCCCTTCTCACATTTTATTTTCACTTTTTTTTTTAAGCACAAGTTTTTTTACACTTCCTTGTTCTGTAAGTAGGCTTAATGGTTAAGGCTAAGTTCACACGTTGCGGAATTGCCGCGGAAATTTCCGCGGCAATCCCGCACTTCTCCCGCAGGAAATACGCACGTTTTTTGTATGCTGATTCCCGCCAGAATAATAGCGTTTTGCAAGCGTAATTAGCTTGCAGAATGCTAGCGTTTTCCTAGCGATCTGTAGCATCGCTTGGAAAACTGATTGACAGGTTGGTCACACGAGTCACACATAGTGTTTGACACGTGTGACCAACTTTTTACTATTGATGCCGCCTGTGCCGCATCAATAGTAAAAAGATCTAATGTAAAAATAATAAAAAAATAATGAATAATGATATTCTCACCTTCCGGCGTCCCACGCAGCTTTCCCGCCTTCAGCGATGCTCCCGGCAACTTCCGGTCCCAGAAGTCCTTTGCGACAAATCACCCCGATGACGTAGCATCTCGCGAGACCGCTACACCATCTGGGTGATCTCGCAAAGCATCACTGGGAACGGAAGTTGGCGGGAGCGTCGCTGAAGGCGGGAAAGCTGCGTGGGACGCCGGAAGGTGAGAAATATCATTATTTTTTATTTTAATTATTGTTTTACCAGGGATATGGTACCCAGGGCCTGGAGGAGAGTCTCCTCTGCTCCAGACCCTGGGTACCATCCGCACATGAACCGCTTACATTGCGCATAGTGGGCATAGCCACATGCGGAAAGTAAGCGTTTCAATGCATTCCTATGGCGGCGGAATCACCGCGGTTACGCTAAATTAATGAACATGTTGCTAGATTTTCCGCAAAGCGTTTTTTTCGCGGAAAATACTGCAACATGTGTACAAAACATGCGCAATCAATTAACAAGTATAGAATGCTTAATGCTTGCGTTTTTTTCGCGGTTTAACCGCGGAAAATCGCGGAAAAAACGCGAAAAAAACGCAATTTTCCTGATCGTGTGCACTTAGCCTAAATGTTTTATACTAGATGTAAATATGTAACATGTAAATTTTAGATTAAGATTTTGCAAATTATTAGGTCCACACCATCAGGCTCTTTCGTCCCCTCTCCCTCAGAGTAGCGGTAATATATCGGACCCCAGGCTCGCCCACACAGTTCCTTGACCACTTCTCTGCCTGGCTGCCGCACTTTCATGTCCTCAGAAGTACCAACCCTTATCCTTGGAGACTTCAACATCCCCATTAACAGCCCTACTTCCACACTCAAAACACATTTGTTCAGAGCGGCCTATCACATTCACTAATCAAAGTCATTCTATGTGTAACTGTGTGTGTGTGTAGCCCATTCACTATCTCCATCCATCTCTCACTCCCTGAAAATGGCTGGGCCATCATTCTAAATACACCATTGTATATAAACACCTGTACTTTGTATCTCCCCCACATATTTGTAAATTGTAAGCTCTCACGAGCGTGTGCGGATTATATTGCTTTCATTATTGTATTGGTAAGGTTGTTACTTATGACTTGTGTTCGGAAACTGTTAAACTGTAAAGCGCTGCGTAATCTGTTGGCGCTATATAACTAAAGATTCTTATTAAGCGTTCACGGGTCCATGTGGAGGTAGACCGTGACGGCTCCTGCAACGATGTTTCTGAGGAACTGGAGAAGGAGGAGTCAATGTGTACAGACTTGATTCCCGCAATCCTTGTAGTTGCCTGAACACGTACAGCGCCACTCGCAAGATCTGTACCCGGCTCCACAACATTGACCCAATGGACAGTAAGGGAAAGGTATCGTCCCTGGCCATGGGTACTGGTCCACGCAGCGGTGGTCAGGTGGACATTGCTACTGACGGAGTTAAGTAGCGCATGTTTAATTTTAACCTCAACAACATGGTTTTGCAGACCAGGGACGGCTTGCCTGCTGAAATAAAATCAGCTTGGCACATTGTATTGTGGGACTGCCAATGCCATTAAGTTCCATAAACTGTCAGTCTCCACCAGCCTGAATGACAGCATTTCAAGGGACAGGAGTTTTGCAATGCCAGCATTCAGAGCCTGTGGTCGTGGATGGTTTGCCGAGATTGGGCCTACACCCGATACGCCACAACCTGACACCCACAGATAAACAAGCCATAAAATCTCTGAAAGATAACCCCAACATTATTATTAAACAAGCAGATAAGGGGGGTGCTATCGTTATTATGAATAAGACCCAATCTATTGCCGAAATTCATAGACAACTGTCAGTTAACCTAACCTACAGACAACTCAATTGTGACCCTACATTTTACATCTGTCAAAAAATTGATCGTATCCTGACAAAACATCTTTAATTGATCACCATAGACTGTAAGACTATGACATTCCTTAATATTCAATACCCCATCACCACTGTTTTCTACACACTCACAAAAATCAACAAAAAACTACATTATCCACCCGCATACCCTAGAGGGATAATTCTCTGTGTTCTACAGTATCACCCAAATGTTTAACATGTTGCCTAATTCCTATGTATATATATTCTTCACCCTATGTATATATTGTATATATTATACATTGTCATTGACTGTAAATTTTTCTATCTCTTCCAGCGACTATTTGATAAAGGCCACTGCGTTGCCCAAAACGTCAGTCAGTCGTCTCATAGCTATTTTCTTTTTTCACATCAAGTGTGCAAATAAAATTTCAAATTTAACCATGCCATATGCAGTTAAACTTGTGCTGTGATTCTCTATAGACTGTACATCTTCAGTGTGTCTTTGTAACTCAACTACGTGTTTTCTACGCACAATTTTAGACATATTTGTGGTATTGAGGTTACTGACACTTTACCTCTTTTTACTTTTTGATTACACAGCTTGCATTTGACATAGCAAATATCATCTGCAAGTGTGTGAAAAAAGGACCACGCAGTGCAAGTCCTGGGAGGTCCATTTAGACTTTTGGAAGAGAAATCCGAACAGGTGCCAAAATGGAGGCTACAGGCAACAGAGTATGCAGCCTAACTCTCCCTCCTGTTTGTACCGTTGGGGCAATCGCTTCCTCAGAGCTGCTGCCACCACCTTCCTGTTCCTCACGCCATGTTGGGTCTTGGACCTCATCATCTCCACTAACCTCTTACAACACCTGCTGCTGTTGGGTGGTCTGGCCACCACCATGCTCAACAGAAACTGGCACCTGAGTCTCATCATCATCAGATGCCTTCTGCGGTGTGCTGACCATCGGCACTGTCTCACCCGCCTCTTCAGATTCAGAGAGACACAGCTGTTGCGCATCACTGCATACTCCCTCTTCTTCACATTCCAGAATGCTGCTTGGCTGGGCCCCTGTTTGCAAACCAACAGATTCTGAGAACAGAAGCAGAGACTCAGCTGGCTCCTGTACAGAACTCTCTGACTGACTGGGCAATTTGGCAGGCGGTGAAGAGACAGATCGTTGATCAACAGTGCTGTGTTACTGAGAGGAGGTGGAAGCAATTGAAGTCGATGCATTGGACCCTGGGCTCCAACACCGCCAGTTGTTGCCTGTAAGTGCTGTTAGCACAGTCAACACTTGCTCCTGTGTTACTGGGGTTGAGTAATGGCAGCTGTTCCCCTGCTGTGTGTACGACAAAAAGTCATGCTGCCTCCACCCTGTCCTCCTCTCATCCCTGGGCTCCAACACCGCCAGTTGTTGCTCGTAAGTAATTGGCACGGGTACTGACTCATGCCCACCCTGTTTACAGCACCACAGCTGTTTCCTGGCAGTGTCAACGTAAATTAGCCTCCAATAAGTTGTCCTGTCATGTTGCATTCCGGTTTTCCGACTCTATGGTGCCTGCAGTTTAGGTGATTCCTATGTGTGCTGTGGGATATGTAAATAAAGGCTCTTTCCGTTGTGAAAATAGGACAAGCACCCACTCTAGGACTGTGTGATTTGGTAACTGCAGACGGCTTGCGGCTAGTGTTGAGCATTCAGATACCGCAAGTATCGGGTATCGGCCGATATTCGCTGTATCGGAATTCCGATACTTAGTTCCGATATTTTTCCTATATCGTATACCGGAATCGGAAGTTCCCATAATTCTTTGAGAGGCACTGTGATTTTAGTCAGCCAATGAGGAATCCTACGAAGTGTGGGCACATCCTGTACTGCTGCGGTCATCTTAACTAATGGCATGGCTGTGATTGGCTGCCGAAATGATGTCAGAATGCACTATAAAAGGCGCCGCCGCCATTTTAGCGTCACTGTGCTGTGAACTCAGTTAGGGACAGAACGCTGCTCTGCTGACTCTGAGGGACAGTTAGAGATTGCGATTTTGTGTACTGTGCTTTAGGCAGGCTAGTTTACCACCGGCTGTGTAAAGCTTCCTTTTGCCTGCAGTGTTGTTTTAACAGCTCTGCAAGGTGTGTGTGAGTGCAGGTGATGCTGCAGTTTGCGCTGTATTCAACGCTGTCTGTAGGCATCTGCACGTGTCACTCACAGACTCTTTTTTTTTCTTTAGTGTAATTCTAGCTGCTCCATTCAATAGAAATTATAGTGTGATGCGCTTCCATCCGTAAACAATACATTGGTTGCAAACACTGTAGAAGTACAGAAAGGAGCCTTTCACAGATAGTGAACAGTTGTGTTTCAGTGTTCACTGCAGTCTGTGAGGTATTTATTTTTTTTTTTTAAATGCAGATCACGCTCCAGTTACTTCTTCAACCACCGCTGCGTGTACTCTGCTGAGTGTCTGTCACTGGCTCATCCTTGTCATTTTTCTAAAATTGGTGCTGCTTTATTCTATTTTCAATTTACTAAAATCTATTAGTGTGACGCTCTTCCATCAAAATACAATACATTGCTTGCAAACATAATAGAAGTCCACAAAAAGGCCTTTCACAGCAAGTGAACAGTTGTGTTCACTGTTCACTCTAGTCTGAGGTTTAAATTTTTGGTAGGAGTGTAGATCCCGCTCCACTTACTTCAACCACCGCTGCGTGTACTCTGCTGAGCGTGTCTCAATGCCTCATCCTTCACATTTTTCTCGAATTGGTGCTGCTACATTCTATTTCAAATAATTCAAATCTATTACTGTGACGTGCTTCCATCCGTATACAATACATTGGTTTCAAACACTATAGAAGTACACAAAGGGGCCTTTCACAGCTAGTGAACATGGTTTTTTAATTTTTAACTAAAATATGTATTTTTTCAAATGACACAAATATAAGTAATGTTGAAGAGGAATATTCCTACATCCATTGTTTGCACAATATTACAGGTGTACATTACGTCCCTTAATCAACAATGTATTATTATATTTACTTGTATGCTTTTATTTAAAAGCCAAGAACACAGAAGGATAACCTTCGCACTGCAGCTGTTGTCAAAGTTCAACCCACATTATGCACTTCCAACATTGCAGCATTTGAGGCATGATGTGAGTTGGATTTGTCAAAGTTATGGAGTGAGAAGGTTCACCATCAGTACCCTATAGCATAAGTATGCTTTTGTGTTAGCATTTGTGTTAGACATGTGGATATCTGCCATAATATGTCACAATTATTTAGTTACAGATTTGTTACCAACAGTAATCATTGAATGGTTTTAAATGTGACGTTTCACTTGTTTACAGCTTAGAAATAAGGGTGTAGCCTGATATCTATGTGTAGCACTAGCCACTTTAACATGTCATGTTTTTTTCAACATGTGTAGCTAGGTAGCAGTAATTTTTGCCGGACACACAGCAGGGGAACAGCAGGCGTTACTGAACCCCACAAACACATCATCGATTGTTTTGATCTGTGCATCCAACACTTCTGAGCCCAGGGTCAAGGAGGGTGTAGCCTGAGGCCTAGTATGAGATGTTTGAACTTTAATTTGAACTTTAATTTGGAGTTAGCAGCATTAATTTTTGTCAGACACACAGCAGGGGAACAGCAGGCGTTACTGAACCCCACTATCACTATAGCTTGTGTATTGGTCTGTGGACACGACACTTCTGAGCAGCAACTGGCAGTGTTGTAGCCCAGGGAGTATAGCTCAGGTGGTAGAAAGATGAACATAACAGGAGACATGGAAAACGTTGCCAAACAGTTAGTTAATCTGAAACCGGACAGGCAAATTCAGGCGAGATCCATGCCTAGTTCATTTCAGAAAAGTAAGCCGTTCTACATTATCGGAGGATAGTCGCATGCAACGGTCTGTTAGTACACCGCCTGCAGCAGTAAAGATGTGCTCCGATAATACACTGGCATCAGGGCAAGCCAGCACCTCCAATGCATACTAGCTAAGCTCTGGCCATGTATCCAGTTTAGAGACACAAAACTTGAATGGGGAAGAGCCATCTGGGAGTACACTGAGAGGGCAAGACATGTAGTCTGTCACCATCTTACGGAAATGTTGCCTCCTGCTGACTGGAGCCGTCTCGGATGGTGTAGACATTGGTGGCGCTGCCACAAAACTTCGCCACATTTGGAACATACTGGTCTTGCCCTGTGCAGAGGCGCTGCTTGTGCTCCCTCTTGTTGCAGAGCTGTCTCCACTGCCTCGACGCACAGAGCTGCTTTGTAAAGCAGTAGCAGCAGCAGTGCTCTCGGCTGTAATGGAGAACATTATGGATTACACCAGTGTGTCTTGGTACTTCCGCATTTTAAGCTCCCGGTTCAACGGTGTGATGAGGCTTTGTAAGTTGTCCCGGTAGCGAGGGTCTAGGAGGGTGTACACCCAATAATCAGACGTGGTGTGAATGTGTTCGATGCGGCGGTCGTTTCTCAGGCACTGCAGCATGAAATCAACCATGTGCTGCAGACTCCCAACTGGCCAAGAAACGTTGTCCCCTGCAAGAGGCGTCATCTCTGCCTGCTGTGCATCACCCCACCCTTGGTCTACATACTGACTAGAGCATTGTCTACCTCCCTCTGGAGCGATGTCTTCCTCCTCCATTGACTCCTCCTCATCCTCCTCACAAAGTCCTTCAAATACATAAAAATTTACAAAATTTAAAACTCAAAATTTAAAAACATTGTATCATAATTCTGTAACATCAGTTTATGGAAACACAATAGCATTACAAAAGGATAGACAAAAACTGTACATTATGTGCTTTGTAAATACATTAAAAGTTTGGAATGGTTATGAAAATATAGACAGCGACTCTGGAGGAGTTGTCAATGTCTTGAATCCTCTTTGTGAGGAACCACGTTGCGCTGACTGTCCAGAAGGTGATGGAATTTGTGACTCCTCATCCTCCACCTCTTCCAAAACCTCATGCCTTAGTGCTTGCAGTGTTTTTTGAAGCAGGCAGATAAGGGGGACAGTCAGGCTGACTAGTGCATCATCTGCACTCGCCATCCGCGTTGACTCATCAAACGCACACAAAACGTGGCAGATGTCCTTCATAGAGTCCTTCGCCACTCATTACACTGGCTGCCCATTCATTATAGGATCCAATTCTAATTACTGGTTCTCACCAACAAAGCTCTCCACAGTGCAGCACCCCCCTACATCTCCTCCCTCATTTATATTTATCGGCCTAACCGACTGCTGCACTCTGCAAACGACCTTCGACTAACCTCTGCACTAATCCGTACCTCCCACTCCCAACTCCAAGACTTCTCCCGCGCTGCGCCAATCCTCTGGAATGCTGTACCCCAAGAAATTAGGACTATCCGCAATTTGGATGGTTTCAGGCGCTCCCTCAAAACACATTTGTTCACAGTGGCCTATCACATTCACTAATCAAAGTCATTCTATGTGTAAGTCTGTGTGTGTAGCCCATTCACTATCTCCATGCATCCCTCACTCCCTTAAAATGGCTGGACCATCATTGTAAATGCACCATTGTATATAAACACCTATACTTTGTATCTCCCCCACCTCATTGTACATTGTAAGCTGTCACGAGCAGGGGCGACTTATTTAGCTTAAATTATTGTATTGTTAACGTTGTTACTTATGACTTGTGTTCTTAAACTGCAAAACTGTAAAGCGATGCGTAATATGATGGCGCTATATAAATTAATATTATTATTATTATTAGGATTCCTCTGAGCTGCTCCCACCACCTTCCTGTTCCTCACGCCATGTTGGGTCTTGGACCTCATCATCTCCACTACCCTCTGCCAACACCTGCTGCTGTTGGGTGGTCCGGTCAGCACCATGCTCAACAGAAACTGGCACCTGAGTCTCATCATCATCAGATGCGTTCTGCGGTGTGCTGACCATCGGCACTGTCTCACCCGCCTCTTCAGATTCAGAGAGACACAGCTGTTGCGCATCACTGCATACTCCCTCTTCTTCACATTACAGAATGCTGCTTGGCTGGGCCCCTGTTTGCAAGCCAATAGATTCTGAGAACAGAAGCAGACACTCAGCTGGCTCCTGTACAGAACTCTCTGACTGCCTGGGCAATTTGACAGGCGGTGAAGAGACAGATGGTTGCTCAACAGTGCTGTGGTCCTGAGAGGAGGTGGAAGCAATTGAAGTCGATGCATTGGCTGACATCCAACCAACAACGGCTTCAATTTGTTCTTCCCGCAGCAGGGGGGTACTCCGAGCTCCTACAAAAGTGCGCATAAAGGAACGCTCACGGGGAAAACTGGTGGATGCTGTGTCACTGGGGGCCGCAGCAGCCACAGAATCCCCACGTCCTCTCCCTGAAGAAACTCCACGGCCACAACCACGTGCCTTACTCCCTGCCTTCTTCATCTTGGTAGATTGATAAAGAAAGTCTGAAAAGTTATTATGCCTAAGTGTGGTTATTTCGCAGAGACTGCAGTGAACACTGCACACAACTGTTCAGTAGGTGTGAAAGGCCCCTTTGTGTACTTCTATAGTGTTTGCAACAAATGTATTGTATACGGATGGAAGCGCGTCACACTAATAGATTTTATTTATTTGTAATAGAATGGATCAGCAACAATTAGAGAAAAATTTCAAGGATGTGCCAGTGACACACGCTCAGCAGACTACAACCAGCAGTGGTTGAAGAACTAACTGGAGCGTGATCTGCACTCCAAAAAGGAAAACCTCAGACTACAGTGAACACTGCACACAACTGTTCACTACCCAACGCGTCTTAGCAGGAAAGCAGTCTGTGCGTTAAAACAAAGGCGCAAGCATACATCCACGTACCCTGTTTATAAAGCTATATAAAAAAAATTATGTAGTAGTGACGCACACTTTATTGAGGTACAGTATTACATCGCCATTCACCATCTGTGGCTATGCAGTCTCATCTATATATACCTTATCTATCCGTTGTCATGCTTGCAAGTCGACAATCAGGCATAAATAGCAATTTTCACTATGCACTATGCACTTTTTAAAGGTTATGTTTGTTAATAAAAATGATTATTGCCACATATTATGAGTATTACATGATGGAAATTGTATAATTTTGTATAAACTGTTTAGTGACATTATTCAGCAAATGTAACATTTTAGTAATGTCACAGATAACTTGTAATGCTGATGATGTTTTGAAGTCAGACATGCATTGTCTATACAATAAAAATGGTGTACATACTGTTACTTATCCATCATTAATGGATTCAGATATGTACTTGTATGCTTTTATGTACAACCGTATAGCAGATTCCTTAACTAATTTATTTTGTGGTTTGCATTGCTGTTCAACATGTTAATGTATGTGTTTATGTTTGTCAATTCTTTATTTATCTAGATATTAGTTTAAATGAAATCATCATCTTATGGTAGTAAAGGTTATCTTTCTCTTGTTTGAAGTATAGACATTTAAAATTGACAGGTAACAAGGAAATTACTTGATCTAGTATTTAAACATCCTCCTTGACCCTGGGCTCCAACACCGCCAGTTGTTGCCTGTAAGTGCTGTTAGCACAGTCAACACTTGCTCCTGTGTTACTGGCGTTCAGTAATGTCAGCTGTTCCCCTGCTGTGTGTACGTCAAAAAGTTCTGCTGCCTCCACCCTGTTCTATTCTCATCCCTGGGCTCCAACACTGCCAGTTGTTGCTCGGAAGTGCTGTTAGAACAGTCAACACTTGCTCCTGTGTTACTGGGGTTCAGTAATGTCAGCTGTTCCCCTGCTGTGTGAACGGCAAAAAGTCCTGCTGCTTCCACCCTGTTGTCTTCTCATCCCTGGGCTCCAACACCGCCAGTTGTTGCCTGGAAGTGCTGTTAGCACAGTTAACACTTGCTCCTGTGTTACTGGGGTTCAGTAATGTCAGCTGTTCCCCTGCTGTGTGAACGGCAAAAAGTCCTGCTGCTTCCAACCGGTTCTCTTCTCATCCCTGGGCTCCAACACCGACAGTTGTTGCTCGGAAGTGTCATTGGCACGGGTACTCACTCCTGCCCAGACTGGTTACAGCATGCCATCTGTTTCCTGTCAGTGTAAACGTCACTTAGCCTCCAATAAGTTGTCCTGTCGTGTTGCGGTCGGGTTACCCGACTCTATGGTGCCTGGAGTTTAGGTGCTTCCTATGTGTGCTGCGGGATATGCAAATAAAGGCTGTTTCCGTTGTGACAATAGGACAATCACCCACTGTAGTACTGTGGGATTCGGTAACTGCGGCCGGCTCGCGGCCTGTCAACTTAAATTTCCATGGGTACCTTCTGCTACCCGTCCGGGTTCCAGTACCGTCAACTGGTTCTCCGCAGTGCCTTTGGCCTAGGTGCCTCCATCTCGGTATCCGAGTTCCAGCAACGTCTGCTGGTCCTTGGTAGTGCTTTGGAGCACAGGTACCTCCTGCTTAGTAACCATGTCCCAGTAACGTCAGCTGGTCCTCGGTTGTGCCATTGGCTCTTTTCCTTCTGCTGCCCCTCCGGGTTCCAGCACAGTCAGCTGGTCCTCGTTACTTGCATTGGCTCTTGTACCTTCTGCTACCCGTCCGGGTTCCAGTACCGTCAACTGGTTCTCCGCAGTGCCTTTGGCCTAGGTGCCTCCATCTCGGTATCCGAGTTCCAGCAACGTCTGCTGGTCCTTGGTAGTGCTTTGGAGCACAGGTACCTCCTGCTTAGTAACCGTGTCCCAATAACATCAGCTGGTACAAGGTTGTGCTACAAATACAAGATACAGAACAAGAGACACAAGAACAATAAGCAGAAGATCTAAAAGCAGAAGAACATGAAGTATAAGATCAAAATGAAGAGCAAAATATATGCTCTAAATTATAAGCAGAAGAAGACTAAGCAGTGTATGGGGGTGTGTCCGTTCCTCCTCGTGGTGCCCCTGGTAAATGCCTGATGCTGCAGGCTAAACTGAACTCGGACAAATACTGTTGTCATTTAAATCTTTTGTGGCAGCAAGAACGGAACGATGAAAAAATCATACTTTTACAGATTACAAGTACAGGAATCTCTGTCACAAATAAGAATATGATGAAGAAGATGAAGGACTATAATATGAAGAAGAATAATAGTTTAAAAAGAACAATATGAGTAATGTTAACAAAAAGATGAAAAGCAAGAAGTTTTAGAAGAAGATAAAGAAGGTGAAGATGAAGAATAATTTGATGACAAAGATGATGCTGAAGATTATGAAGGAGAAAGTGTGGCAAAAGTTAAAAAGGTGAAGAGCATGGAAGTTGTGAAACACACATATTTGTCAAAATAGAAAAAAGGTTAACACATTGTCAATTTCTTCATCAATCCGAACGTATTTCCTAAAAAAAAAAATTAATGCTATTCCATTGGATTGGGTTAAACATCTATGCCTTTAATGTCTCCTCAACCTCCCCCAATACATTCTACATTACTCTATGTTGTTTTCCTTCATGTACAATTAACCTACAAGGCAAGAATGGGGTTTTTTTAATTTCGATATTTTGTTCCCATAGACTTACATTGGACTTCCGGTATCGGGTATCGCCAATATTTTTTGGGTATCGGCGATACCATTCCGATTCCGATACTTTTGGATATCGGAAAGTATCGCTCAACTCTAGTGCAAACTGTAAAGCGCTGCGGAATATGTTAGCGCTATATAAAAATAAAGATTATTATTATTATTATAAATATTGCTGCCATTTGTACATCAAACAAATGACTTTTCAGGACCCCTGTGCATTTTATATTAGTGTAGCAAATGCTGTTGTGAGGCAAATAAATTAATATCATTGCCATTTGAAGGGTAAACAAATATATTTCAGGAACACTATGTGTTTTGTATTACTGTATCAAATAAACTAATCTAATTTCCGTTTGTAGGGCAAAAAAAATAATTTTTTCGGACTGCTGTATGTTTCCTACTAGTGTGACAAATGAAAAAATTTCAGTAGCCATTTGTAGATCAAATAAAAAAAATCTCAGGACCAATGTGTGTTTTCTATTAATGTGGCAAATACTATTGTATCGCAAATACATTAAACTTGTTGCCATTTGAGTTGCAAACATATTTTTCTGGTCCACTATGTGTTTTCAGTTAGTGTGGTAAATATATAAATTTTTTTGCCATTTGTAGGACAAAATTTTTACGGACTGCTGTGTGTTTGCTTGTATTGTTGTAAATAAATAAATATCAGTATAGGAAAGATGTGTATCTTCGTACCGTGTTAGCCAATCTGTAGACATTTGTAGGGTAAACAAATCATTTTTCTGTACCGCTGTGTCTTTTTTAGTAGTGTGGCAAATAAATAAATCTGAGAAGTCATTTTTAGGTCAAACATAATTTTTCTGGACCAATGTGTGTATTGTGGCACATTAATAAATCTCAGGAGCCATCTTGGTGCCATTTACAGGGCAAACAAATACTTTTTCGGGACCGCTGTATATTTTCTAATAGTACGGCAAATAAATTAATCTCATTGATCTTTGAAGGACAAACAATAAGTTTATGGACCACTATGTGTTTTCTATTAGTGTGGCAAAAAAATAAATTTTGTTGCCGTTTGTAGGGCAAACATTTTTTCTGGACTGCTGTGCATTTTCTAGTAGAGTGGCAAATAAATAAATCTCATCGTCATTTGTAGGGCAAACAAATAATTTTATTGGGTGGCACGATGGCTCAGTGGTTAGCACTGCAACCTTGCAGCGCTTCGGTCCTGGGTTCAAATTCCACCCAGGACAACATCTGCAAGAAATTTGCATGTTCACACTGTGTTTGCGTGGGTTTCCTCCAGTTTCCTTCCACATTCCAAAGACATACTGATAGGGAATTTAGATTGTAAGCCCCATCGGGGACAGTGCCAATAATGTTTGTAAAGCACTGTGGAATTAATGGCGCTATATAATTGAGTAAAATAAATTGAACCTCTGTGGGTTTTCTCGTAGTGTGGCAAATAAATTTTGTTGCCATTTGTATGGAAAACAAACATTTTTTTCGGGGCCTCTGTGTGTTTTCTAGTAGTATAGCAAATAGATTATTCTCAGAAGCCATCTCTTTTCCATTTGTAGGGCAATAGTTTTTCTGGACTGCTGTGTGTTTTCTAGTAGTGTGGTAAATAAATAAATCTAAATCTGTTTTAGATTGGATGGCTGAGAGTGACTCCAGTCCCTTCTCATTATCTTCCACCCAGTTCACTGCAAAAAGTGCAAAGTTGGCACCTAAGGACCATTGTCATCCTACATCAATCTCACCCCTTTCAAATTACCAAGTAGCCTGTGCTCCAAGTCATGCACAGTCTCTTCTGCTTATTGATGATTCAATCGGCTGGGGTTCCTTGGTCCATTCAACTGCCCCTGCCACATAAGTGGAAGAGACTAAGTGCAATGATGCCCAACCACTTATTAGGCTGCAGGATGAGTAAGTGAGAGGGCTAGTGCACACGGTCAGTGGACCAGAGCAGCATATGTCAGAGGATAACAATACACATTTGTCAACAGCAGCATCTTTCTGCAATGTGTAGACCGGCAAGGAGGGCAAGAGTGAGGAGTGGATGAAAGATGATGTGGGGAATGATGATGTCCCAGACCACACATGGAGCAGAGATCATCCTACTGATGTGTACAGTTCGGAAGAACAGGATGTGGCCACTCTTCTCCAGCAGCACAGCAAAAGAGGGAGCAGGGTGGAAAGCACAACAGGCAGCAGAGCCAGCCCCAGGTTTTCATGGGCCCCAGGCGAAAGAGTCTCAATGTAAGGTTCTTTGTACATGTTTCTTGAAACTCAGTTTTTCCGTCAGCCATTTTGCTTTCTGTCTTGCTGCAGCTATCTTGCCCTCAGTCAATACGGAGTTTCCAGCTTTCATGTTCCCGCCCTGATTCTCTCCCTCTTGCTTCTTAAGCAGCCTCAGCTGAGCAATCAGTGCTTCAGAATCAAGCCTGCAGTGAGCCTGTGACCTGACTCCTGGAAGCCTTGGACTTTGTACTCCAGCTATTTCCTACTGAGGAACTTTGGAACACTTGTGGACTCTGGAAACTGCTATTTGATAAATCCACGTTTGCATGGAATTACGGTAACAGAGAAGAGATCCTGAACCTGTTGTGGAGAGTTATTGCTGAGCTTAAGTTACTCTGGCCTGCTGTGTCTCCTGCTTCTGTACCTGCAAACTGTGTGACTATTTTTGCCACTTGTATGAAGTAATACAAGTCCTTCTATATCAAACCTGTGTCTCATGTGTTTTCCTCGCACCCAAGCACAAGACGCTATATGAACTGTACACCATACATTACAAGATTCTGAAGCCAAACGTTAGTGTCTGCTGGGTCTGGGAAGGCTGTGTCTGCTGTGACTGTGGATATCAGATGTCCGGTTATACTTTCTGTGATGACAGTGGTTGTGACTTCTCACAACCATTCCAGGTGAGCAATTCCCTTAATTTTACTCTGCAGTGTTACCACAGGTAAACACTATTGTTTTTTTTTTCTCTTCTCCTTCAAGTACTCCTGTCTTAAAAGATCTGGAAGATGGAGGCTCGCATAAAGGAGCTTTGCGGAGTGACTGATACAATCCTTGCAGATATACAGACTATAAAGACCATTTTGCAAACCTACAGGACCTCACTAATCACAATTTGCAAGTGTTTGGACAAACTACCCAGGATTTACGAGCCAGGATTGAGGTTCTAGAGGAACGAGTCCAGGCTCCTGCCATAACCCCGAGTTCTGGGATTCCCAAGTTACCCCCTTTTCATTTTGGCAATGAACGTGAGAAATTCAGGGGATTTATTAACCAATGCAATCTTTTTTTTCTGCACATGCTTCACAATTTCCCACTGAACGATCTAAAGTGCTTACTATAATCATGTTGCTTACCAACAAGGCTTTGATGTGGGCAAACCCTCTGATTGAGACTGAGGATGAATGTTTGGATCATCTTGATGCTTTCATTTCAGCCATGGGGCAGGTGTTTGATGACCCCAATCGAGGTGCAACAGCTGAAGCAGCCATGTTAACTTTGCGCCAAGGTAAGCGCTCAGTAGCCGAATATGCCTTGGATTTCAGGAGATGGGCCCTCGATACCACTTGGGACAGTTCCGCCAAAAAATCAATTTTTCGAAAAGGGTTGTCTCCACTGATTAAGGATGAACTTGCTCGTGCCGACCCTCCCACTGCATTAGGTGACTTTATTAACTACTGCATCCGTATTGATGCTCGTCTGACTGAACGCAGGCAAGAGAGATGGTTCGAAAGCAATCGCACTAACCTTTTCCTACCTTCCTCCCCAGCTAAGGAACCTTTGAGTAGGATCACACGGGAACCTGAACCTGAACCCATGCAGGTGGACTCTTTACAAAGACGGGTTAGTGATGCACGCAAAGAACATCGTTTAAAGGAAAATCTATGTTTCTACTGTGGTAAGTCAGGGCACTTCATTATAAACTGCCCCAGCCGTTCTCGTAAGACTACTGCAGCAGTCATTCACTGTGAGTGTTGCGAGAGGAGATCTTTCAGGTCCGAGCCTCAGGCTCCAGAGAGATCTGCAGCAACAGATATTGATTTCTCGGACTTAAACTCCGTCACTTCTGAGGACGATGACTGTGTAAACGCTGCAATTTTTCAAGTTTCCTCAGCGGTGTCCCAGCTGAGTTGTAAGAAAAATAATTCTCATTGCTTCCTTTCCATCAAACTCTGGGTTGACTCAGTCTGGGTGTCTAGCTCTGCTATGATCGACTCAGGGGCAAGTGGAAATTTTATGGATATCTCCTTTGCTCTGAAACAGGGGATACGTTCAGTGAAGAAGGCTACTCCAGTACAGATGGAGACTGTGGATGGCTCCCTGCTGACCTCTGGACCAGTGGATCAGGAAACGGAGCCTTTGAGGGTCCTTATGGGTAAAGATCATCAAGAGAAACTGTCCTTTATGCTTATCTCTTCTCCCCACTTTCCCATTATTCTAGGGCTACCATGGCTGCAGGCTCAGAACCCTACCATTAACTGGGAGACCAAGGAATTACACTTTCCAGAGAAACAGATGAGTCCAGAAGTTTCAGCTTGCTCTGTTCCTAAAGGAACCATGTCAGTCCCTGAACTACCAGCTGTATACCAGGACTATGTGGATTTATGTGACAAGAAGAACGCTGACCAGCTTCCCCCTCACCGTCCATATGATTGTCCAATTGAATTATTGCCTGGAGCAGAGATACCTTTTGGTAAGATCTACCCCCTGGCGGGGCCCGAGCTAAAGGCTTTAAAGGATTACATAGACGAAAATCTAGCCAAGGGCTTCATACGCCCTCTTCATCTCCTGCAGGTGCACCCATCTTCTTTGTGAAGAAGAAAGATGGATCTCTGAGACCCTGCGTAGACTATAGGGAACTCAATAAGGTTACTATTAGAAACCGTTATCCATTGCCTTTAATCCCTGAGTTTTGGAGAGAGTGCGGCATGCCAAAATTTTCTCTAAACTGGATCTCCGTGGGGCCTATAACTTGGTCCGTATTAGACCTGGGGATGAATGGAAGACTGCATTCAGGTCACGCTATGGACACTTTGAATATCTAGTTATGCCTTTTGGTCTGAGTACCGCCCCAGCCACTTTCCAACACTTGGTGAATGACATCTTCAGGGATCTCCTAGATACATTCGTGGTGATTTATTTGGATGATATTCTAATTTTTTCTAACTCCACAGAGGAACATCATGGACATGTGAGAATGGTCTTAGAACGTCTAAGACAAAACCATCTTTACATCAAACTTGAAAAGTGTGAATTCCATAGGACCGAAATTCAATTTCTGGGGTATGTACTGTCTACACAAGGAATTAGTATGGATGGAAGCAAGACCCAAGCCATCAAGGATTGGCCAATTCCTAGAAATGTGAAGGAGGTGCAGCGCTTCATCGGGTTTGCCAACTTCTATAGACGTTTCATTAGGAATTTCTCTGAGGTAGTGTCACCTATCACCCAACTTACCCGGAAAGAGTCTAGGTTCTCCTGGACCCCCCAAGCCCAGGAAGCATTTTCCCGTCTAAAGGATAAATTTACCACCGCACCTATCTTAGTACATCCCAACCCCGAACTTGTCTTCATAATAGAGGTGGATGCTTCAGACTGTGCCGTTGGAGCTATACTCTCTCAGAGAACAGGTGAGAAGAAGAATGTCTTGCATCCCTGTGCCTTCTTTTCCCAGCAGTTGTCTTCGGCTGAGAGGAACTACGATGTGGGCAATAGAGAGTTGTTGGCCATTATTGCCGCCTTCAAAGAATGGAGACACCTTCTTCAGGGAGCTGCACAGCAAATAGTCGTCCTGACAGACCATCGTAACCTTGAATTTATCAGGTCGGCTAAGTGCCTGACTCCTCGCCAGGCTCACTGGAATCTTTTCTTAAACCAATTTAATTTTGTCATTTCTTATAGACCAGGATCGCGCAATGGAAAGGCTGATGCACTCTCTAGGATTCATTCAGCAGAGACCCGTCCACTTACTCCTCCTAAGACTATTCTTCCTGACTCTAGATTCCTGGGAGTGATTCATAATCAAGACCTACTTAAGGACATCAAGGAAGCATACCATGCTGATTCCTTGTTGGCACAACCCCCAAGGGACGTAAGTCTTGTCTTTAAGAATGGTGTGTGGATTCAGGGACAACGTCTGTATATACCTGAAACAGTCAGATTGAGAGTATTGCAACTCATCCACGATTCCAAGATAGCTGGGCATAGAGGAATTCTAAAGACACAGGAATTTCTTTCTCGTTTCTTTTGGTGGCCCACTTACAGGAAAGATGTTTTAAACTATGTCACTTCATGTGAAGTCTGTGCAAGATGCAAAACACCTCGCTCCTCACCAACTGGTCTGTTGCAACCCCTTCCCACCCCGTCCCGCCCGTGGGGATCCATTTCTATGGACTTCATTGTGGAGTTACCAACCTCTCAAGGGAAGAACACCATTCTGTTGGTGGTTGATCGTTTAACAAAGGCAGCTCATTTTATCCCTTGTGTCGGCTTACCCACTGCAAAACAGACATCAGATTTGATGATTAAGAATGTGTTTCGCTTACATGGAGTACCGGATGAGGTTATTTCGGATAGAGGGGTGCAATTCACTTCAAGATTTTGGCAAAATTTCTGTGCCGCATTGGACATTAAAGTAAACCTTTCTTCTGCTTTTCATCCCCAGACTAATGGACAGACAGAACGAACCAATCAGACCCTGGAGCAGTATCTCCGCTGCTTTATCTGCCACCTACAGGATGATTGGGTGGATCTACTTCCACTGGCTGAGTTCTCTTATAACAACTCTCAGAGCGCCTCCACTAAGCAGTCTCCTTTTTACTCCAATTTAGGTTATCATCCTAACATTCTTCCTCGATTTCCCATAGAAACGCACTTGCCAGCAGTCGCTGAAAGAATCACGTCTTTACAAAAGAATATGGATCTTCTAAAGGAAAATCTGGAATTGGCTCAGGAAAGGTACAAGAAAGCAGCAGATAAATTTCGTAAACCTGCACCAGCTTTCAAGGTAGGAGACTTGGTCTGGCTGTCAACCAGAAATCTTAAGTTAATGATTCCATCGTCTAAGTTGGGACATAAGTACATTGGACCCTATAAAATCAGTAAAATTATAAGTGCCGTTGCTTGTCAACTGCCCAGAACTATGAGAATCCACCCTGTCTTTCATGTATCCCTACTAAAGGCTGCAACACCCAATACGTTTCCTGGACGTTCTTCTCCTTGCCCTGACCCAGTGCTAGTCGATGGTCAGGAAGAATTTGTGGTGGAAAGGATTCTAGATTCCAGGTTGTACAGAAATCAGTTACAATATTTGATTAAATGGCAGGGCTGCCCAGTGGAGGACAACTCATGGGAACCAGTCAATAACGTTAATGCTCCTCGCTTGCTCCGCCAGTTTCATCAGAGGTACCCAGACAAGCCTGGTCTGAGGTCATCCGGAGGTTGTCCCTAAGGGGGGAGTAATGTAAGGTTCTGTACATGTTTCTTGAAACTCAGTTTTTCCGTCAGCCATTTTGCTTTCTGTCTTGCTGCAGCTATCTTGCCCTCAGTCAATATGGAGTTTCCAGCTTTCATGTTCCCGCCCTGATTCTCTCCCTCTTGCTTCTTAAGCATCCTCAGCTGAGCAATCAGTGCTTCAGAATCAAGCCTGCAGTGAGCCTGTGACCTGACTCCTGGAAGCCTTGGACTTTGTACTCCAGCTATTTCCTACTGAGGAACTTTGGAACACTTGTGGACTCTGGAAACCTGCTATTTGATAAATCCACGTTTGCATGGAATTACGGTAACAGAGAAGAGATCCTGAACCTGTTGTGGAGAGTTATTGCTGAGCTTAAGTTACTCTGGCCTGCTGTGTCTCCTGCTTCTGTACCTGCAAACTGTGTGACTATTTTTGCCACTTGTATGAAGTAATACAAGTCCTTCTATATCAAACCTGTGTCTCATGTGTTTTCCTCGCACCCAAGCACAAGACGCTATATGAACTGTACACCATACATTACACTCAGTGGGCCCTTTTAACATATACCAAAATTCATGATGGACAGATACGGCAGAGAAATATAGTTATAGTACAATGCCAAAGATTTAACTTACTTCTTGCGTTACATGAGCGATATCAATTGCTCAAAAAACCGGACAATATAGTCCTCCATACAGTATTATGGGCACCACATAGTGCTCTATACAGAATAATGAGCCCCATTTAGTGCTCCATATAGTATTATGGACACCACATTGTGCTACATACAGAATAATGAGCCCCATATATATTGCTCCTTAATGAAAAATGGACCCCATATAATGCTCCATAAAGCATGAGCCACATATATTGCTCCATACATAATATTGAGCCCAATATATTGCTCCATATAGTATATAATAGGCCCCATATATTGCTCTATACAGTATAATGGGCCCAATATATTGCTCCATATTGTATAATGGGCCCCATACATTGCTCCAAAAATAATGAGCCCCATATATAGCTCCATACTTAATAGGCCCCATAAATTGTTCCATACACTATATGATGGGCTCCATATAATGCTCCATATATAATGGGCACCATATGATGCTCCATATACTGTATAATGGGCCCCATGTGATACTCCAGTATATGATGGGCCCCAAATATGATGCTCCAGTTTATGGTGGGAGCATATAATGCTCCATATATAATGGTACTCGTGTTGTGTTTAGGTAGCTGAGGAGAATAAGCAAAAACGGCAATACACCACAGAGGCTGGAACCTATTGGATTGCAGTACCTTGAACTAACCACACAACTAGAGGTAGCCGTGAAGCGTTCCTACGTTGATCCTAGACGCCTCGTCACAGCCTGAGAGATAACTACACCTAAAGGCAGAAAGATGAAAGCTATCTGCCACGGAGCAGATCCCCAAAGAAAATAGGAAGCCCCCAAACATGTCAATGGCGGTTAGACAAGAAGAAGCACGGACACAGACAGAAAATAGAATGAGCAAAAGCTGGGGCCCAATCTGTCTAGACAGAAAAGTACAGGAAAGGATACTCACTGCAATACAAAAAAAAACCCTAAAAAATACAAACTCTTCTGATTGCAAAAACACCACCTAAATCAGAACCCTGGTGTAATAAAACTAAGCCGCAGCCACTGAAAAAACAGGAAAGAGCAAAAGAACAAATAACAGTGGCTTCAGATAAACTGAGAGGAGCACAAGCCCCCCGGAGGGGACCTGGCTGACCTCTACAGAAGTGCAGGGAACAATGTAAAAAGCAAGCACAAAAATAAAAGTAGAAAATATCTTATCTGATAGCAGAAGATGCAGGCAAGACTCAGCAAACTTCCAAATGAACCAAGAACCACAATTGAGACAAGAACAATTTATCACCGACAACCATCATGGGAGGTAACCCCCATTATATCAGAACAGTCAGTGATCTCAGATTGCCATTCCTCGCTGAAAGGTTCTGTACTGTCTGTAACCACCAGAGGGAGCCTCAACTCAGAAACCATCACTAGCACATTCATAACAGTACCCCCCTTGAGGAGGGGTCACCGAACCCTCACTTGTGCAACCAGACCGATCAGGATGAGCTCGGTGATAGGCACGGATCAGTCTCCTAGCATGGATGTCCGAAGCAAACACCCAAGAATTGTCCTCCTGACCATAACCTCTCCACTTAACCAAATACTGGAGTTTCTGTCTAGAAAAACGAGAATCCATTATTTTCTCAACCACATACTCCAGATTGCCCTCAACCAAAACAGGGACAGGAGACGCAGCCATAGGAACCACTGGCTCGACAAACCTCTTCAATAAGGACTTGTGGAACACGTTATGGATCTTAAATGTCCCTGGAAGAAGCAAACGGAAGGAAACAGGATTAAGAATCTCCATGATCTTATAAGGTCCAATGAACCTAGGCTTAAACTTTGGAGATGCAACCCTCATAGGGATATTTCTTGATGACAACCAAACCAAGTCCCCCACTTTAAACTGAGGACCATCAGTCCTATGCCGGTTGGCAAACCATTGGGCCTTCTCCTGAGAGAGAGACAACCTCTCCATTACCTGGTCCCAAATCTGCTGCAATCGCTCCACAACAGAGTCAACACCCGGACAGACCGAAGCCTCCGCCTGTCCCGAAGAAAATCGAGGGTGAAACCCAAAATTGCAGAAAAATGGAGACATCAAGGTGGCAGAGCTAGCCCTATTATTAAGACCAAACTCAGCCAAAGGCAAAAAAGAGACCCAGTCATCTTGATCAGCAGACACAAAACATCTCAAATAAGTCTCCAAGGTCTGGTTTGTTCTCTTGGTTTGTCCATTGGTCTGAGGATGAAAAGCAGAGGAGAAAGATAATTGAACACCAAGTTTAGAACAAAATGTCCTCTAAAATCTGGAAACAAACTGGACTCCTCTGTCAGACACAATGTTCTCCGGAATGCCATGTAACCGAACCACGTGCTGAAGGAACAAAGGCACCAATTCGGAGGAGGAAGGTAACTTAGATAATGGCACAAGATGTATCATCTTGGAAAACCTATCACAGATTACCCAGATAACGGTCATTCTCTGAGAAACAGGGAGGTCGGAAATAAAATTCATAGAGATATGGGTCCATGGCCTCTTGGGCACAGGTAATGGCATTAACAAACCACTAGAGCGAGCGCAAGGCTTGGAGCGAGAGCAAGTCCCACAGGACTGCACAAATTCCAAGACGTCACGAGACAAAGTAGGCTACCTAAAGGACCGACTCACTAAGTCTCTGGTACCAAAAATCCCGGGATAACCAGCCAATGCGGAACAATGAATCTCAGACATCACACTCTTCTTCCACTGGTCTGGGACAAACAATTTCACAATAGGGCAGCGCTCAGGTTTATCCTCCTGACACCCTTCCAGAGCCAGTCTCAAATTGGGCGAGATGGCGGAAAGAACTACACCCTCTTTCAAAATAACAGTAGGAACAGATAACTGAGGAGAGGCAGCAAAGAAACTCCTCGAGAGGGTATCCGCCTTAACATTCTTAGTGCCAGGAAGAAAAGAAACCACAAAATTAAAAAGTGTGAAAAACCTGTCTAGGATTAAGTCGCTTGGCTGATTCGAGATAAACCAGATTCTTATGGTCCGTGAGGACCATCTCCTGATGTTTGGCTCCTTCCAGCCAACGTCTCTACTCTTCAAAGGCCCACTTCATGGCCAATAACTCCCGATTACCCACGTCATAATTACGTTCAGTTGGAGAAAATTTTGAGAGAAAAAGGCACAAGGGTTACTCTCAGACGTCTCTGGATCTCTTTGGGACAAACGGCACCTGCCCCAATTTCAGAGGCATCAACCTCCACCTGAAATGGTAGAGAAACATCAGGCTGCCATAGAACAGGAGCAGAAGTGAATCTCTGCTTAAGTTCCTGAAACGCAGAGACTGCCTCAGGAGGCCAATTCACCACATCAGAACCCTTTTTGGTCAAATCAGTCAATGGTTTAACAATACCGGAGAAATTACCAATACATTTACGATAAAAATTGACAAAACCCAAAAATCTCTGAAGAACCTTTAATGAAGTAGGTTGGACCCAATCACAGATGACCTGAACCTTGACCAGGTCCATTTCAATAACAGACGGAGACAAAATGAATCCAGAAATGAGACCTTCTGTACGCCAAAAAGACACTTTGATCCCTTCACATACAGTGCATTCTCTCTCAAAATCTGGAACACAGTCCGAACATGTTTCACATGAGAGTCCCAGTATTGGAAAAAATCAAGATATCATCCAAATAAACAATCAGAAATTTATCCACAAAATCCCTGAAAATATCATTCATGAAGGATTGGAAGACAGAAGGAGCATTAGTGAGCCCAAAGGGCATTACTAGGTACTCAAAATGCCCCTCTGGGGTATTAAAAGCCGTCTTCCATTCATCCCCGTTCTTAATGCGAATAAGGTTATACGCCCCCTGAGGTCAAGCTTGGTAAACCAACTAGCATTTTTCACCCTGAAAAACAGGTCAGAAATCAAGGGTAACAGATATTGATACTTCACAGTGATCTTATTCAAGAGACGATAATCAGTACACGGCCTCAATGAGCCATCCTTTTTGGCCACAAAGAAAAAACCGGCACCCAAGGGTAAAGAGGATGGTCTGATATGACCCTTCTCCAATAACTCCTTGATATAAGATCGCATAGCATCGTGTTCAGGTACAGTTAAAAAGATGACCTTTAGGAAATTTACCACCAGGCACTAATTCAATAGCGCAATCATAGCTCCTGTGAGGGGGCAAGGATGCAGATATACTTTCACTACAGTCATGGCCAAAAGTTTTGAGAATGACACAAATATTATATTTTCACATGATCTGCTGTCCTCTGGTTTTTATGTGTGTGTTTGACAGATGTTTTATCACAGACAGAAATATAATTGCAAACATATGAGTAACAAAAGCTTATATTGACAGTTAGAATGAGTTAATGCAGCAAGTCAATATTTGCAGTGTTGACCCTTCTTCTTCAGGACCTCTGCAATTTTCCCTGGCATGCTCTCAATCAACTTCTGGACCAAATCCTGGCTGATAGCATTCCATTCTTGCACAATCAATGCTTTCATTTTGTCAGAATGTTTAGGTTTTTGTTTGTCCACCCTTCTCTTGATGATTGACCACAAGTTCTCAATGGGATTAAGATCTGGGGGGTTTCCAGGCCATGGACCCAAAATCTCTATGTTTTGTTCCCTGAGCCATTTAGTTATCACCTTTGCTTTATGGCAAGGTGCTCCATCATGCTGGAAAAGGCATTGGTGATCGCCAAACTGCTCTTGGAGGGTTGGGAGAAGTTGCTCTTGGAGGACATCCTGGTACCATTCTTTATTCATGACTGTGTTTTTAGGCAAGACTGCGAGAGAGCCGATTCCCTTGGCTGAGAATCAACCCCACACATGAATGGTTTCAGGATGCTTAACAGTTGGCATGAGACAAGACTGGTGGTAGCGCTCACCTTGTCTTCTCCGAATGAGGCATTTTCCTGATGTCCCAAACAATAGAAAAGGGGATTCATCAGAGAAAATAACTTTACCCCAGTCCTCAGCAGTCCACTGCCTGTACCTTTTGCAGAATATGAGTCTGTCCATGATGTTTTTTCTGGAGAGAAGTGGACTTCTTTGCTGCCCTCCTTGAGACCAGGCCTTGCTCCAAGAGTCTCCGCCTCACAGTGCGTGCAGATGCACTCACACCTGCCTGCTGCCATTCCTGAGCAAGCTCTGCACTGCTGGTAGCCCGATCCTGCAGCTGAAACACTTTTAAGAGACGGTCCTGGCGCTTGCTGGTCTTTCTTGGGCGCCTTGGAGCCTTTTTGGCAACAATGGAACCTCTCCTTGAAGTTCTTGATGATGCGATAGATTGTTGACTGAGGTGCAATCTTTCTAGCTGCGATACTCTTCCCTGTTAGGCCATTTTTGTGCATTGCAATGATGACTGCACGTGTTTCTTTAGAGATAACCATGGTTTACAGAAGAGAAACAATGATGCCAAGCACCAGCCTCCTTTTAAAATGTCCAGTGGTGTCATTCTTACTTAATCATGATAGATTGATCTCCAGCCATGTCCTCATCAACACCCACACCTGAGTTAATGGAGCAACCTGTTATGAATGTGCTAGAGATGGTTTCTGAACATAGGCTCCCTCTGGTGGTTACAGACAGTACTGAGCCTTTCAGCAAGGAATGGCAATCTGGGATCGCTGACTGGTCTGATATAAGGGAGGTTCCCTCCCATGATGGTTGCCGGTGATCAATTGTTCTTGTCTCAATTGTGGTTCCTGGTTCATTTGGAAGTTTGCTGAGTCTTGCCTGCATTTTCTGCTATCAGATAAGATATTTTCTGCTTTTATTTTTGTGCTTGCTTTTTGCATTGTTCCCTGCACTTCTGTGGAGGTCAGCCATGTCCCCTCCGGGGGCTTGTGCTCTACTCAGTTTATCTGAAGCCACTGTTATTTGTTCATTTGCTTTTTCCTGTTTTTTCAGTGGCTTCGGCTTAGTTTTGTTACACCAGAGATCTGATTTTAGGTGATAGAGATCGTGTGATCTCAGGTGTTTTTGCAATCAGATGAGTTGGTATTTTTAGGGGTTTTTTTTGGATTGCAGTGAGTATCCTTTCCTGTACTTTTCTGTCTAGACAGATTGGGCCCCAGCGTTTGCTCATTCTATTTTCTGTCTGTGTACGTGTTTCTTCTTGTCTAACCACCATTACATGTTTGGGGGCTTCCTATTTTCTTTGGGGATCTGCTCAGGGGCAGATAGCTTTCATCTTTCTGCCTTTAGGTGTAGTTATCTCTCAGGCTGTGACGAGGCGTCTAGGATCAATGTAGGAACGTTCCACTGCTACCTCTAGTTGTGTGGTCAGTTCAGGGTACTGCAATCCAATAGGCTCCAGCCTCTCTGGTGTATTGCCGTTTTTGCTTATTCTCCTCAGCTACCAAAACACAACAGTATCACCGGCCCAAACTGAAAATTATATGGTACTCACAGAAGGGAAAATTAGTGTGGAAAGAAAAAAAAAGTTGTCAAGAGTTTTCAGAGATTTTTTTTTTTTTATTCTCTGTTTGTTGCATTTTTTCCCTCTTTTTCTCTGGGTGCTGAGGAGGATTTTTTTTCCTCTCTCTCAATGGAGTTTGCACAGTTGTCTGGCCGTGTGTATCAGCTTGCCACTGAGGTTCGGAGTATTGCTGCCTATCTTGCTGGGTTGCCGGTTGTGGAACCTAGGATTCCCATGCCAGATTTGTTTTTGGGAGATCGGGCTAAATTTCTGAATTTCAAAAATAACTGTAAGTTGTTTTTTGCCTTAAAGCCTATGTCCTCAGGGAACCCAGCACAGCAGGTTCAAATTGTCATCTCTCTCCTGCGCGGCGATCCTCAGGATTGGGCTTTTTCCCTGAAACCTGGGGATCCTGTTTTGAATGATATTGATGCATTTTTTCTGGCTCTGGGGTTATTGTACTATGAACCTAATGTCACTGATCAAGCTGTAAAAACCTTGTTGGCGTTAAATCAGGGTCTTGAAGACGCTGAGTTTTACTGTCAGAAATTCCGAAAGTGGGCAGTCCTGACTAAATGGAATGATGATGCTTTGGCAGCCATTTTTCGGAAGGGGCTGCCAGAGAATGTAAAGGATGTTATGGTGGGATTCCCTGCTCCCTCTGGTCTCAATGATTCTGTCATTTGCGATTCAAATTGACAGACGTTTGCGTGAGCGTAGAGGTATGCATGGAATAGTGTTGCCTTGTGAGCCAGCTTCTGAACCCATGCAGTGTCATAGAGTGGCTACTGGGGCACAGCGTCATGAGTTTCGAAAACGCAATGGGTTATGTTTCTATTGTGATGCGCCTCTCATGCTATTTTGGTCTGCCCTAAGCGGGGAAGACTTTTTGCACGCTCAGTTGTCTTGGGTAGTGTTCAGACTAAGTTTCTGTTGACTGTTACCCTGATTTGCTCCCTGTCCACATTTTCTGCTCAGGCTATTGTTGATTCGGGAGCAGCTAATAACCTGATGGATTTTGATTTTGCCAAACGTTGTGGGTTTCCCTTGATACCCCTACGGAAGTCTATTCCCCTACTTTGGATTGATTCTACCCTTTGGCTGAGAATAAACCCTAGTTTTCTACTCAGGTGATAATGAGGGTTGAACCTGATCATCAGGAGAGTTGCAAATTTTTTGTGCTGTATAATCTGCATGACATTATTTTACTAGGTTTCCCTTGGTTACAATCTCATAATCCTGTTTTGGATTGGAAATCTGTGTCTGTGACCAGTTGGGGCTGCCAATGTGTTAATGCCGACACTCCTGTTTATTCTGCCTCTCCCAGTCTCATTATGTTCCAGACTTTTTGACTGATTTTTCAGATGTATTTAGTGAAAGTAAATCTGCATCTTTGCCCCCTCACAGGAGCTACGATTGCGCTATTGAATTAGTGCCTGGTGGTAAATTTCCTAAAGGTCGCCTTTTTAACTTGTCTGTACCTGAACACGATGCTATGCGATCTTATATCAAGGTGTCATTGGAGAAGGGTCATATCAGACCATCCTCTTCACTCTTGGGTGCCGGTTTTTCCTTTGTGGCCAAAAAGGATGGTTCATTGAGGCCGTGTATTGATTATCGTCTCTTGAATAAGATTACTGTGAAGTATCAATATCCGTTACCCTTGATTTCTGACCTGTTTTCCAGGGTTAAAAATGCTAGTTGGTTTACCAAGCTTGACCTCAATGGGGCGTATAACCTTATTTGCA
The DNA here is from genome assembly GCA_033576555.1 of Oophaga sylvatica. Taxonomy (NCBI): domain Eukaryota; kingdom Metazoa; phylum Chordata; class Amphibia; order Anura; family Dendrobatidae; genus Oophaga; species Oophaga sylvatica. The sequence goes on along the minus strand of JARQOD010000006.1, from coordinate 220,449,828 downwards.
TTAAGCAGGGGGATGAATGGAAGACGGCGTTTAATACCCCAGAGGGGCATTTTGAGTACCTAGTGATGCCCTTTGGGCTCACTAATGCTCCTTCCGTCTTCCAATCCTTCATGAATGATATTTTCAGGGATTTTGTGGATAAATTTCTGATTGTTTATTTGGATGATATCTTGATTTTTTCCAATGACTGGGACTCTTATGTGAAACATGTTCGGACTGTGTTCCAGATTTTGAGAGAGAATGCACTGTATGTGAAGGAATCAAAGTGTCTTTTTGGCATACAGAAGGTCGCATTTCTGAGATTCATTTTGTCTCGTCTGTTATTGAAATGGACCCGGTCATGGTTCAGGCCATCTGTGATTGGGTCCAACCTACTTCATTAAAGGCTCTTCAGAGATTTTTGGATTTTGCCAATTTTTATCGTAAATTTATTGGTAATTTCTCTGTTATTGTTAAACCATTGACTGATTTGACCAAAAAGGGTTCTGATGTGGTGAATTGGCCTACTGAGGCTGTCTCTGCGTTTCAGGAACTTAAGCAGAGATTCACTTCTGCTCCTGTTCTACGGCAGCCTGATATTTCTCTACCGTTTCAGGTGGAGGTTGATGCCTCTGAAATTGGGGCTGGTGCCGTTTTGTCCCAAAGAGATCCAGTGACCTCTAAGAGTAACCCTTGTGCCTTTTTCTCTCGAAAATTTTCTCCAACTGAACGTAATTATGACGTGGGTAATCAGGAGTTATTGGCCATGAAGTGGGCCTTTGAAGAGTGGAGACATTGGCTGGAAGGAGGCAAACATCAGGTGGTGATCCTCACGGACCATAAGAATCTGGTTTATCTCGAATCAGCCAAGCGACTTAATCCTAGACAGGCCAGGTGGGCCTTGTTTTTAACACGTTTTAATTTTGTGGTTTCTTTTCTTCCTGGCACTAAGAATGTTAAGGCGGATGCCCACTCGAGGAGATTCTTTGCAGACTCTCCTGAGTTATCTGATCTTACTGTTATTTTGAAAGAGGGAGTAGTTCTTTCCGCCATCTCGCCCAATTTGAGACTGGCTCTGGAAGTGTGTCAGGAGGATAAACCTGAGCACTGCCCTATTGGGAAATTGTTTGTCCCAGACCAGTGGAAGAAGAGTGTGATGTCTGAGATTCATTGCTCCGCGTTGGCTGGTCATGACGGGATTTTTGGTACCAGAGACTTGGTGAGTCGGTCCTTTTGGTGGCCTACTTTGTCTCGTGACGTCAGGGAATTTGTGCAGTCCTGCGGGACTTGCTCTCGCTCCAAGCCTTGCTCTCGCTCTAGTGGTTTGTTAATGCCATTACCTGTGCCCAAGAGGCCATGGACCCATATCTCTATGGATTTTATTTCCGACCTCCCTGTTTCTCAGAGAATGACCGCTATCTGGGTAATCTGTGATAGGTTTTCCAAGATGATACATCTTGTTCCATTACCTTAGTTAGCTTCCTCCTCCGAATTGGTGCCTTTGTTCCTTCAGCACGTGGTTCGGTTACATGGCATTCCAGAGAACATTGTGTCTGACAGAGGAGTCCAGTTTGTTTCCAGATTTTGGAGGACATTTTGTTCTAAACTTGGTGTTCAATTATCTTTCTCCTCTGCTTTTCATCCTCAGACCAATGGACAAACCAAGAGAACAAACCAGACCTTGGAGACTTATTTGAGATGTTTTGTGTCTGCTGATCAAGATGACTGGTTTTCTTTTTTGCCTTTGGCTGAGTTTGCTCTTAATAATAGGGCTAGCTCTGCCACCTTGATGTCTCCATTTTTCTGCAATTTTGGGTTTCACCCTCGATTTTCTTCGGGACAGACGGAGACTTCGGTCTGTCCGGGTGTTGACTCTGTTGTGGAGCGAATGCAGCAGATTTGGGACCAGGTAGTGGATAGGTTGTCTTTCTCTCAGGATAAGGCCCAACGGTTTGCCAATCGGCATAGGACTGATGGTCCTCAGTTTAAAGTGGGGACTTGGTTTGGTTGTCCTCAAGAAATATCCCTATGAGGGTTGCATCTCCAAAGTTTAAGCCTAGGTTCATTGGACCTTATAAGATCATGGAGATTCTTAATCCTGTTTCCTTCCGTTTGCTTCTTCCAGGGACATTTAAGATCCATAACGTGTTCCACAAGTCCTTATTGAAGAGATCTGTCGAGCCAGTGGTTCCTATGGCTGCGCCTCCTGACCCTGTTTTGGTTGAGGGCAATCTGGAGTATGTGGTTGAGAAAATATTGGATTCTCGTTTTTCTAGACAGAAACTCCAGTATTTGGTTAAGTGGAGAGGTTATGGTCAGGAGGACAATTCTTGGGTGTTTGCTTCGGACATCCATGCTAGGAGATTGATCCGTGCCTGTCACCGAGTTCATCCTGATCGGCCTGGTTGCACAAGTGAGGGTTCGGTGACCCCTCCACAAGGGGGGTACTGTTATGAATGTGCTAGAGATTTTTTCTGAGCAGAGGCTCCTCTGGTGGTTACAGACAGTACTGAACCTTTCAGCGAGGAATGGCAATCTGGGATCGCTGACTGGTCTGATATAAGGGAGGTTCCCTCCCATAATGGTTGCCTGTGATCAATTGTTCTTGTCTCAATTGTGGTTCCTGGTTCATTTGGAAGTTTGCTGAGTCTTGCCTGCAACTTCTGCTATCAGATAAGATATTTTCTGATTTTATTTTTGTGCTTGCTTTTAGCATTGTTCCGTGTACTTCTGTGGAGGTCAGCCTGGTCCCCTCCGTGGGGCTTGTGCTCCTCTCAGTTTATCTGAAGCCACTGTTATTTGTTCATTTGCTTTTTCCTGTTTTTTCAGTGGCTGCGGCTTAGTTTTGTTACACCAGAGATCTGATTTTAGGTGGTAGAGATCGTGTGATCTCAGGTGTTTTTGCAATCAGATGAGTTGGTATTTTTTAGGTTTTTTTTTTTGGGATTGCAGTGAGTATCCTTTCCTGTACTTTTCTGTCTAGACAGATTGGGCCCCAGCGTTTGCTCATTCTATTTTCTGTCTGTGTACGTGCTTCTTCTTGTCTAACCGCCATTACATGTTTGGGGGCTTCCTATTTTCTTTGAGGATCTGCTCCGGGGCAGATAGCTTTCATCTTTCTGCTTTTAGGTGTAGTTATCTCTCAGGCTGTGACGAGGCGTCTAGGATCAACGTAGGAACGCTCCACGGCTACCTCTAGTTGTGTGGTTAGTTCAGGGTACTGCAATCCAATAGGTTCCAGCCTCTCTGGTGTATTGCCGTTTTTGCTTATTCTCCTCAGCTACCAAAACACAACAGCAATCACTGAAAAGAGGTTAGCTGGTCCTTTTAAGGCAGGGCTGCAATGATGTTGAAAAGTGTTTTGGGGGATAAAGTTAATTTTCTATCCAAATATTGACTTTGCAAGTAATTGCTGTTAAGCTGATCATTCTTTATAACATTCTGGAGTATATGCAAATTGCCATTAGAAAAAGTGAAGCAGTAGACTTTGTAAAAATTAATATTTGTGTCATTCTCAAAAATTTTGTACATGACTGTTGTGAGACAGTGAGAGTATGTGTGTTGAATGGGGTGTACATTTCACCTAGATACTTTGCTGACTGGTATAAGGGAAATGTATGGCTTTGTAAACCTAGTGGTAGAGAAAGGTCACTACACCTTACATTCAGTACACACTTGCAGCTCAGGCCTGAAAACATTCAGCTGTTAATTAGGAGACCAGAAGTAGGTGTCTGCGAACACAGTCAGAGAGCTCGCTTAGTCTGGACAAGGAGTCCAGGCACAAGAAGGAGTCTCCAGGAGTATTGAGCTGTCTCAGTCTGGGTGCTCGATGTACCCCGGACACAGGAGTAGTCTCTGTGAGAATCCATGCGGATAGCTGCTGAATAGGAGGGGAGCTCTCTCAAGTCTGGACGTTGAAGGGTGCCTTCAGACACAAGGAGGAGACTCTGTGAAACTCCATGCTGGTAAATGCTGAACATATGTGTTGTTTTGGCCCAGGCTGGTAGAGTCTGGTCCCGGATAGATAGGGAAATCTATCTAAGTGTAGTAAGTGGATGGACAAGCCAGGTCTTATGTTTATGATTTGGTTTTGATTATGTTCTGTTTGCTGTGGACTTTAATAAAACTGGTTGCGGCCAGTTTTTACCAGAACTGCTGTCTGTGAATGAACTATTTCCGTGCCACTCCGTCTACCCGGATGGCGATCCCAGAGCTATATCCCCTGAAAAGCTTACAATTGGTGCTGGAATGTGCGTGCAGCACAGTGGCGAGAGACAGCAATAAAAGGTGAAGTCTGTTGAAGCAGCAGCAGAGAGAGAAAAAAAAAGTGTGTCAGAGAAAAAAAAAAAGAGAAACGTCTGTTGGAGCAGTCTTAAAGAGACAGTGGCCCTAATAGAGTTTGCAGAGAAAAAAAAAGTGTGTCAGCAAGGAGAAACGTCTGTTGGAGCAGCCTTAAAGAGACAGTAGCCCTAATAGACTTTGCAAAAGAAAAAAAAAAGTGTGTCTGCACAGCAAAACTGAACTTGTTGTGGAAAAGACTGTGGAGTGTGCAGCAGCAAAGGAAAAGTCTGTTGGAGCAGTCTTAAAGAGACAGTGGCCCTAATAGAGTTTGCAGAGAAAAAAAAAAAAATGTCTGCACAGCGAAGCTGAATTTTCTGTGGAAAAGACTGTGGAGTGTGTATGTCTTGAGTGAAGACTGCCGTTGTTGAGACAGAGAAGTCTGACAGCATGGATGACAGCATGGAGGCACTGTTTGAACAAATGGCGCAAGTTAATGTGCAACATAAGACTGCCGTGGTTGAGACAGATAAGTCCGGCAGTATGGAGGAGCTCCTTGAGTACCTGGTCCAGGCCCAGCGGAGCATGCAGCAGAGCATGGAGCGGCAGCGCCTGCAGCACCAGCAGCGCATGCAGCAGGCCCAGCAGCAATCCCTGCAGCAGCAGCAGGAGAATAACCGGTTGTTTTTTGAGCAGGTTGCAGCACTACAAAAGACTTGCAGCGCATCGTCCCAAAGTAATGTTGCAAAGTCACCTGCATTGTCCGCTGTAAAGAAGGCGGTAAGACGGTCCCTGAAAAAGATGACACCTCGTGATGATGCGGAGGTATATCTCACTAGGTTTGAGGGACTGGCAGAGAAGGAGAATCTGCCCCTATCTGAATGGGCCATGATGGTCGCACCATATCTGATTGGAGAACCCCAAAGGGCCTATGCTGACCTGAGCGAGCAGGACAGCCAAGACTATGCCAAGCTGAAAGCGGAGATTCTTACCCGGCTGGGTGTTACGGTGACAGCCCGTGCCAGGGGAGTTCATGACTGGAGATGCAGTTGGGAGTCTGCAGTCAGCAAACCTGATTATGGAGTTGAAAAGGTGATAGTGGACCGCTACACCCAAGCACGTCCTCCTGAGGTACAGCCAGAGGTCAGACAAGGAGACCACCAGGACGCCAATCGTCTGGTCAGCCTGATGGAGAGGGCCTTCGCCACCAAGGACTGCCTCCGTGACCAGCCGTCTGAGAGGTCATCACTTCAGAGTTCCTGGACGCCGAACTCTCCCGGTAAGAGCGTTCCAGCTGTTGGGGACATGGGGTGTGCTGATAAGCGGGTTCAGGCCCGAGGGGACATATAGGTGGGAAAGTGTGATGGACAGTGTTGGAGATGTCGTGAAATTGCAGCCAACTGTCCAATAGAGGGGGAGCCTATGTGTTGTGATGTTGGCGGATCCCTCTCTCCCTGCGCAGAGCCTGTGTGTGTGTCCACCTCAGCCGAAGAGACTGGACCACAGGGGTCCCCGGTGGTTGTAAATGACTGCCCAGCACAGGCCCTCTTGGACTCAGAGAGTCCAGTGACTTCCGTATGTGACAGCCTGATTGATAGGGACTTCATCCCTGATAAACACCTGAGTGTGGTGTGCATCCATGGAGACACCAAAGTCTACCCAGAGACTGCCGTGCACTTGATCCCCAAACGCGGGGAGGTTTCATGTGAAGTGGGGGTAGTGAAGAACCTGGTGCACCCCGTCATATTGGGTAATGACTTTCCCCGGTCTAAGGATCTCTGGGGGAAAAATGTTTCTGATGGACAGTGTGATGAAGCTCCTACTGAGGGTGCGCAGTCCCGAGGGGCGGAACACAATGCTAGTGGGCCGTTAAACTTATGTGATAATGATGATGATGATCATGATAATGATGATGACCATGATAATGATGCTGATGCTGATAATGATAATGATGATGATCATGATAGTGATGATGATACTGATCATAATCATGATAATGATAATGATGATGATGATGATTGTGATAGAGATGAAATTCCTTTGCAGGTGATGGTGGGAGACGAGGATGGTGGTTCTCGGGAACCGAGTGTCCCTGACTTACCTGTGTCCTGTGACAATTTTGAGAGTGAACAATGGCGAGACCCCACTCTTAAAACGGCACAGGAAAATATAATTGTTCTAAATGAGGTTTCCCAAGAGCCTGGCTCTGAGGAGAGGTTTCCTCATGTTGCCATAAACACTCACCTGTTGTATAGGGACACTGAAGTCCAGGGAGAGGTCGTGAGCCAGCTCCTAGTACCTGAGCTATATAGAAGTATAGTGCTGGGGTTGTCACATAGTCACATACTTGAGGGACCAGATGGTGAAGTTAATGTTGTGGATGACATGTTAACTCAGGTTCCAGATCAGGATGTGAATGAGAATGAATTGTATACCCCTGAAAGTGAGCAGGATGAGAATGAGAATGAATTGTATAACCCTGAAAGTGAGCCGGATGTGGCTGAGAAAAAGGGGTCAGACAGGGATAGTGGTAGTGATAGTGAATCATCTGTTGACAATCAAGCAACCAGTGCAAATGAGGAAGGCATGGTGCAGAGGAGGTTGAGAGTCCTGAGAGGAAGGCTGATGCTGACCTTGCAGCCGGACAGAAGATGGCATCTGAAGATGTTTTACAGTTGGCCGGTTCCCTGGCGAAGACTAGGGTGAAAGGAGGAGAGCTGAGCTTTAAAGGCAGGACTCTGAAACTGAACACAGCACAAGTGGATGCTGTTGAAGATGAGAAGTTATCAATGTATGGTATGGAGCTGCATCATGCCCAGGACTCTGAAGGTAATGCTGCAGAGGTGGAAAAAGCCATGGAAGTGGTGGTCACCAAGCCAGATGCCTCATCAGAAGCTGAGGTCTCAAGTGAAGCTGTGAGGAACAAGACTGAAGATATGGGGACTGACTCTGTCCAGGAATCTGTTTCTGCCGAAGACAGCGGCGTGGACGGGTTACGGTCCGGATCAGTAGCTGCAACTCGTGAAGCTCAGGCTGGAAGTTCGGCGCCCGGAGCCCCAGCAGTGTTCCCGAGTGATACCAAGGATCTGGATAAATCACAAGATGAGATTTTGAGACATCAGGCTGGCATTGGTGAGCTCAAGCGCACTTTCCTGGAGTCTACATCGGAGCCACGTCCCAACAAATGGGAAAAGCGGTGTGTCACTCCGTTGCCGCTGCAGACACACGGGAGCTCAGATGGGATGCAGAACGTGGTGGAAGAGAAGAATCCGGCGGGTTCTGAGTATACAGATGCAGCTATCAAGGAGAACTTGAGAGCTGGAATAAATGGAGATATTGGAGACCATAATGATGTGACTGAAGAGGTAGAATGTAAGACTGACGGTAGGGCTTCTGAGCATGTTCTACCAGAAGAGCCTGAAGAAGGGGCCGAAGACATAAAGGACGTCCAACAGGTACCAGATGAATTGATTACTTCTCAGAAAAAACTCCAAACTGTGATGAAGGAGTGTGTTGAAAGCCATGAGCATCTTCGTGAGAAAGTCAATGAAGTAAAAGGAAGAATACAGGGAATCTCTTCGTTGCAAGAGCAAATGCTGCTCAATAAGTCTAAGGCTCTATATAAGAATGCTGTTGTCACGGTAGAACATTACAATTCAGCTGGAGACTTAGCGGATGAATTATGTGTACTGCAAAAGAAAAACGATCTGCTCCTTCTACAGTCCCAATCATTTGAACAGAGTAGCTTAAAATGGTCAGAGACCATGGCAGAGGAGCTTAAGGTCTGTGAAATAGACTTTATGAGCCCAGCCCTAAGGTCAAGGTGAAACCGTGCAGGATACCTGAGGCCCGCAGAGAGCATAGGCCTGGGAGGGTACAGGGTAGTGCGGATGCTTCAGATGAAGAGAAAGCTGATGTTGGCTATGGCTCAGGTGAAGATACAGATGACAGTAGTGAAGATGAAGCTGATGAAGGCCATGACTGGTCCAGAGTTCACTGTCTCTTTTGGATTGTTGACCAGCCCTCCGGTCTGGATGACCAGCCCTCCGGACTGGAGAAGAGAGGGGGGATATGTGAGACAGTGAGAGTATGTGTGTTGAATGGGGTGTACATTTCACCTAGATACTTTGCTGACTGGTATAAGGGAAATGTATGGCTTTGTAAACCTAGTGGTAGAGAAAGGTCACTACACCTTACATTCAGTACACACTTGCAGCTCAGGCCTGAAAACATTCAGCTGTTAATTAGGAGACCAGAAGTAGGTGTCTGCGAACACAGTCAGAGAGCTCGCTTAGTCTGAACAAGGAGTCCAGGCACAAGAAGGAGTCTCCAGGAGTATTGAGCTGTCTCAGTCTGGGTGCTCGATGTACCCCGGACACAGGAGTAGTCTCTGTGAGAATCCATGCGGATAGCTGCTGAATAGGAGGGGAGCTCTCTCAAGTCTGGACGTTGAAGGTGCCTTCAGACACAAGGAGGAGACTCTGTGAAACTCCATGCTGGTAAATGCTGAACATATGTGTTGTTTTGGCCCAGGCTGGTAGAGTCTGGTCCCGGATAGATAGGGAAATCTATCTAAGTGTAGTAAGTGGCTGGACAAGCCTAGGTCTTATGTTTATGATTTGGTTTTGATTATGTTCTGTTTGCTGTGGACTTTAATAAAACTGGTTGCGGCCAGTTTTTACCAGAACTGCTGTCTGTGAATGAACTGTTTCCGTGCCACTCCGTCTACCCGGATGGCGATCCCAGAGCTATATCCCCTGAAAAGATTACACTGTAAATACATCCGAAAAATCAGTCAAAAAGTCAGGAACATCCTGAGACTGGGGAGAGGCAGAAAAAATAGGAGTGTTGGCATTAACACATTGGCAGCCCCAACTGGTCACAGACACAGATTTCCAATCCAAAACAGGAGTATGAGACTGTAACCAAGGGAAACCTAGTACAATAATGTCATGCAGATTATACAGCACCAGAAATTTGCAACTCTCCTGATGATCTGGTTCAACCCTCATTATCACCTGAGTAGAAAACTGGGGTTTATTCTCCGCCAAAGGGGTAGAATCAATGCCCAGTAGGGGAATAGACTTCCGCAGGGGTATCATGGGAAACTCACAACATTTGGCAAAGTCAAAATCCATCTGGTTAATAGTTGCTCCTGAATCACAAAAGCCTGAGCAGAAAATGTGGACAGGGAGCAAATCAGGGTAACAGTCAACAGAAATTTAGTCTGAACACTACCCAAGACAACTGAGCGTGCAAAACGTCTTCCCCGCTTAGGGCAGACTGAAATAGCATGAGAGGCGTCACCACAGTAGAAACATAACCCATTGCGCTTTCGAAACTCATGACGCTGTGCTCCAGAAGTCACTCTATCACACTGCATGGGATCAGAAGCTGGCTCACAAGGCAACACTATCTCATGCATACCTCTGGTCTCACACAAACGTCTGTCAATTTGAATAGCCAATGACATAGAATCATTGAGACCAGAGGGAGCAGGGAATCCCACCATAACATCCTTTACATTCTCTGACAGCCCCTTCCGAAAAAGGGCTGCCAAAGCATCATCATTCCATTTGGTCAGGACTGCCCACTTTCGGAATTTCTGACAGTGCAACTCAGCGTCTTCAAGATCCTGATTTAATGCCAACAAGGTTTTTTCAGCTTGATCAGTGACATTAGGTTCATCGTACAATAACCCCAGAGCCAGAAAAAATGCATCAATATCATTCAAAACAGGATCCCCAGATGTCAGGGAAAAAGCCCAATCCTGAGGATCGCCGCGCAAGAGAGAGATGACAATTTGAACCTGCTGTGCTGCGTTCCCTGAGGACTTAGGCTTTAAGGCAAAAAACAACTTACAGTTATTTTTGAAATTCAGAAATTTAGCCGATCCCCCAAAAACAAATCTGGCATGGGAATCCTAGGTTCCACAACTGGCAATCCAGCAAGATAGGCAGCAATGCTCCGAATCTCAGTGGCAAGCTGATCCACACGGCCAGACAACTGTGCAAGCTCCATTGAGAGAAAAAAAAATCCTCCTCAGCACCCAGAGAAAAAGAGGGAAAAATGCAACAAACAGGAAAAAAAAAATCTCTGACAACTCTGACAACTTTTTTTTCTTTCTACACTATTTTTCATTTCTGTGAGTACCATATAATTTTCAGTTTGGGCCGGTGATACTGTTGTGTTTAGGTAGCTGAGGAGAATAAGCAAAAACGGCAATACACCAGAGAGGCTGGAACCTATTGGATTGCAGTAACCTGAACTAACCACACAACTAGAGGTAGCCGTGGAGCGTTCCTACTTTGATCCTAGACGCCTCGTCACAGCCTGAGAGATAACTACACCTAAAGGCAGAAAGATGAAAGCTATCTGCCCCGGAGCAGATCCCCAAAGAAAATAGGAAGACCCCAAACATGTCATGGCGGTTAGACAAGAAGAAGCACAGACACAGACAGAAAATAGAATGAGCAAACGCTGGGGCCCAATCTGTCTAGACAGGAAAGTACAGGAAAGGATACTCACTGCAATCCAAAAAAAAACCCTAAAAAATACCAACTCTTCTGATTGCAAAAACACCTGAGATCAAACGATCTCTACCACCTAAATCAGATCTCTGGTGTAACAAAACTAAGCCGCAGCCACTGAAAAAACAGGAAAAAGCAAATGAACAAATAACAGTGGCTTCAGATAAACTGAGAGGAGCACAAGCCCCCCAGAGGGGATCTGGCTGACCTCCACAGAAGTGCAGGGAACAATGCAAAAAGCAAGCACAAAAATAAAAGCAGAAAATATCTTTTCTGATAGCAGAAGATGCAGGCAAGACTCAGCAAACTTCCAAATTAACCAGAACCACAATTGAGACAAGAACAATTGATCACTGGCAACCATCATGGGAGGGAACCTCCCTTATATCAGACCAGTCAGTGATCCCAGATTGCCATTCCTCGCTGAAAGGTTCAGTACTGTCTGTAACCACCAGAGGGAGCCTCTGCTCAGAAACCATCTCTAGCACATTCATAACAGACTCGTATATGATTCTACAGTATATAATGGGCCCATATATGATTCTACAATGTATAATGGGCCCCATATATGATGCTCCAGTGTTTAATGGGCCCATATATGATGCTCCAGTGTATAATGGGCCCCATATATGATGTTCCAGTGTATAATGGCCCCATATATCATGCTCCAGTGTATGATGGCCCCTATATTGCTCCAAGCATTAAAAAAAATACTCACGTCTGCTCGCTGGCTGCTGCTCTACTCTGGACTCTCCGTACTCCACCGTGTCGCCATTTTCAGGCTCTCTGCACTGTGACTGTTAAGGCAGAGGGTGCACAGACCTGACGTCATCACATCCTTTGACCTGAATGTCACCATCAGGAGACATGGAAGACGTCGCAGCAGTTGGAGAGGTAGGAATCGCAAGTGCCGAGACCCTGAGCAAGTGGTGGGCCCACTCGTGAGCACCGTCACTGGCACAGGCACTGGGCCCCCATAGAGCGCCAGTGTACTTGACTGTAAATAGCCCTCCCACCTGCTCAGAGTCCTGGCATTTGCCCGGGTGCATCAGGTGCTGACACCGACCCTGGCAGACGTCCCCTAGGCAGTACATCGGCTGCTATTGCCCACCACACCACTGAAATCAGCACAAAAAAGCTAGCTCAAAAGAGCTCCCATGCGTGACATTTCCTGGAATGTCTTGACGACCAGCGACGGGTTGTTTGCATGTTGTGCTTTTAGAGCCTTCTGATCCTGAGCATCAGCTGCATGAAAAGGCATCTGAACTCCAAGCACAAGATGCAGTGACGTGCACACCTTAAAAAGCATGACATATCTGAGTCTCCTCCTGCTTCCTTTGCTGCTTCATTCTTGCACTCTTCCTCGTGCTCACCATCAATAGGGCCACCTGCCTCCCAGCAAAAGGAGCATGTGACAGCACCAACACCACCAGTGTCACTGAGCATCACCACACCATCAGATGGCAGTGTTTAGCTTTCCTTCCCCCAAACTCTGGAGAGAAAGAGGAGATAACAACCTAGCCCCATGAGCCATGGTCCTGAATGACTGCATTTCCAAATTTCTGGCCTTTGAAATGCTGCCATTCTGGACGGTTTGCTTTAGAAAACTGATGACGGTGGTTGTTCTGCAGTACGTTCATCTCAGCTGCTACTTCTTTTCCAGTCCTGCCATCCCTGCCCTGTACATACATCTTGCTGACAAAATAAGGTGTGCACTGCACAATGCCATTAGTGGTGGGTTCCACAATATGATAAATACTTGGACCAGTAACCAAAGCCAGGGATGTTACAGGTCCTTAACTGTCCACTGGCTAAATATAGTGGTGGCTCGGAGAGAGGCAGAAGGCATTCTAGACCATCTCCTTCCAACACCAAGGATTTCTAGAAATTTCTCTGTCCATGTTGCCACTTTCTCCTAATCTTCTTTCTTCTCCACCTCCTCATCCTGTTACAGTAAGACCTACACCACCAACTGCAGAACAGCCAGCGGGAAACGACAGGAGGCTGTTCCTAATCTCCTGTGCTTGGAGGACAAATCCCACACCATGCAAGAGCTGTGGACTGGGATCAAACAGCAGACAGATGAGTGATTGGTGCCAGTGATCCTCAATCCTGGCTTGGTGGTGTGTGATAAAGGGAAAAATCTCATAGCATCATTGGGCGTAGTCACTTTGGCGTACATCACTTGCCTGATGCATGTGCTGAACTTGGTGGTCAAAGCTTCCTGAAAAACTACTCACATATGTTAGAACTGCAGCTGAAAGTTTTGGCAGTGTGTGTGCGCTTTCAACGTTCTCATCCTGCTGCTTGCCTGTCTGTGCCTTCAATTCTGCCTTCACGCTCACCGGCTAATATGCCACTTACCTGGAAGGTGAAATTCCATTTTGCATATGCTGTAAATACCTTGCAAGTAGCAGGCAATAGTAGAACTTCTGCTGCAGCATGCATGGGTGAGTCGCTCTTCAGCACAACACCACTTCACCACCAATGAGTGGGCTTCCACTGCTTGGCTTTGAATATTCCACCAATATGGGCATCTGTTATGACCCCATTTTGAGTGATACTATACCACTTTTATACCTGCTGGAAAAAACAATTTAGGCGATGATGGATAAGGTGGTGGCACAGGAAGAAGAGGAGCAAGGCCCCATATATGAGGCACTGTTGTATTTAGAGGAAATTGAACAATAATTGTGTTTATTCATTTTCATGTCTCAACATTATAAAATTTTGTGAAACACCTGGGGTTTAAAGTCCTCTTTACACAGATATATAATTTCCTTCATGGGTGTAGTTTTCAAAAAGGAGTTACTTATGGGAGGATTTCACTGTTTAGGCACATCAGGGGATCTGAAAATGTGACATGGCATCTGCTATCTATTCCAGCCAATTCTGCGCAATTCAAAAGGTGTTCCTTCCCTTTCAAGACCTGCCATGTGCCCAAACAGTAGTTTTCCACAACATACATGGGTTTGATGTGCTCAGGAAAAATTGCACAACATTCATCAATCAATCAATCAAAAATTTGAAGCTAAATTTGGGGCAACATTTTTGTGGAAAAAATTAGTTTTCATTTTTTCCACATTGCTTTAATTCCTATGAAGCAGCTAAAGTGTTTACAAACTTATTGAATGTGGTTTTTAGCACTCTTGGGGTGCAGTTTTTAAAATTGTGTCACTTTTAGCTATATGCTGTTGTATTGGTCCATCAAAGTCATTCAAATTGCTTACAATCTTTAAAACTCTTAACTTCCTAACAAAAAAAAATTAAAAAGCATGCCAATGTAGACATGTGGTAAATGTTATTTTTTAATTATTTTTAGTTTTAAGACTATTGATTTTAAAGAGAACCTGTCAGCAGGAATTTGCTAAGTAACCTACAGACAGGTTCAGTATGGCAGTGCTATACTGATTAAAATAATAACTGGGTGAAAAAATCCATCTTGTGGTTCTTGTGTAATCAGTGTCTGAAGTTTTCAGCTAATGAGATGCTCGTGCTTTAGGGTGGGACTATAGGCAGAGTCATATCTTGGTGATCTATCCTGCTCTAAGCCAGAGAAACCAAGGCGAGACCTGCCCATAAACCTGCCCCTAAAGCACAGAACAGTCTTTTTCTTTGTTGAGGAACATGTCTATGCTTCAGTGCATCCTGTGGAAGGTCTCTCCTTGGTTTATCAGGCTTAGCAGGATAGAGCATCAAGATAAGCTACTACCTACAGTCCTGCTCTGGAGCATGAGCAACTCATTAGCTGCAAACTTTTAATACTGATTACACAAGAACCACAATATGGATTTCTTCACCCCAGGTATCATTTTAATCAGTTTACTGCTGCCAACTTGACAGTGTCTGTAGGTTACTTAGCAAAATTCTGCTGGCAGGTTCACTTTAAGGGCATAAAATTTAAAAGTTCAAAAGGTGCAATTTTTCAAATTTTTATCAAATTTCCATTTTTTCATAAATAAATGCAAATAATATCAACATAAATTTACCACTATGAAGTAGTACAATGTGTTACAAAAACAATCTCAGAATCACAGAGCATCACAGAGTTGTTACCACATAAAGTGACACTTGTTAGAAATTAAACATGTTGCCTTGTCATTAAGGTGGTAACAGGCTTGTGGGTAAAGGATTACCATGTAGATAAATAGCAATAGAAAGGTATCCACTGAAAGCTTCTGAAAGAAAATATGATTTTATCACTTCTGGGAACCAATGTCTTTCAGTAATAGGCCGGAGTCAGACACAACCACAAAAAATCGTACCGTTTTAGTCGGTCGATTATCGGACCAAAATGTAATCATCACACATCCGCCTGGCATCCGATCAAAGATGCGATTTAGTCGCATGTGTGTGTACCTTGCTTCATCGGATTTCCATCCGACCACCGTTTTTTTATTGCAGCTTACCAAAAAGGACCAATAACGGTTTTGAGACCTGATACTCATTTAAATCATCAGGCAGAGATATATTTAAGTGCTCTGCTACAGGTGTGACCCTCCCACCTTTGCACTGGTGTCATTTTGTTCCTTGTGCTTAGTGCTTTGTAGCTGCTTTATCCAAACATGAGAGACACACTCAGATTTACTCCCACTGAGCGTGTGCTGTTCCATTGGGTTATATCCAGACGTTTTGGGGAGCCATATCCTGTGATAGCAGATCACAGAAGGCGCAGAAGAATGTGGGTACATCCACTTTTGACAAGAAGGATAACTAAAGGGCATTTTCATCGCCTATATTTGTCACTGCGTGGCCATGGAGATAAGTTTTTCTAATATTGTCAAATGAACATAGCTACCTTTGATACGTTGCTTGACATTGTGCGCCCTGGGATCACATTTCAGGACACCAGGATGAGAAAAGCAATTTCTGCAGAGGAACGCCTTCTCCTAACAATAAGGTATGTGTGTCAATGATATGTTGATGATGTTTGCCTTGACATAGTCACTTTGCAAGTGTTGTAGGACACTTATTGTACAGTTATAATGTGAGTAATGTATTTCTCAAGCTTACCTATCAAAATTATTGCCTTTGGTCTATTCCACAGAAGGCATGGCTTGTAATATCATTTACAGCATGTGTGCTCTAAGAAACTGAAGCAATGTAAGTGTTGTGAATGCTGTGTTTGTTGTTTTGGTTGCTGATGTCTCCATGTTCTATGTTCTTTGTGTGTTCCAGGTTCCTTTCTACTGGCATGTCGTACGCTGCTCTGCACTTAGAGTTCTTAATAGGGCGATCAACAATTTCAGGCATTGTGCGGTCAACTTGTGTGGAAATTTGGAGCAGACTACATCAAGACGTCATACCTGAGCCAAAAATGAGGGACTGGTTGAGGATAGCACAGGGTTTTGCCGAAAATTGCCAGTTTCCACACTGTATAGTAGCCCTGGACGGCAAGCACATACGTGTTCGTAAACCTCCTAACTCTGGCTCCCAATTCTTTAATTATAAACAATATTTTTCGGTAGTTTTGTTGGCCTTGGTCGACAAACTACAGGTTTTTAATTGTTGACATTGGGGCCTATGGAAGGACTGGAGACTCAAGAGTCTTCAATACTTCCATAATGGGTAGGCGGATACGCAATAACCAACTGGACCTACCACCAGCAAGTCAACTTACAGACTCTATTCCAGAACGTGTGCCTTATGTTATAGTAGCGGATGAGGCATTTCAATTAACCCGTAATGTTATGAGGCCATATCCCCGTCGCTATCTCACCCATCAAAAAACTGACCGGCACATCCAAACATAGATCCAGTGTGAACAGGTGCTAAACCCAGAGTCACCAACTCACGCACATACAAGAAAAAAGGGTAGCACACTGCAGCGCTATAGCTTGCAAACACGAAATATGAAAAATGAATTGCATCACTGTCTTAGAAATATGAAAAATTGAGAAGTCTTAGCGCATAAGATGGCCAAATTATGTGAGCCTGATAGCCACGTCAAGGCTCTTCTCGTATATCAGGTCCTAACTAATGCCAATCCTCGCTTAGAAAAGTCTGTCTGCATGGGAACATATGAATCCTCTCTTAAGACTAAAATCTACATCTCTGTGGAGGGGTAATGAACCTGGTGTAATTAAAAAGCCTGTGACCAACAGGTGGAGTGCTCAGGTAGAAGGTAAATGAATACATATCAAAAAACTGACCGGCACATCTAAACATAGATCCAGTGTGAACAGGTGTTAAACCCAGAGTCACCAACTCACGCACATACAAGAAAAAAGGGTAACACACTGCAGCGCTATAGCTTGCAAACACGAAATATGAAAAATGAATTGCATCACTGCCTTAGAAATATGAAAAATTGAGAAGTCTTAGCGCATAAGATGGCCAAATTATGTGAGCCTGATAGCCACGTGCAGGCTCTTCTCGTATATCAGGTCCTAACTAATGCCAATCCTCGCTTAGAAAAGTCTGTCTGCATGGGAACATATGAATCCTCTCTTAAGACTAAAATCTACATCTCTGTGGAGGGGTAATGAACCTGGTGTAATTAAAAGCCTGTGACCAACAGGTGGAGTGCCCAGGTAGAAGGTAAATGAATACATATCAAAAAACTGACCGGCACATCCAAACATAGATCCACAGTTTTTTGATATGTATTCATTTACCTTCTACCTGAGTACTCCACCTGTTGGTCACAGGCTTTTTAATTACACCAGGTTCATTACCCCTCCACAGAGATGTAGATTTTAGTCTTAAGAGAGGATTCATATGTTCCCATGCAGACAGACTTTTCTAAGCGAGGATTGGCATTAGTTAGGACCTGATATACGAGAAGAGCCTTGACGTGGCTATCAGGCTCACATAATTTGGCCATCTTATGCGCTAAGACTTCTCAATTTTTCATATTTCTAAGGCAGTGATGCAATTCATTTTTCATATTTCGTGTTTGCAAGCTATAGCGCTGCAGTGTGCTACCCTTTTTTCTTGTATCTCACCCATCGGCGGAGAATCTTTAATTGTCGCCTGTCACGTGCTCGACGGCTGGTGGAGTGCACATTTGGAATTCTTTGTGCTAAATGGCGTGTACTTCAATCTGCAATTCAACTCAATGAAGACAATGTTAATGTGGTCCTCAAAGCATGTGTGGTCTACATAATTTTTGTAGAATCCATGAATGCTCCTCACAAGATGTGGGTGACATAGCCTCTGTGAATGTGTCTATGCCTATGTCACCACCCATCCATCCCCGTCATCCACCTTCAGGCCTAAAAGTACGTGATGTGTTCACTCAATATTTTGTGTCCCCTGAGGGTGCTACTGCCTGGCAAGAGGAGGCATTATTACACATGTAGTGTGCATATGTTGCTCTGTCATAAAGACATTTAGACTCACCTAATTGTAGATGTTGTGTTGTTTTTGGTGTCATGTTGTGTGTAAGTTACGCAGCCCATGACGTATTGAAATAATCACATACAATCAATGCGACTTAAAACATTTTTTTATGTATTATGTCATGTTTAATCGCTGTAAACATAATGCAAAAGGACTAATGTGTCCGAAACTTTTTTCAACATATTTGTTGCAACATTGGCAGCAGTAAAATAAAGTAGAAACTTAATAACTTACAACCAAAAAATAATAAATACATTACACCTATAACTGGTGGTAGGTGTGGGGTGGTGAAGGTGGAGGGCCAGCTTGTGAGGGCTGCCTATACTGCTCTCCAGCCACTGTGTCACCATGAGTGGTGGCTGACTGTGCAGTTTGCTGGCTGCTTGTTGCTTGCTCTGGATGTGGGTTTGGGTAAGGGAAGGTTGGGAACTGTTGTGGGTAGTCATAATATGACTGCCCACTTACACTGTAGCCCCAAAATGCCCATGTCGACCATACCCATGCTGTGGCCAGCATTGAACATTGGGTATGGTTGAGTGGGCATATTGAGAAAGGCCACTCTGTCCCATGTGTGGTAGCTGTTGTGTTCCACTTTGGTAGGACTCAGTTTGAGGAGGAGGAGTTGGTCTCTGTGGTCCACAAGGAGGAGGTGGAGGAGGAACATGATGATGAGGAGGAGGCTGATCAGAGGTTGATGCAGACTCCCCTTGCTGGCTTCCCAACAAACGTAGGAGATTTTCATTGGAACGTTGCCACCTTTCCAGTAAATCTAGTACATTGTTGGGATCATTTGGTGGGGTTCATGCATCCAGCACAATTTGAAGGCCAGCTCTGATCCGCAGTCTGTGCTGACGGGGATTGGCCCAGAGGTATCGAGCCAGACTGCGTCCAAATGCCTCCTCCCCATCATTATGGGCAACAGTGGACAAGTAGTCAAGAACTCCTCTGTCCATCTGCCTCCTTGTGGCAGAACCAACTCCTTCTCTTCTACGCCTGGGTCGCCGTGACACTAGTGCAGGAGGTGAAGCCACATCCTGTGGCCTACCAGGGCTGCTGCTGAGGGGAGGGTCTTGTGACTCGAGAGGCAAGCTCTCTGACTCCACTGCTGGTGGTGGTGGTGGTGATGCTGCTGCACTTGCTGATGATGATGGGCCAGCCTCCTCAACATCCCCCACGGGGTCAATCACTGCCTCTGAGTCAGAAGCTGGCTCTCTCTCTGTAAGGTTTGACTCCGTGCTAAAGAAGAAAACATTTTTATTACAATTTATACAAAAAGATAGCAAGACACTTTCTACAGACATTAACTTACGGTCGCACATCCATAGCTGTGGCCAGAAAATTCAGTCGATCATAATATACATATTTTCTTTTACTGGTAGCTGCTGCCCCACTGCGCCCCCTCAGCTGTCTCTCTCGCCTGTAGCTGTCTCTACAGCTGCGCCAACGCCTTGTAACATCTGACACTGAAAAATTAATGGATACAATAAAAAAATATAATTATCTGCCCTTGTAATGTAGTAAAAACCGAAGGACCGTACACCAGCAATATTATCCTTTTTTGGCGTGTTAGGGGTACACAACACCACTACAAATTGTATGTAGGTAAGATAACAAGTTAATATTAGAAGGGTTCATACATACAAAGCTGTATGAGATATGTGTCACAATAATTACCATTTATTTGGGACACAGTGATGGCATTCACAAAAGGGACACACATTAAGTACTTCACCTACGCATTTATTGCGTATGCAAAATTTTGTACGTTTAAGTAGGCGACCATTACAGTTGGATGTAAATATTATAATGTGCTTGGAGTACTGACATAGCACTGGGGGTTTGAACAGTCATAAGTGTTGATTTGGAGACATTTCAG
This sequence comes from Oophaga sylvatica, assembly GCA_033576555.1. NCBI lineage: Eukaryota > Metazoa > Chordata > Amphibia > Anura > Dendrobatidae > Oophaga > Oophaga sylvatica. The sequence continues at coordinate 220,429,821 of JARQOD010000006.1, read as the reverse complement.
TTTTGACATATAAGGGTAGAGGGTAGAGTTGAGCGATACTTTCCGATATCCAAAAGTATCGGAATCGGAATGGTATCGCCGATACCCCAAAAATATCGGCGATACCCGATACCGATACCGGAAATCCAATGTAAGTCTATGGGAGCAAAATATCGGAATTAAAAAAAACCCATTCTTGCCTTGTTGGTTAATTGTACATGAAGGAAAACAACAAAGAGTAATGTAGAATGTATTGGGGAAGGTTGAGGAGACATTAAAGGCATAGATGTTTAACCCAATCAAATGGAATAGCATAAATATTTTTTTTTTAAAGATGTTCGGATTGACGAAGAAATTGACAATGTTTACGTTTTTTTCTATTTTGGCAAATATGTATATTTCACAACTTCCATGCTCTTCACCTTTTTAACTTTAGACACACTTTCTCCTTCATGATCTTCAGCAGCATCATCTTTTTCATCAAATTATTCTTCATCTTCACCTTCTTTATCTTCTTCTTAAACTTCTTGCTATTTTGCTATTTGCTATCTTTTTGTTAACATTACACATATTCTTCTTATTCAACTATTATTCTTCATATTGTACTTCATCTTCTTCATCATATTCTTATTTGTGACAGAGATTCCTGTACTTGTAATCTGTCAAAGTATGAATTTTTCATCCTTCCGTTCTTGCTGTCACAAAAGATTTAAATTACAACAGTATTTGTCCGTGTTCAGTTTAGCCTGCAGCAGCAGGCATTTTCCAGGGGCACCATGAGGAGGAACGGACTCACCCCCATACACTGCTTAGTCTTCTTCTGCTTAGAATTTAGAGCATATATTTTGCTCTTCATTTTGGTCTTATACTTCATGTTCTTCTGCTTATTGTTCTTAAGTCTCTTGTTCTGTATCTTGTAGTTTGTCTTAACCTTCTTAGTCCTGTTGGGTAATCTTTTATTTCTTCTTTGTGATGGTGTTTAGTCTGGTTGGCTTGATGCTCGTCGTCCTTGTGGTCGTCATCTTCTTCGGGGTGGTCATCAGGGTCGTCGTCTTCATTGATGGAGATCCAGAGTGATTACCCAAAAAAACATTTAAAAAATCTTTAATTTGTAAATGTAGCAGAAGGTACAAGAGCCAATGCAAGTAACGAGGACCAGCTGACTGTGCTGGAACCCGGAGGGGCAGCAGAAGGAAAAGAGCCAATAGCACAACCGAGGACCAGCTGACGTTACTGGGATACGGTTACTAAGCAGGAGGTACCTGTGCTCCAAAGCACTACCAAGGACCAGCAGACGTTGCTGGAACTCGGATACCGAGATGGAGGCACCTAGGCCAAAGGCACTGCGGAGAACCAGCTGACGGTACTGGAACCCGGAGGGGCAGCAGAAGGAAAAGAGCCAATGGCACAACCGAGAACCAGGTGACGTTACAGGGACACGGTTACTAAGCAGGAGGTACCTGTGCTCCAAAGCACTACCAAGGACCAGCAGACGTTGCTGGAACTCGGATACCGAGATGGAGGCACCTAGGCCAAAGGCACTGCGGAGAACCAGCTGACGGTACTGGAACCCGGAGGGGCAGCAGAAGGAAAAGAGCCAATGGCACAACCGAGGACCAGCTGACATTACTGAACCCCAGTAACACAGGAGCAAGTGTTGACTGTGCTAACAGCACTTCCGAGCAACAACTGGCGGTGTTGGAGCCCAGGGATGAGAAGACAACAGGGTGGAGGCAGCAGGACTTTTTGACGTACACACAGCAGGGGAACAGCTGACATTACTGAACCCCAGTAACACAGGATCAAGTGTTGACTGTGCTAACAGCACTTCTGAACAACAACTGGCGGTGTTGGAGCCCAGGGATGAGAAGACAACAGGGTGGAGGCAGCAGGACTTTTTGACGTACACACAGCAGGGGAACAGCTGACATTACTGAACCCCAGTAACACAGGAGCAAGTGTTGACTGTGCTAACAGCACTTCCGAGCAACAACTGGCGGTGTTGGAGCCCAGGGTCAAGGAGGATGTTTAAATACTAGATCAAGTAATTTCCTTGTTACCTGTCAATTTTAAATGTCTATACTTCAAACAAGAGAAAGATAACCTTTACTACCATAAGATGATGATTTCATTTAAACTAATAAATAAAGAATTGACAAACATAAACACATACATTAACATGTTGAACAGCAATGCAAACCACAAAATAAATTATTAAGGAATCTGCTATACGGTTGTACATAAAAGCATACAAGTACATATCTGAATCCATTAATGATGGATAAGTAACAGTATGTACATCATTTTTATTGTATAGACAATGAATGTCTGACTTCAAAACATCATCAGCATTACAAGTTATCTGTGATATTACTAAAATGTTCCATTTGCTGAATAATGTCACTAAACAGTTTATACAAAATTATACAATTTCCATCATGTAATACTCATAATATGTGGCAATAATCATTTTTATTAACAAACATAACCTTTAAAAAGTGCATAGTGCATAGTGAAAATTGCTATTTATGGCTGACTGTCGACTTGCAAGCATGACAACGGATAGATAAGGTATATATAGATGAGACTGCATAGCCACAGATGGTGAATGGCGATGTAATACTGTACCTCAATAAAGTGTGCGTCACTACTACATAATTTTTTTTATATAGCTTTATAAACAGGGTACATGGATGTATGCTTGCGCCTTTGTTTTGACGCACAGACTTCCTTCCTGCTGAGATGCGTTGGGTAGTGAACAGTTGTGTGCAGTGTTCACTGCAGTCTCTGCGGAATAACCACACTTAGACCTTATAACTTTTCAGACTTTCTTTATCAATCTACCAAGATGAAGAAGGCAGGGAGTAAGGCACGTGGTCGTGGCCGTGGAGTTTCTTCAGGGAGAGGACATGGGGATTCTGTGGCTGCTGCGGCCCCCAGTGACACAGCATCCACCAGTTTTCCCCGTGAGCGTTCCTTTATGCGCACTTTTGTAGCAGCTCGGAGTACCCCCCTGCTGCGGGAAGAACAAATTGAAGCCGTTGTTGTTTGGATGTCAGCCAATGCATCGACTTCAATTGCTTCCACCTCCTCTCAGGACCACAGCACTGTTGAGCAACCATCTGTCTCTTCACCGCCTGGCAAATTGCCCAGGCAGTCAGAGAGTTCTGTACAGGAGCCAGCTGAGTGTCTGCTTCTGTTCTCAGAATCTATTGGCTTGCAAACAGTTGCCCAGCCAAGTAGCATTCTGTAATGTGAAGAGGGAGTATGCAGTGATGCGCAACAGCTGTGTCTCTCTGAATCTGAAGAGGCGGGTGAGACAGTGCTGATGGTCAGCACACCGCAGAACGCATCTGATGATGATGAGACTCAGGTGCCAGTTTCTGTTGAGCATGGTGCTGGCCAGACCACCCAACAGCAGGTGTTGGAAGAGGGTAGTGGAGATCATGAGGTCCAAGACCCAACATGGCGTGAGGAACAGGAAGGTGGTGGGAGCAGCTCAGAGGAATCCTAATAATAATAATATTAATTTATATAGCGCCATCATATTACGCATCGCTTTACAGTTTTGCAGTTTAAGAACACAAGTCATAAGTAACAACGTTAACAATACAATAATTTAAGCTAAATAAGTCGCCCCTGCTCGTGACAGCTTACAATGTACAATGAGGTGGGGGAGATACAAAGTATAGGTGTTTATATACAATGGTGCATTTACAATGATGGTCCAGCCATCTTAAGGGACTGAGGGATGGAGATAGTGAATGGGCTAGAGACACACACACACATACACACTTACACAGAATACATAGAATTACTTTGATTAGTGAATGTGATAGGCCGCTCTGAACAAATGTGTTTTGAGGGAGCGCCTGAAACCATGCAAATTGTGGATAGTCCTAATTTCTTGGGGTACAGCATTCCAGAGGATTGGCGTAGTGCGGGAGAAGTCTTGGAGTCGGGAGTGGGAGGTACGTATTAGTGCAGATGTTAGTCGAAAGTCGTTTGCAGAGCGCAGCAGTCGGTTAGGCCGATAGATAGAAATGAGGGAGGAGATGTAGGAGGGGTGCTGCACTGTGGATAGCTTTGTGGCTGAGAACCAGTACTTTGGTTGAAAGCTGGGAGAGGCCTAGAGAAGTGGTTAGTGATAGAAGGAAGATAGAGGAAGACATTGCCCCAACGGTACAAACAGGAGGGAGAGTTAGGCTGCAGACTCGGTTGCCTGTAGCCTCCAGTTTGGCACCTTTTCGGAGCAGTTGTCTTCCAAAAGTCAAAACGTGCGCTCCCAGGACTTGCACTGCATGGTCCTTTTTTCACACACTTACACATGATATTTGCTATGTCAAATGCAAGCTGTGTAATCAAAAATTAAAATTAGCTAAAAGTGTCAGTCACCTCAATACCACAAATATGTGGAAACATGTGCGGACAAAGCACGTAGTTGAGTTACAAAGACACACTGGAGATGTAGGCCAACCTACAGCAGCACCTACATCTTCAGGTTGTGTTGAAGCCTCTTCATCGAGCTCACACACAGCTGGTTCTGCTTCCTCACAGGATCGCCATGGAAGAACCTCGGCCACTGTTGTCCAGAGACAAACTGTTATTCCACACACAGCAGCAAGTTCCCTGTCATCCTCACACTCCCAGGCCACAAAACAGCCATCGGTAGCACAGGCATGGGATAAAAGACGGCCATACTCCGCAAACCATGCACGAGCACAGGCTCTGAATGCTGGCATTGCAAAACTCCTGTCCCTTGAAATGCTGTCATTCAGGCTGGTGGAGACAGACAGTTTCCGTAACTGAATATCATTGTCAGTCCCACAATACAATGTGCCAAGCCGATTTCATTTCAGCAGGCAAGCCGTCCCTGGTCTGCAAAAGCATGTTGAGGGAAAAATTAAACATGCGCTACTAAACGCCCTCAGTAGCAAGGTCCACCTGACCACCGATGCGTGGACCAGTACCCATTGTTATGATCTGCTACAACCAGTAAGGAAAGAAGGGAATTCTGTCCCTACAATACAACTAAGCTGAATCCCTACGATGTAATGGGGAACCTGATCCTGCGACCAGACCCGCTAAAGTCCTCATCTAGTGTGAACGAAGACCTATAGTTGCGAGGGAGTAATCCCTACAAGATCTAGGGACTGGGAGAAAAGGTGGACACCTCCTAACATAAATTGTAGCATGGATAATTAAACAGAAAAATAAATACTTTGCGATCCTAACATCAAGCAAAACTGACAGATTAAGGCACCTAAGCACCCGGCTAGCTTAACAGTAGATAATACAATGAAGTCAAGCAAAGCCAGAAGGGCGGAGCCAGACTAAATAGGGAAAAAAGGTCATGTGACCAGCAAACTGAAACAAAACCTAACAAGAGGGTTCTAACACCCATGGCCAGGGACAATACCTTTCCCTCACTGCCCATTGGGTCAATGTTGTGTAGCCGGGTACTGATCTTGCGAGTGGCGCTGTACGTGTTCTGCCAACTCCAAGGATTGCAGGAATCAAGTCTGTACACATTGATTCCTCCTCCTACTCCAGTTCCTCAGAATCATCGCTGCAGGAGCCGTCACGGTCTACCTCCACATGGACCCGTGAACGTTTACCTGTTGCGACCGATATGAGCACAGCCGTGTCCAAATGTCAACAGGCCGTCCTGAAATTAATTTCCATGGGGAATCTTAGCCACACAGCGCAGGAGCTCTGTAATGCCATAAAGCAGGAGAGCGACGTGTGGTTATTGGAAGCGAATCTACAGGCAGGCTTGGTAGTGTGTGACAATGGCCGAAATCTGGTGGCAGCTCTGGGCCTTGGCAACCTCACTCACATACCATGTCTGTCATATGTGCTCAACTTGGTCATGCAGAGTTTTTTGAGGGACTATCCGGATCTTGATGCACTGCTGCACAAGGTCCGCCTAGAGTGCGCTCACTTGCGACGTTCCAGCATGGCCAGATCGCTGATTGCAGCTCTGCAACGCAGATTTCGCCTTCATGAACATCGCATCATATGTGACGTACCCACCAGGTGGAATTCCTCGTTACATATGTTGGAGCGGTTGTGTGAGCAGCAGCCAACAGTAATGGAGTATCAGCTGCATCAGGCGCAATCAACTCGCAATTTGCGCCGTTCACACTTCACCACTACTGAGTGGGCCTCTATAATAAGAATAATAATAATATTCTTTATTTATATAGTGCCGTAATATTCCGCAGTGCTTTACAGTTTAACATTTTTAAAACACAAGTCATAAGTAACAACGTTAACAATACAATAATTAAAGCAAAATCAGCCGCCCCTGCTGGTGAAAGCTTACAATCTACAATGAGGTGGGGGAGATACAAAGTACAGGTGTTTATATACAATGGTGTTTTTACAATGATGGTCCAGCCATTTTAAGGGAGTGAGGGATGCATGGAGATAGTGAATGGGCTACACACACAGACTTACACATAGAATGACTTTGATTAGTGAATGTGATAGGCCACTGTGAACAAATGTGTTTTGAGGGAGCGCCTGAAACCATCCAAATTGTGGATAGTCCTAATTTCTTGGGGTAGAGCATTCCAGAGGATTGGCGCAGCGCGGGAGAAGTCTTGGAGTTGGGAGTGGGAGGTACGGATTAGTGCAGAGGTTAGTCGAAGGTCGTTTGCAGAGTGCAGCAGTCGGTTAGGCCGATAAATATAAATGAGGGAGTGAGATGTAGGGGGGTGCTGCACTGTGGAGAGCTTTGTTGGTGAGAACCAGTAATTAGAATTGGATCCTATAATGAATGGGCAGCCAGTGTAATGAGTGGCGAAGGACTCTATGAAGGACATCTGCCACGTTTTGCGTGCGTTTGATGAGTCAACGCGGATGGCGAGTGCAGATGATGCACTAGTCAGCCTGACTGTCCCCCTTATCTGCCTGCTTCAAAAAACACTGAAAGCACTAAGGCATGAGGTTTTGGAAGAGGTGGAGGATGAGGAGTCACAAATTCCATCACCTTATGGACAGTCAGCGCAACGTGGTTCCTCACAAAGGGCTGGAGGACTTTCAAAGTACCATGCTGTATCAACAATTGAACCTCCAGAGTCGCTGTCTATATTTTCATAACCATTCCAAACTTTTAATGTATTTACAAAGCACATAATGTACAGTTTTTGTCTATCCTTTTGTAATGCTATTGTGTTTCCATAAACTGATGTTACAGAATTATGATACAATGTTTTTAAATTTTGAGTTTTAAATTTTGTAAATTTTTATGTATTTGAAGGACTTTGTGAGGAGGATGAGGAGGAGTCAATGGAGGCGGAAGACATCGCTCCAGAGGGAGGTAGACAATGCTCTAGTCAGTATGTAGACCAAGGGTGGGGTGATGCACAGCAGGCAGAGATGACGCCTCTTGCAGGGGACAACGTTTCTTGGCCAGTTGGGAGTCTGCAGCACATGGTTGATTTCATGCTGCAGTGCCTGAGAAACGACCGCCGCATCTAACACATTCACACCACGTCTGATTATTGGGTGTACACCCCCCTAGACCCTCGCTACCGGGACAACTTACAAAGCCTCATCACACCGTTGAACCGGGAGCGTAAAATGCGGAAGTACCAAGACACACTGGTGCAATCCATAATGTTCTCCATTCCAGCCAAGAGCGCTGCTGCTACTGCTTTACAAAGCAGCTCTGTGCGTCGAGGCAGTGGAGACAGCTCTGCAACAAGAGGGAGCACAAGCAGCGCCTCTGCACAGGGCAAGAACAGTATGTTCCAAATGTGGCGAAGTTTTGTGGCAGCACCACCAATGTCTACACCATCCGAGACGGCTCCAGTCAGCAGGAGGCAACATTTCCGTAAGATGGTTTGACAGACTACATGTCTTGCCCTCTCAGTGTACTCCCAGATGGCTCTTCCCCATTCAAGTTTTGTGTCTCTAAGCTGGATACATGGCCAGAGCTTAGCCAGTATGCATTGGAGATGCTGGCTTGCCCTGCTGCCAGTGTATTATCGGAGCGCGTCTTTACTGCTGCAGGTGGTGTACAAACAGACCGTTGCATGCGACTATCCTCCGATAATGTAGAACGGCTTACTTTTCTGAAAATGAACTAGGCATGGATCTTGCCTGAATTTGCCTGTCCGGTTTCAGATTAACTAACTGGTTGGCAACGTTTTCCATGTCTCCTGTTATGTTCATCTTTCTACCACCTGAGCTATACTCCCTGGGCTACAACACTGCCAGTTGCTGCTCAGAAGTGTCGTGTCCACAGACCAATACACAAGTTATAGTGATAGTGGGGTTCAGTAACGCCTGCTGTTCCCCTGCTGTGTGTCTGACAAAAATTAATGCTGCTAACTCCAAATTAAAGTTCAAATTAAAGTTCAAACATCTCATACTAGGCCTCAGGCTACACCCTCCTTGACCCTGGGCTCAGAAGTGTTGGATGCACAGATCAAAACAATCGATGATGTGTTTGTGGGGTTCAGTAACGCCTGCTGTTCCCCTGCTGTGTGTCCGTCAAAAAAAACTGCTACCTAGCTACACATGTTGAAAAAAACATGACATGTTAAAGTGGCTAGTGCTACACATAGATATCAGGCTACACCCTTATTTCTAAGCTGTAAACAAGTGAAAGGTCACATTTAAAACCATTCAATGATTAGTGTTGGTAACAAATCTGTAACTAAATAATTGTGACATATTATGGCAGATATCCACATGTCTAACACAAATGCTAACACAAAAGCATACTTATGCTATAGGGTACTGATGGTGAACCTTCTCACTCCATAACTTTGACAAATCCAACTCACATCATGCCTCAAATGCTGCAATGTTGGAAGTGCATAATGTGGGTTTAACTTTGACAACAGCTGCAGTGCGAATGTTATCCTTCTGTGTTCTTGGCTTTTAAATAAAAGCATACAAGTAAATATAATAATACATTGTTGATTAAGGGACATGATGTACACCTGTAATATTGTGCAAACAATGGATGTAGGACTATTCCTCTTCAACATTACTTATATTTGTGTCATTTGAAAAAATACATATTTTAGTTAAAAATTAAAAACCCATGTTCACTAGCTGTGAAAGGCCCCTTTGTGTACTTCTATAGTGTTTGAAACCAATGTATTGTATACGGATGGAAGCACGTCACAGTAATAGATTTGAATTATTTTAAATAGAATGTAGCAGCACCAATTCGAGAAAAATGTGAAGGATGAGGCAGTGAGACACGCTCAGCAGAGTACAAGCAACAGTGGTTGAAGAACTAACTGGAGCGGGATCTGCACTACAAAAATGAAAACCTCTGACTACAGTAAACAGTGCACACAACTGTTCAGTAGCTGTGAAAGGCCCGTTTGTGTACTTCTATATTGTTTGCATCCAATGTATTGTATACGGATGGAAGCACGTCACTGTAATAGATTTGAATTATTTGAAATAGAATGTAGCAGCACCAATTCGAGAAAAATGTGAAGGATGAGGCAGTGAGACACGCTCAGCAGAGTACACGCAGCGGTGGTTGAAGTAAGTGGAGCGGGATCTACACTCCTATCAAAAATTTAAACCTCAGACTAGAGTGAACAGTGAACACAACTGTTCACTTGCTGTGAAAGGCCTTTTTGTGGACTTCTATTATGTTTGCAAGCAATGTATTGTATTTTGATGGAAGAGCGTCACACTAATAGATTTTAGTAAATTGAAAATAGAATAAAGCAGCACCAATTTTAGAAAAATGACAAGGATGAGCCAGTGACAGACACTCAGCAGAGTACACGCAGCGAGTGATTGAAGAAGTAACTGGAGCGTGATCTGCATTTAAAAAAAATAAAAAATACCTCACAGACTGCAGTGAACACTGAAACACAACTGTTCACTATCTGTGAAAGGCTCCTTTCTGTACTTCTATAGTGTTTGCAACCAATGTATTGTATATGGATGGAAGCGCATCACACTATAATTTCTATTGAATGGAGCAGCTAGAATTACACTAAAGAAAAAAAAAAAAAAGAGTCTGTGAGTGACACGTGCAGATGCCTACAGACAGCGTTGGATGCAGAGCAAACTGCAGCGTCACCTGCACTCTCACACACACACCTTGCACAGAGCTGTTAAAACAACACTGCAAGGCAAAATGAAGGTTTTACACAGCGGTTGGTATACTAGCCTGCCTAAAGCAAAGTACACAAAATCGCAATCTCTAACTGTCCCTCAGAGTCAGCAGAGCAGCGTTCTGTCCCTATCTGAATTCACAGCACAGTGACGCTAAAATGGCGGCGGCGCCTTTTATAGTGCATTCTGACATCATTTCAGCAGCCAATCACAGCCATGCCATTAGTTAAGATGACCGCAGCATTACAGGATGTGCCCACACTTCGTAGGATTCCTCATTGGCTGACTAAAATCACACTGCCTCTCAAAGAATTATGGGAACTTCCGATTCCGGTATACGATATAGGAAAAATATCGGAACTAAGTATCGGAATTCCGATACAGCGAATATCGGCCGATACCCGATACTTGCGGTATCGGAATGCTCAACACTAGTAGAGGGACATTATAACACATTGTTGTTGGTACATACAGTGTACTCATACAGTATTGTAAGCGTTTTCATTAAGTTACTTACTGATGCGTTCTTGGTCCTCCCTAGACCTGTCGCCAAAATCCGGGAACATTTGGGAACATATTCTCCGCCAAGCCGCGTCCTTCCGTGTCCGGTTAGAATAATTGGGATCCCGCTGTTCCCAAAGTTCTGGTCTCTCCTGGACCAGAACGATCAACATTTCAACATTGATGTGACTGGCCATGGTTCTGGACTCCGTGGAGGCGGTTTCCTGTTTGGGTTTGAATTTTCGTAGCCTAATTAGCATGTCAGACCTTCCTGACAATTATCCTGATGCAATTTCCTGGCACCTGGAATAGTGGTGCGATTTAATCGCAAGTCACACGTGCGGTCCGTTTGAAATCCGATTTTTCATCGCTCCCATAGACTTGCATTGGCGATAGTCGACCCACAATCGGTGACAATCGCAGCATGCTGCGATTGCACTCGGACGTTTAAAACGGACCACAAAAAATCTGATACTAGGAGCTGCTCCATAGATTAACATAGGTCCGACTGTAATGCGATATTTCATCGCATTGCAGTCGTCCGATTTTGTCGCTAGTGTGACTTGTTAAGGGTCTGCGGAACGCACCAAATATATAAAGTAGAGAGGTGCGTTTGCAGCCCGGGGTCCACCGTGCAAGCGGAGCCTGCTGCTAGTAGAAATGGCGCGAGAAGCAAACTCTGTTATCCCGCAGAGTCGTCAACATAAACGCCGTAATGCGCTGTGGCAATAAGTGCAAACTCTGTTACTCCACAGAGCCGCTAGAAGGAGAGCCGCAGCGCTATATGGCGATGTGTGCGCACTCATTAGACACAACTGAGTGGCAAAGAAAACACGCTAGGGCGCTGTCTAGCGTTGAAAGCGAACCCTGTTACGTCACAGGGCCGCTGAGAAAAAGTTCTGTGTCCTGTCAGGCTCTCAGGTACACAGTTAGTGCTACGCGTTCATAAAGCGTGATCATGTGCTAATGTCCTCGCGGGAGTCACCCGCAATCTATGGCGTCTGAACGCCAGACCCTGAATACGGCAATCAAAACTCCTCACCGGTTATGCCGGTAATCTAGGACATCTAGGACACCGACCCTGACCAGCTACCATACCAAACTCCTCACCGATTAAGTCGGTATTCTAGTGGCTTATTTCAGCCGGGTCCCTATCAACACATACACATGACCACACTGGCGCATAGCATACAATGATTGATATTAGCGCATGGTGGCCCAGTCATGCTACCCTTTTATAGCAACAGCTACAGGACCTTCCAGGAACAAGGACCAATGAGAAGCTGTTACAAACAAACGTAGCTACATGACCTTCCTGGCGGACCAATAGGAGCCGCTGCAGCACCTGAACATGTGACCCCTGATCTCCAATGAGAGATCTCACTCTGGGCATGCTCAGATGGGAAAACGCAGGACTTTGTCTCAAAGACGACTGCTCCAGCACTGGCTATAATAGCAGATCCAGGAAAGGCAGCAGCAAGTCACTGCACAGTAGAGGAGTGGGCAAGACGCCTGGACCGACGTCTCTGCTGAGCAGGCTCCACTGCGGCCAGAGATGAATGGGAGACCGCAGCCGTCCCGGGTTTGAGACTCCCCTTGTGCAGCAGGGGGAAATCGAACCCTAACACTCCGGCCATAAAAGCATAGTGGTTCAGCTACATTAACCCCTCTCAACACTGAGAGCAGTGACTGTAAGAAAGTCCCTGCATTGTGATGAACAGCTGATGCAGAACTGATGCATGTTTATTTATTTATTTGCATGCAACTGAAATGTATGCAGAAATGTGGAAAATTCATTAAACTGAACTAAAAAAATCTAAACTTTCATAAACTTTCACGCAGAGCTGTATGTCAGTCAATATATCAATAAATTATTTACTTTTGAAATTGGCAGAATAATGGATCAAACTTGGCCTCGGAAAAACATGTAATAAACAAAACATTTTGCCAGAATTACAAGACTTATAAATCCAAACACGGAGGATGCAAAATCACTCAAGTGTCAAGTGTTCATAAACAGCAGCAACAGTATTTTGTAATTATGATGTCAAAAAGTCTTCACACTACAGCATACTTTACTTCACAAATCTAATTACATATCTAGCTTCCACCTAATATTCTTGAAACAATACATAGTTGCTGAAGCATTGTTACTTGAAATACATTGTGTGCTTTTGTATGGAATTATTTACATTTCAGCAAAAGATTTCTGTTCATAGTTGAATGCCCCAAGATGCCTCCAAAATTGCAATAAACTAATGTAATGTATATTCGTAAAGGTACAGCTTTATCTTAACGTTAAAGGCATTAGTGATGAACAAATCAATTAGAGGCAACCATATTGTTGTTTGAAAAATTACTGGAAATGGATATTAAAAGGAATTAAAATAAATTATACTCATGTCTCCCCAGCCCTAAAAAAATTAATAGGTTCCATTAGACCAGCAACCATATACAAACGCCTACTATGAACCAAATTAAATACATAAAAAATATGTTAGTATAATAAAGTATATACTTAATTGAATAAAAATAATTTAACAAATGAATGGACAAATAAAAAAATCTAATGAATGAATGGACATTTAAAAAAAGACACACTAAAGGTGGAGATACATGATCAGTATATTCCAAGAAAAAAAAATATAGATAGATATCTGTTATCAAAAAAGTGAATGTATAGACACGAGATGATGCCATACAGAAACTTAAAGAGCATGGCTATATCAGAATTCTTTAAGGTGCTAAGAGAATACCAAGGTAAGCTAAATAATGAAAACAGTTAAATCAATACAGACGTGAATTATCTATATGGACAACAAAACAATGTTTCCTCTTCACCTCACCCATTGTTCTTCATGGAGTAGTGATGGGGAGAATATACACTGCTCAAAAAAATAAAGGGAAAACTCAAATAACACATACTAGATATGAATGAATGAAATAATCTCATTGAATACTTTGTCTTGTACAAAGTTGAATGTGCTGACAACAAAACCACACAAAAATCATCAATGGAAATCAAATGTATTAACCAATGGAGGCCTGGATTTGGAGTCACCCACAAAATTAAAGTGAAATGTAATGTCCTTAAAACATTGACTTGTTTTAACCCCTTAATGTCCACTGACGTGTACAGTCCGTCATGGCAAGGTGTCACTTTTGGCTCCTTGATGGACTGTGCACGTCATGCCTTTGAACTACCACTGCGTGTAAACACGCAGTGGTAGTTCAGTGCCGACAACTGTCACAGAGAGCTGACAGGCACAGCAAGCGTTGCGGGGACCTTTGCAGTCGGTCCCCGCACCTACAGCGCTGTGATTGGTCAGTCAATGTGACTGACCAAACACAGCAGCGATCGGGCAGAAGAGGCTGAAATTTTAGCCTCTTCTGCCCGATCAGTGCAGGAGCTTGGCGCTGCAGTGGCCGAGCTTCCTGCACTAAAAGCCGGGAGCAGCTGGAGCATTGCAATGCATTGTAACTGCAATCAAAAGTGAAAAAGTGAAAGTCCCATATAGGGACAAGGTAAAAGAAGCATTTTTTTAAAAAAAATTGTAAAAAAAATATTAAAAAATAATTTAAAAAAATTCCCCTAATTAATACTCATTTTTATGTAAGAAAAAAAACATAAAACAAAAAAAATACACATGTTTGGTATCGCCGCATCCGTAAAAATTCCATCTATAAAAGCGTAACCCTAGCTAACCCCTTCAGTGAAAGCCAAAAAAAACACAAAAAAGTAGTAAATTATACTTTTTTGAAAGCTGTATCGTCATACCGCTTGGAAAAAGTGCAATAACACGCGATCAAAAAGACGGATATAAATAAGCATGGTACTGCTGAAAACGTCATCTTGTCCCGCAAAAAACAAGTCGCAATACAGCATCATCAGTGAAAAAAAAAAGTTATAGCTCGCGGAATAAACTGATGCAAAAATAATTATTTTTCTATAAAATTTTTTATTGCGTAAAAAATGCCAAAACATAAAAAAATATATAAATGAGGTATCGCTGTAATCGTTGTGACCCGAAGAATAAAGCTGCTTTATCAATTTTACCACACGCGGAATGGAGGAAAAAAAAATAATTCCTGAATTGCTGGTTTTTGTTCATTCTGCTTCCACAAAAATCGGAATAGGAAGCGATCAAAAAACGTTATGTGCCCGAATATCGTACCAATAAAAACATCAGCTCGTCCTGCAAAAAATAAGCCCACAGAAAACTCTGTCGGACAAAATATGGAAAAATTATAGCTCTCAAAATACTGCGATGCAAAAATTTCTTACAAAAAATTATTAGAAAAAAAAGCATCTTTAGTGTGTGACAGAAGCTAAACATGAAAAAAGGGTATAAATCTGGTATCTCTGTAAATGCACCGACTCAAAAAATAAAGTCGCTTAATCACTAATACCGCATGAGGAACGGCGTTAAAAATAAAACCAATTCTTCACCTTTTGTAGATTTGTTCATTCTGCCTCCCAAAGATCGCAGTAAGGCGATCAAAGTGTTTCCCCCCCCACATATGGGATATCAGCGTACTCAGGACAAATTGCACATCAACTTTTGGGGTCCTATTTCTCCTGTTACCCTTAGAAAAATAAAAATTTGGGGGCAAAAATGTCATTTTTGTGGAAAAAAATATGAATTTTTTTATTTTTACGGCTCTACGTTATAAACTTCTGTGAAGCACTTGGGGTTCAAAGTGCTGACCACACATCTAGATAAGTTCCTTGGGGGGGTCTAGTTTGCAGAATGGTGTCACTTGTGGGGGTTTCTACTGTTTAGGCACATCAGGGGCTCTCCAAGCGCGACATTACACCCGCAGACCATTCCATCAAAGTCTGCATTCAAAAATGGTGCTCCTTTCCTTCCGAGCTCTGCCAAGCGTCAAAATAGTGGTTCCCCCACATATGGGGTATCAGCGTACTCAGGACAAATTGCACAATATCTTTTGGGGTCCTATTTCTTCTATTACCCTTATAAAAATAAAAATTTGGTGGCAAAAATATTATTTTTGTGAAAAAAAAATGATTTTTTTATTTTCACGGCTCTACGTTTCAAACTTCTGTGAAGCACTTGGGGGTTCAAAGTGCTCACCACACATCTAGATATATTCCTTGGGGGGGTATAGTTTCCAAAATGGGGTCACTTGTGGGGGTTTCTACTGTTTAGGCACATCAGGGCTCTCCAAACGTGACATGACACCGGCCCATTCCATCAAAGTCTGCATTTGAAAACGGCATTCATTCCCTTCCGAGCTTTGCCATGCGTCAAAATAGTGGTTTACCCCCTCATATGGGGTATCAGCATACTCAGGACAAATTGCACAATAACTTTTGGGGTCCTGTTACCCTTTGGAAAATAAAAATTGGGGGTGGAAAGATCATTTTTGTGGAAAAGATATGATTTTTTAATTTTAGGGCTCTACGTTATAACCTTCTGTGAAGCCATTGGGGGTTCAAAATTCTCACAACACATTTAGATAAGTTCCTTGAGGGGTCAAGTTTCCAAAATGGGGTCACTTGTGGGCGGTTTCCACTGTTTAGGCACATCAGGGACTCTCCAAATGCGCATGGCGTCCAATCTCAATTCCAGCCAAAAAAGTCAAATGGCGCTGCTTCCCTTCCGAGCTCTGCCATGCGCCCAAATAGTGGTTTACCCCCACATATGGGGTATCAGCATACTCAGGACAAATTGCACAATAACTTTTGGGATCCTTTTATCCTTTGAAAAATAAAAAATGGGGGTGAAAAAATCATTTTTGTGGAAAAAATATGATTTTTAAATTTTACGGCTCTACGTTATAACCTTCTGTGAAGCCCTTGGGGGTTCAAAGTGCTCACCACAGATCTAGATAAGTTCTTTGGGGGGTCTAATTTCCAAAATGGGGTCACTTATGGGGGGTTTCCACTGTTTAGGTACATGAAGGACTCTCCACACGCGACATGGTGTCCGCTCTCGATTCCAGCCAATTTGACATTCAAAATCTCAAATGATTCTCCTTCCCTTCTGAGCACTGCCATGCGCCTAACGATTGGTTTTCCCCCACACATGGAGTATCGGTGTACTCAGGAGAAATTGTACAACAAATATTGTGGTTCATTTTCTCCTGATACCGTTGAGAAAATTTTAAAAATTGTCGAAAGAAAAATTTGGGGGAAAAAAGTTAAATGTTCATTTTTTCCTTCCACATTGCTTCAATTCTTGTGAAGTATCTAAAGGGTTAATAAACTTCTTGAATGTGACTTTGAATACCTTGAGGGGTGCAGTTTTTAGAATGGTGTCACTTTTGGGAATTTCTGTCATATTAACCCCTCAAATTCACTTCAAATGTGAGGTGGTCCCTAAAAATAATGGTTTTGTAAATTTTGTTGGAAAAAATGAGAAATTGCTGGTCAAATTTTAACACTTATAACTTCCTAACAAAAAAACATTTTGGTTCCAAAGTTGTGCTGATGTAAAGTAGACATGTAGGAAATGTTATTTATTAACTACTTTTTGTGACATATCTCTCTGATTTAATGGCATAAAAATTAAAAGTTTGAAAATTGCAAAATTTGCAAAATTTTTGCCATATTTCTGTTTTTTTCATAAATAAATGCAATTTATATAGAAGAAATGTTACCACTATCATGAAGTACAATATGTCATGAGAAAACAGTCTCAGAATCGCCAAGATCCGTTGAAGCGTTCCAGAGTTATAAGCACATAAAGTCACAGTGGTCAGAATTGTAAAAATTGGCCTGGTCTTTAACTTACAAAATGGCTTGGTCATTAAGGGGTTAAATAGTTCTGTTTCAGTGGTGAGAGTTCTGCATCTGGTTATATGAGGTTCAATTTTTCCTCAAGCACCAGCTAGGCATTATTATCATGGATAACTTGAAGGTATCTTAAATACTGTCTACGTTTCTGTTCTTTTAGGTGAAATTAGTGTATTCTCACCCATCCCTGCAGTCTGTGAGCCCTCGCGGGCAGGGTCCTCTCTCCTTCTGTACTTGTGTGTCCCTTGTCCAGCACATGTTTATTGTACCTGTCTATATTTTTCCCCTTTTCATATGTAAAGCGCCATGGAATAAATGGCGCTATATAAATGTATAATAATAATAATAATAAAATTAAAATCCCTCAAGCTCATGTTGGAGTTGTCACTCTTTAAGGGAAAAATTTTTTTGTTTTGACATTTTTTTGAGAATTTTAACTGAGCTTTCAATTTCTCATTAAGGTAGTGAAGTTTACCTCTCTTCTGCAGTATTGATCAGACAGTGGAGAACCAGATAGATCTCACCCCTACAGTCAACGATCCCTATTTAAAAATGTCGCTCCATAAGATGGGATGATGTGTTGAATTGAAGCCAAATATAGACCTCCTGATTTTTAGGTCTAGGGCTAAGATCCCAACAATAGAGCACCTTTCTTAATTAAGACACATCAGTAAGTTCATTTCTACCAAGTATTCATACATTAAATGGATTTTTTCTGACTGGACAGCCTCTTTCATTTGATGAAGCTGCTGTCTTCCCATAGAGAATTTTTAAATATAACAAGTTTTTTGCTTACTTTTTATTGGGAAACATTGATAATTGCATGAGTGTTACAATTACTGTTCTGCTCTGATACTATACTGGAGCTTTTAGAGGAACTGATCCACAGTTAAAAATCTGTGCTCAACAGACAATATTTCTGCATTTATGAAAAAGCACCGCACATTAATCCTACTAGAGAAATTTATTACAAGGCTAGATTGCTCATTGAAGCAATAACTAATAAACAGAGCACAACATCTGCAGCCTATGCAGCCTCACTCATGAATTATTATCTGTTTTTCCATCAGAACAACCATAATGATTTACTGAATAAATTCATATAGCAATACAAGTAAAATCACCTAATTGCCAATAGTGATCATGAAGAATTTATAGCAGTATGAGCCTAAAGCAATGCTTGCACAAAACATACACGTGTACTCAAAGCTACACAATTTATCCACCTACAGGCAGGAATAATGAGCAGTCACATGTAGAGTAATAATACTGTAACAAAATTATAAAGCAGTTACGCTTCAATTTAAACCTACAGCACATTTACTAGATTGCTAAATTGATATGCTGTGTATTTTCACTGTGAATAAAAGTAGTTATAGTTAATAATTCAAGATAACAAAGACCTCTATTTAGATGTAGAAGAGAAAAAAAACATATTTAGCCTCATTTTCTTTTTTAATTTCAGCTTTCTCAGGATGAATTGTCAAAATTAAAAAATGCATAGCAAATATTCATATATATTTGAAAACTTTGCATATATTTATTGAATATTCTAACTTTTGAAACTTAAATTTGTCCACTTCAACTAATTTACCAAAATATTTGATTAATGGGAAATAAATTTTACATGAATGTCATACTGCAAAGCTTGTAATGGCTCTGAAAAGACAAGTATACCACTCTGACGTCTCCCACGACTTTATTGCACCCCTTTACAGACTTTTTATGCAAACACTGCTTTATAATGTTTATGTGATGTCAAAATATTTAGGTAGGATAGAATAGATGGTATCTTTGGTATTCTTAGTTAATATCACTGCAGTAATAAACTTTTTAAGCTATGAAAAAATAAAAAAAAATAGTCAAAAATGTTAACCCTTTTGGAAGTAGTAGACTGCTTCGTTTGTGTTTATACACAGGTAGAGAAAACGGAAGATACTTTGGCTTTTTCACAAGGAGAGTTCCTAAATTATCCCTATTTGTGGGGTATCACAAACTATGTAAGAAGAGAGTTTTCTTTTCAAAAGCAATTTTAAAACAGGTGTGTAAAAGTAAAATATGTATAACGTTTTCATATAATATTTATATATTAAAAAAACTCTATTATCCCCAACAAAAAAAAGTAAGCAACAATGAGGCCAAAAGTGAAACATATCCAAAATTTTAAATGTGTCTGTTTTTTAAAGATTTTAAAAATAAGTACCATTAAATAAAACCACTCACTGGACTTTACCAAACCTCACTGATCTAGAAAATATCTAGGCAGGTTCATATCCAAAATGCAGGCACCTGCAACATGCATCCTAGTCCTATGCTTTAAAATCAATTAAAAATTAGCTAGTGCTTTCCTTGCCCTCATCTTTTAGATTCCCTTTGATAGTTTCCTCTGATTGTTTGTGACAAACCATGCTATGTGGTAACTGTTTTTTTGTCATGAGCCAATCTTTGGTTGATCCAATCTTCAACAATGCATGAAATGGCACTGGGCATCCTTGCAAATGGAATTTTAATTTGAGTGATCCGTAGTGGATGTATTGACTAATCTTTACTTCTGATAGTTTAAACACTCAAAATGCTCAGGTTTTTTACAGTAAACAAGCCATATACTGGCTCTATAATAGACAAAAATATTTAGTGCCAAGAGATGTTCTTCAAAAATGCACTGGATGGTATCACACAAGTTTTGTGAATATTATTTTTCCTGTTATATGGCCTTTTGCATAAGCACTTTACCAATTCCTTAATTTCTTGACGTTTGAAAACTGTAAAGCAAACAAGAAAATGAACTTGAGTAACACTCGCTAAGAATCTAAATCTTTACATTTTAAAGTTGCATGACTTGACTCCACTTCACTTCAACATTTCTAAGTCATACTAATTGGCAATTAGATTGTGAGCTCCAAATAGCACAGTGAGTGATGAAAATATCTGTGCAGCACTGTAGACTATGTTTGCGCTATACTGTATAAAGAACAACAGTAAAAAATGACTAATCAATGTTTTATACCTCTATGTATCGTACACCGTTTACAACAGTGTTCCTATCTAAACAATAGGCAAGATGACCATCAAATAATTTATATTTCAAACCAAATTACAAGAGCCACTAGAATGACAAGGAATCACCTGCTACATTACAAAGCTAAAGAAGAAAATAACAGGATGCCTCTAGTAGTCACCTAAAATCCAAATCTGGAAGTGCTAAGGGGAGCTGCACGGAAATTACAACCTTTACTACAATCCATTTTTCCAGACCCGCCACTGCTGTGTTTGAGGCAGCCCCCAAATCTAAGAAGCATCATTGTCAGAAGCTCCCTGTCCTCCCCTTCAGCTGCAGGAACCTGCAGAAAAAATGTTATACCTCTCCATTTATAATGACCATGGACAAGATAAAGATCCCCATCTCACATCAGGACTACAAGATCACAGGTGCTTTCGGCTGCATCACATCTAATGTGGTGTACCTAATTATTTGTATGAAATGTCTAATTGGGGGTCTGTATGTGGTGGAGACAGGGCAAAAACTAAGAACAAGTATGAATTCTCATCGCCACACAATAAGAGAAAAGAGAATGGATCTACCTGTGCAAAACATTTTTGTATGCCTGATCACAGCACCATACACATGAGGTTACTTGTATTGAAAAGTAATTTCAAATCTCAAGAGAAGAGTCTGGGAGTACAAACTTATGACGATCTTTGACACACAGGAATGAATGTGTCGCATGGATTTATGTCTTTTTACATTAATTAAGGAATTTGCTCCCTTGTGGGGCATCACCACACATTACAAGACCCCAATCAGAGGACAATAAAACTTTCACTCCTTATCTATGAACTGTTCCAATATTTATGGCCATATCTGTCTATTACTCTCCTATAATGATAGTTCTGCTTTACGTCACTTGTCTTATCTATTGCATTTTTTCTGTGCTATGTTGTGCATAAATATGTGATTCTTCAGATTTTGACTCCGCACGGCTTTGGCAGGGGATTTGAAGGTATGTGCATACATTGCAGATTTGACTGCTGAATTTTCTGCACAAAAACAGGACATCTTGGCAGAAAAAGCAGGTCCTTTTTTGATACGTTTTTCATGCGGATTTGTATGCGCTTTTGTAAGCTAAATAAAGATATGTTATTTAGCAAAAAAAGGTTTGTGATGTCATTTCTTGTCCAATCTCCTCTTTTACATTTGTCCAACCCATGCTCCAATACACACAGATAGATAGATAATAGATAAATAATAGATAGATAATAAATAGACATATAGATAGATAATAGATAGATAGAAAATAGATAGATAACAGATAAATAAATAGATAGATAATAGATAGATAGATTGAAAAAAGATAGATAGAAAGATAGAAAATAGATAATAGATAGATAATGGATAGATAGATATTAGATAGATAGATAGATAGATAGATATTACATAGATAATAGATAGATAGCATGGTACATAAATAGGTAATGACACACACACACAAAATCTTCACGCAATATCGTTAATTAAAAAAAAAATGGGAATAAAATGTCGTGGTCTCCGGGCTCAATTTTGTGCGCCAGAGGAGGAAAGCCGACGGCTCGGGCCAATTTTTCTTGCCTGGGAAGGGGTTAATACCCATGGAGCTTCCCAGGCTATGAATATCAGCCCGCAGCTAGCCTTTACTGGCTATTAAAATAGGGGGACCCGCAAAAAAATGAAATGTGCTCCCCCAATAATTTATAGTCAGAAAGGTTACGTAGACAGCTGCAGGCTGATATTCATAGCCTAGGAAGGGGCCATGGATATTGGCATATCCCCCTGACTAAAAATACCAGTACCCAACCGCCCCAGAATTGGCACATCTGTACAATGAGCCAATTCCAGCACTAAGCCCCTCTCTTCCCACTCCCGTGTAGCAGTGAGATATGGGTTAATAAGGAGTTAATGTCACCTATCTATTGTAAGGTGACATTAAGCCCGGTTAATAATGGAGAGGCGTCAATAAGACGCCTCTCCATTATTAATCTTATAATAATAAACGGTTAAAAAACACACATAATAATAAAGTATTTAATGTAATAAAACACAGCAAGGTTTTCATATTTTTATTGCACGCTCAGATCCTAGCGACGTCCTCGTTCTCCTGTAATAAAAAGTAAAAAAACAAAACAACCGTATACTCCCTGTCCGACGCAGTCCAATTAATAACGAATGTCCCACAACGATCTCCCCTATAGAACAGTGACATCAGGTGATGTCACTGCTCTATAGGGCCTCCAAGTGATAAACTGACAGGAGACAATAGCTCCTGCAGTGCATTACTGAGGTTACCTGAGTTCATTCTCTCACTTTATGGCAATGCTGCGTGGGAATTTTCTCACGCAGCATTGCCAGTGAGAGAAAGAAACGGAAGTGACGTCATTCTCTCCCAGTGGCCTTGTAGAGCACTGACATCACCGGATGTCAGTGTTCTACACTGGAGATCATCACGGGACACTCGCTAATCACTGGATTGCGGCGGAAAGGTAATGTATAGGTTGGTTTATTATTTTATTTTTATTACACAAGATCGATGGCTTTGGGAATTAGCTGATTGGTGAGTATGTACTCTATGCTATGTGTTGTATGTTATGTGTATGTTATGTAGGTTATATGTTGTATGTTATGTGTATGTAATGTATGTTTTTGTTTTTTTTTACTTTCAACACATTAGCTGGATGATGGGACTACTACTGTCCCATCATTGGCTAATGTGTCACACACTGTCAGTGTTGCAGGCATCGTCCGATGGGATTTGTAGTCCCATCGGACGATGCCTGCATACACATACATACACACACACAGGCCTTCAGACCCCCACACAGCCCCGCACATACACGCAGACACAGCACACGCACTTCCCTCTCCTCCCGACCTGCAGCCAGGGGCACTCAGCCGGCAGATTTGAATCCCACGCCGCTCAAAACCGCGTGGCACTGCTCATTGTCTGAGCTGCCACCGGCTCAGCCAATGAGTGGCGCTTGATTCAAGTCCTCTGCCAAAGCTGCGCGGCATCACTCAGCCAATGGCAGGGATTTGTATTGAATCGGTCATGAATCAGCCATTTGAATCAGCGCGGTACCACTCAGCCAATGGTGGGGGATATGAATCCCGCGCCGCTCGGCTTTGTCGGGGGATTTGAATCCCACGAGGCTCAAAGCCGTGCGGCACTGCTCATTGGCTGAGCTGCCGCCGGCTCCGCCAATGTGCGGCGTGGGATTCAAATCCCCCGCCAACGCCACGCAGCACCACTCAGCCTATGGCGGGGGATTTGAATCCCGCGCCGCTCATTGGCTGAGACTGCGGGCGGCTCAGTCAATGAGCGGTGCCTCGCGGCTTTGGCGGGGGATTTGAATCTCGCACGGCTCAGCCGGTGGGCAGCTCAGCCAATGAGCGGTGCCACGCGGCTTTGGGGGGGATTTGAATCCCTCGTGGCACCGCTCATCTGCTCAGCCTGCAGGTGGCTCAGCCAATGAGCGGTGCCTTGCGGCTTTAGCGGGGATATGAATCCTGACTGCTATATCGGAATACCCATAACTTGGGTGTTCCAATATGGCGGTCAGCGTAGTTCCGGCCGCGGTGCATTGTGGAAGCGACACAAGCATTGGAAGTTGTGACAGAGTTTATTGGTAATTATATATTAGATATATATATTATATAAAATTTGTTTCTAAGAATTGTAAACAATTTGCATATAACCTAAGAGCAAAATTGAATATCATATGTACAAGTGCTTCTCTCTAAATTAGAATATCATCAAAAAGTTAATTTATTTAAATTCTTCAATTCAAAAAGTCATATTACATAGAGTCATTACAAACAGAGTTATCTATTTCAAGTGTTTATTTCTGTTAATGTTGAATTAACTGTTGATTATGGCTTACAGCCAATAAAAACCCAAAAGTCATTATCTCATTAATTTAGAATACTTTATAACACCAGCTTAAAAATGATTTTAAAAATCTGAAATGTTGGCCTACTGAAATGATTGTTCAGTAAATGCACTCAACACTTGGTCGGGGCTCCTTTTGCATCAATTACTGCATCATTGCAGCGTGGCATGGAGACTATCAGCCTGTGGCACTGCTGAGGTGTATTTGAAGCCCAGTTTGCTTTGATAGCAGCCTTCAACTTTTGGCAGTGTGGACAGGTGCCAAGTCCTGCTGGAAAATTAAAGTTGCATCTTCAAAAAGCTTGTCAGCAGATGGAAGCATGAAGTGCTCTAAAATTTTCTTGCAGACGGCTGCGCTGATTTTGGTCTTGATAAAACACAGTGGACTTACAACAGCAGATGCCATGGATCCCCAAACCATCACTGATTGTGGAAACTTCTCACTAGAACTCAGGCAGCTTGGATTGTGTGTCTCTCCAATTTTCCTCTAGACTCTGAGACCTTGATTTCCAAATGAAATACAAGTTTTAATTTCATCTGAAAACAACACATTGGACCACTGAGCAACAGTCCAATTCTCTTTCTCCTTGGCCCTGGTAACATGCTTCTGGCGTTGTCTATTGGTCATGAGTGGCTTGACACAAGGAATGTGACACTTGTAGCCCATGTCCTGGATATGTCTGTGTGTGGTGGCTCTTGAAGAAATGAATCTAGCAGCAGTCCACTCCTTGTGAATCTCCCTAAAATTTTGAATGGCCTTTTCTTAACAATCCTTTTAAGGCTGCTGTTATCCAAGCTGCTTGTGCTTCGTTTTCTACCACACTTTTTCCTTCCACTCAACTTTCCATTAATATGCTTGGATACAGCACTCTGTGAATAGCCTGCTTCTCTAGCAAAAACCTTTTGTGGCTTACCCTCTTTGTGAAGTGTGTCAATGACTGCCTTCTGGACATCTGTCAAGTCAGCAGTCTTCCCCCTGAATGTAGAGCCTACTGAAGTAGTCTAATGGACCTTTTTAACTGCTTAGGAAACTTTTCAGGTGTTTTTTGTTAATTATTCTAAATTACTGAGATAATGACTTTTGGTTTTCATTCACTGTAAGCCATAATCCACAACATTAACAGAAATAAACACTTGAAATATATCATTCTGTTTGTAATGACTCTTTAGAATATATGAGTTTCACTTTTTGTATTGAAGAACGGAAATACATGAACTTTTTGATGATATTCTAATTTAGTGAAAAGCACTTGTATTCGTGCACTGCCTTAAATATTTAAATGTTAAGTATTTTTCTAAGCAAATAACCAATAGAAATGTAAAATATTAAAAGTAATACTAAATAATCAGGAAGTTATAGCTGATGTAAAGCATATATTGTCTTCCTGCCTTGAATATTGCTAGATTTATTGAATGGTTATATTTCATTACCTGTACATTCATTGCAATTCCAAAGATTTTGTTTTTAAAATTCATTATTTACATGCCTTTACTCAATAAATGTATCACACAAAATAGTGCCTATACAATTTAGGAAATCTATACAGCAAATATATAAGATTTACCAAATCTAGCCTTTTCTCAACTCTAGCAATTTCAGTACTATGGAAAAATGTAAAAGAATGGTAAATCTCATGACTCATATGTTATATAAATCTTTGTAAATTTCTATGCTTTCCTTAGCAATCAATACAGTTTAGTTTCTTATTCCATATCTTATTCAATATTCCATTCCCGTGTAGCTAAGAATAGAAATTCCAAGAAAAAGAAGTGACATATTAAAATATTACCCCTTTTGCAGAGTTACATCTTTGTAAACCAGCAACAAGAAAACATTATTTTCATAAAACATTGCTTCCTAATATTATATTTGAGTGTCTGCATTCAAGATATTTCTTAAAGGTAAACTGGTAATAGCTTTTTTCTGATTAACCGCCATGACTGTCATTTAGTTCTTTCTTTCTGTAGACAAGGAGGTGGAGACGATATGCAGAGAAATCAAGCTGGCTGTGTCCTAATCCATATAAGTCAGCTTGATTGATGTCCATGAGGACAGATATTGGGATGATGTATCCCGTCTTTAGGGAAGTCAAACAACCAAACTAGACAAGGAATTATTAGGTATTATCCAGGAATACTTGTTTGCATGAATTCTCCTTAAAGACAGGTAAATGCCATATGGCAAAAGCAAGCTTTTCAAAGTTGGGCATTTGCTTGGGCTAGTTAGTACAACTTTAGAAAGTGCAGGAGAAGAACAGCATTGTTGTGGTGCTTTGGGGGCTAATACCACTTAATATTTTTTAAGCCTAGAAAAGCTGTGTTTTTAGATTGTAGCATGAAAACATTAGCTATATATTTAAGTTGACATTGTTTGAAAGCTTTTAGCTTTTTTATTTCAATCAAGTGGTGTGCACTCTAGGAGTATTAGCAAGATGTTGAAAATTGTTTCATATTTATATAGAAGGCAGTCAAATTATAGGTTTTAAGCTGATGTGTCAGAATTCTATGAATGTAGAGCAGCATATGTATTATATAAAATAGACAGGGAAATAGGGGCTTGGATGAGGCACAACCATTTATTCCTTTTCAAGCACAGAACAGAGAAACACTTGGACAAGCTCTATACAGTTAGACTTCTTTCTGGTTTTAGTTATGACAATTCCTTCTTGTACATATATACTTTTTATATTTGAATTCAAAAGATTTAATAAGGGCAATTATTTCTTCATAAATTTAAGCATTATAATGTTTTGAAATAGACAGATTTCAATCTACATTTTATAGTAAACACTTTCTTTTCTCTTATGACTACTTATCCAAACAATAATAAAATTCAGCATTTTCCTTCAGGTAATAAAATATAAGAAAGGCTAACTATTCCTGTTGTTTTTTTTTCTTTTAACACCTTTATGTAAAGCCATTTTTATTTTTTTGTACTTTTACTTTTTCTGCCCCTTTTTCCAAGAGTCATTAGTTTTTTTTTTTTTCAAAAAATACTGAAATAGACATATGAAGGATTGTTTTTTAGCAGTGCAAATGGTATATTTACACAATTGACATTGCCACTTATTATACTGCATTAAGGGAAGTATGGGGTGTGAAACTCTGAACAAGACCCACATTATTGCCACTGTTTTGTGGGTTTAATATGTGCAATCAATACAGCATTGAATGTCTTATTACTATGACTAAAATGAGTAAATGACTTAGTACTATGATTCCGCAAGCCAGTATGATTATGGCAAAACCAAACATGTAATTTTTAACAATATTGAACTAAAAAACCCAAAGCTTAGCAAAAACAATGTTTTATGTAATAATTTACTGAATTTGTTTAGAGGCCCATGGTCACTCACAAGAAGTTGCAGAGATTCACAGTTGAATTAGAAGAATCTGTCCACAAGACAACTAATAGTCATATACTCCATAAATCTGGCCTTCATGGAACAGAGGCAAGAAAAAAACATTTTTGAAAGTAAGCCATAAGAAGTATTTTTTTCAATTTGAAAAACACCTTATAGGTGACACACTTAGCATGTGGAAGAAGAAGCTCTGTCAGATAAGACCAAAGTAGAACTTTTTTGGCTAAATGCAACACTGTGTGTGGTGAAAAATTATCTCGGCACATCACCCTGAAGACACCATCCCACTGTCAAACATGGTGGTGACAACACCATGCTTTTGGGATGCATTTTTTCAGCATAGAGACAAGGAAGCTGTTCAGAGTTGATGGGAAAATGTATGGATGGAGCAAAATGAAGGACAATTCTGATGGAAATCTTGTTATAGACTGAAAAAAAAACTTGAGACTGAGGTGTAGGTTCACCTTCAAGCTAAACAGCAACCCTAATCATACTGCCAGTTCTACAATGGAATGTTTTTTTATCAAAGCACATTCATGTGTTTTAATGGCCAAGTCAATGTCCAGACCTAAATCTCATTGAGAATCTGTGACAAGACTTGAAAATTGCTGTTTGCAGATGCTCACTATCAGTTATCTAGAGATAGTTTGCAAAGAAGAAAGAGCACAAATTCAGCCTTAGTATGTAAAAACTTTTAGAGACATACCCCAAAAGACTTGCAGCAGTAATCACACTGGAATGTGGTCCTACAAAGTGTTGACTCAGTGTGGTTGAATACAAATTCACACTACAAATTTCAGATTTATATTTTTCAAATATTTAGAAAACTAAATATTGTATAATCTTCAATGTATAATTTCCTTTTGCCTTCACAAATATTTGTTATTTTGTCTTGGTAAAAAACAAAAACTCCAAATAAAATACATTTAATTTTGTGTGTGTGACATGAAAACATGTTGAAAAGTTAACTGGGCATGAACACTTTTTCAAGGCAATGTATGTTAGAGGTCGTGTTCCCGCTTCTGCACAAGGGGAATCTAGAACCATCCCCGCTGTGGTCTCCCATCCGTCTCCGGCCGCAGAGACGTCGGTCCCAGCATCTCGCCCAGTCTAATACTGTGCAGAGGATTACTGCTGCCTCTCCAGGTTCTGCTATTGTAGCCAGTAAAGGTCAGCGGCGAGCAGACATCTTTGGGACTACGTCCTCCATTTCCCCTTCTGAGCATGCCCAGGGTAAGATCTCTCATTGGAGATCAGGGGTCACATGCTCAGGTACTGCAGCAACTCCTATTGGTCTGCCAGGAAGGTCCTGAAACTGCTTGTGTTCTGAAACAGTTTCTCATTGGTCCTTTTCTGGAAGGTCTTGTAGTAGCTGCTATAAAAGGGTTGCATGGCCGCACGGCCATGCGCTAGTATCAATTCTGTTATGTGCTTTGCGCCAGTGTGGTCATGTACACATGCGGTTAGGGCTCTGCTGAAATAAGCCCCTAGAATACCGGCATCTCTGGTGAGGAGTTTTAGTATGCACGTGTTCAGGGCTTGGCTGAAATAGCCTCTAGAATACCGGCAACTCCGGTGAGGAGTTGGTTGTTTGTGTTATTGCTGCATGACCACGGACTGCTGTTATGATTTGGTAGCTGAGGAGAGCAGGCAAAAAAGGCAATACACCAGAGAGGTTGGAATCTACTGGATTGCAGTACCCTGACTAACCACCACAACTAAAGGCAGCCGTGGAGCATACCTACGTTGGTCCTAGACGCCTCTTCACAGCCTGAGAAGCTAACTACACCTAAAGATAGAAAGAGGTAAACTATCTGCCCCGGAGCAGATCCCCAAAGAACATAGGAAGCCCCCAAACATGTAATGGCGGTTAGACAAGAGGAAATACAGACACAGACAGAAAATAGTATGAGCAAACATTGGGCCCAATCTTCCTAGAAAGAGAAGGATAGGAAGGACACTTACTGCAATCCAAAAAGCCCTAAAAAAATACCAACTCACTAATTGCAAAAACACCTGAGATCACACGACCTCTACCACCTAAATTAGTTCTCTGGTGTAACAAAACTAAGCAGCAGCCACTGAAAAAACTGGAAAAGGCAAATGAACAAATAACAGTGGCTCAGATAAACTTAGAGGAGCACAAGCCCCCGGAGGGGACCTGGCTGACCTCCACAGAAGTGCAGGACAAAATGCAAAAAGCAAGCACAAAATAAAAGCAGAAAATATCTTATTTGTTAGCAGAAGATGCAGGCAAGACACAGCAAGCTTCCAAGAGAACCAGGAACCAAAGTTGAGACAAGAACAATTGATCACCGGCAACCCTGATGGGAGGGAACCTCCCTTATATAAGACCAGTCTGTAACACCTGATTGCCAATCTTCACAATCTTCATTGAATAGTTCAGTACTGTTTGTAACCACCAGAGGGAGCTTCTGCTCAGAATTAATTTCTAACACATTCACAACAGACTGCTATCTGCTCTGCAGTGATCTGTGTGTTCCTATGAGGTTACCAGGACACAGTCTCTACCACAGCGACTCTGTGGAGTAACAGAGCTCGCTTATACCGCCATAATGCACCATCTTACTAGCAGCAGGCTCTGCCTGCACGGTGGACCCCGGGCAGCGAACGCACCTATTATTTATATTTATTTGGTGCGTTTCGCCAGTCCTAACACTGTATATGTTTGCATATTGGCTCCATAGCAATTTTTTTCACATGCTTGTTAATGTAATACTAAAGGTGTGTGAGCCCTATTTTTTAAATTTTTTTATTTTTTTATATTACATTAAATACCCTTGTATTCAGAAATGAGAGTGCACATAACAGTATTGAATTTTAGGCCATGCTTGTGAGGAGAAAGGTTGGCACATTGATGGACCATAAAGACTGTAAAGAGAGTGAGTAGGATACTCAGACAGGAAAAATCAACAAATAGGAAGATCAACAATTCAACAACATTGATAAGGTCCAAGCCCGTGATTATAGCAAAGAAAAGTAAAGAGAGAAGGAAACTGTATACTTCATTGGTGGTATTTTACCTTATAGTGCTGTGGATTAATCCTAAGAAACAAAATACAAAGATCCTCTCTTTCCTTTGATGGCATCATTTTTGGGTGCTAGTTTATTCCAATCTGTGCAGACTTTTTGGTCATCCAATGAAGAGTGTAGAGTGTGTTTTGTTCCATTTTAAATGATCACTAATTTGACAGGGAATTCACATTTATATTCAAATGCTATTTTTCTTTATTTTATTTACTGGTTTATGCAAATGAGTCGGCATAAGGTTTAAATCATCAACTGTAAAACCAAATAAACCAAATTTTATTGGACAAACGTGCCAATGATAGCAAGATGCCAGAGAGCTTCCCAAATCTGCTGTTTTGATGAGAATTGTCTCCCACCCTCATAAATCTTCTGCATGATGTTACTCCAAAGGTTCTCAAACAGGTTGAGATCAGGGAAGATGATGGCAACTCCATGAGTTTCTCTCCTATTATCCCCATAAGAGTACATACCCATTTGTGGAAAAAAAACGGTCCGTTTTCTGGATGGAAAAAACGGTCCGATTATATGCAATTGTCATGCGATTTGTATGCGATTTTTAATCGCACCATCCGTTTTCATCCGTTTTCCATCTGTATGCAATGCGATTTTAACATGACGTTTTACATAGAGCAGTTCTCTCTATGTAAAAACTCATGTAAAAATCACATTGTAAAAAAAAATGTACACAAAAAGCAAATAATATAATATATATATTATATATATATATATATATATTATACATATATATAGTATATATATATAATATATATATATATAATATATATATAGGTCATACACTTCTACATAGTATAATAGCCGCTAATTCAATTGCCGGCTTTTGTTAAATTTCAGACCCGACATGAAATGACACATGGTTTACATACAGTTAACCATGTCATTTCATGTAGTTTGATATATGGTTTTCACTAACAATGACATGAGTGTATGTGTGCAAAATTTCATACAGCTAGGGTTAATTAAAGGTGTAAATTTGTTGAAAAAAAAATGCGTGGGCTCCTGCTGTATTTTCTCCACCAAACAGGGAAAGCCAGTGAGTGAGGGCAGATAATAATAGCCTAGGGAGGGTGCATTTTTTTGTGCTCCCCTGGCTACTAACATCTGCCCCCAGCCACCCCAGAAAAGGCAAATCTATAATTAGATGCGCCCTTTCTGGCACTTAGCCCATCTATTCCCATTGCCCTGTAGCGGTGGCTAATGGGTTAATAATTGGGTTAAAGCCACCTTACTATTGAAAGGTGAGTTTAAGCCAGGTTAATAATTGAGAGTTGTCAATTAGACAACTATCAGTTATTAATCCTATTGTATGAAATAAAATAAAAACACACACAATTGAATAAAAAATCATTTTAATGAAATAATCACACAGTTTTTAACCATCTTTTATTTTACAGGTAATCCGTGCGAAGCCTTGTTCTCCTGTAATAAAAATAAAATAATAAAGCAACATTATTTTTACCTATCCTGTGCTCTGTCAGGTCCCACGCTGTAATCCTTCACAAAGGGTTAAGTGGCTTACAGCTAGCAGCACAGCTAATGCTGGCAGCTCAGCTGTAAGCCCCCGAATGAATGAGTTCCTCTCCCGGCAGACAGGAGAGGAAGTGATTAGCTGGGAAGCTTAACTGATTGCTTCCCAGGCTAATCAGTTCACTTCAGGTCAGCCGGGACTCCCTCTGACGTCACTGATGCTGTGCAGTGTCCCTGGCTGACCTGAACTGATTAGCCTGGGAAGCAATCATTTAGGCTTCCCACACTAATCACTTCTGTGTGACACTACCCTTTGCCCCTTAATCTCCTTACTGTGTGTAACCCACATAGGCAGCACTGATCCCAGACAATTCCAACTGCCTCTTGAAATTGTCCCATTTTGACTATCTACAGGTAGCAGTCACTTATTTTTGTGAAAGGATATAATTTTTATTTCAAACACATATAAACCAATATATACAGCCAGACATCTCAAACCGTACACAAAAACAGAGAGATTTAGCAAATGCATTTAGCAAGGGATGGACTAAAATAGGTAATTACAGTGAATAGGGTCCATGTCCAACTCCACAAATCAAATTAAAATAGATTGCATATTAGGAGAACCAGTCTATTTATTAATGCAATTGTGCTTATATCTCATATATATATCTTCCCATATATCACAACATTAAATGACTCAGATAATAAAATCCATGTTCATATCAAAATAGTATTTTCAAGCATCAAAAAATCAATCCATCTAAACAATCTAGATCGGACTATGCATTTACTACCTACATGAATATGCAAGCATCAGGGAAGCAATCTATCTAAACAACTCAGGTGGAGTTATGCACATATTACCTCCATACCATTCGTTATATTGCACTATGCCACATGGACTAAAGTGCATCTGTATGAAATAAAATGCATCTGTATGAAATTACCAGAGACATTCATTAATATCAGTAAACATATTATTATATGGGCAGCTTTAACACATACCACAATTCATGATGCTCCGATACAGCACAGAAATATAGGTATAGTACAATGAAAAATACTTCACTTCTTACATGACATGACTGATATCTATGTTAAAATCTACAATAGCTCAAAAAACCGGACAGTATATTCCTCCATACAGTATTATGGCCACCACATAGTGCGCCATACAGAATTATGAGCCCCATGTATTGCTCCATACATAATTGGTCCCATATAATGTTCCATACTGTATATGATGAGCTCCACATACTGCTCCAGTATATGATAGTCCCCATATAATGTGCCATAAAGTATAGGACGGTCCCCATAGAGTAGAATGAGCCCCACATATTGCTCCATACAGTATAATGAGTCGCAAATAAAGTTCCATACAGTATATGAAGGGCCCCAAATATTGCTCCATACAGAATGGGCTCCATATAATGCTCCATACAGAATAGGCCCCATATGTGCCCCATATGATGCTCCATACCCTATATGATGCACCATAAATAATGAACCCCATATGATTCTCCAGTATATGATGGGCCCCATGGATGATGCTCCAGTGTATGATGGGCCAATATAGTGCTCCATATATAATGGGCCCCATTTATAATGATCCAGTGTATAATGGGCACCGTAAATGCTGCTCCAGTGTCTGATGTCCCCCATTTAGAATGCTCCAGTATATGATGGGCCCCATGGATGATGCTCCAGTGTCTTATGGACCAAAATAATGCTGCATATATAATAGGCACCATTTATAATGCTGCAGTGTATAATGGGCCCCGTAGATGCTGCTCCAGTGTCTGATGTCCCCCATTTAGAATGCTCCTGTGTATTATGGCCCTTTCTATGATGCTCAAGTGTATGCTGGGCCCCATTTATAATTCTCCAGTGTATAATGCTCCTCATATATCGCTCCAAACATTAAAAAAAATGAAATACCAGAGGGCGTACAGACTTGACGTCATCGCGCTCTCTAACCTGAATGTCACTGTCAGGAAACGCGGAAGACGTCACAGCAGTGGAACATGGAGAGATAAGTATAGCAAGTGTTGGGGCACTGAGCAAGCTGGGGGGGCCGACTCGTGGGCGACAGCACTGGCACAGGGCCCCTTATAGACACTTTTTTGTATTATGAGGGGCCCTGTGCCAGAGCCATCGCCCACGACTCGGCCCCCCCACCTGCTCAGCGAACTGGCACATGCCGGTGCGCCAGGTGCTGACGCCAGCCCTGAAGGGGGGATTTGTAGGTTTTGTAGTCCGTCCACGCTTGCAAGTGCATTTTTTAATTAAATGTCTAAGCATGCAACTGGTATTCAAATTTCTGAGATTTTTCCCTCGGCTAAAGGTCCTTCGGCACGTCTTACAGATAACCTTTGCCTCATCAATAGGATTTTGGTCAAGAAAGTGCCACACTGGACTTTTACTACTATGGTATAAATTTTCAGGGCTTGCACGCTGTGCTAATTTGACCGTCTGGCCAAGCTGTCCTGCAACTCTTTTTGTTTTTTTAAGACGTTTTTGTACTGCTACGGGCCTGTCAGATAACCCTGCTGCGATGTTGATGCCTGCTGCGGATCCTTCTCCTCTTCTGAGCTATAGCCAGCGGCACCCTCTTCCCCAATGGATGCCAATTTGGGTCAACAACTGGGTCATCCATCACCTCCTCTTCAATTTCATCTGCACTTTCCTCTGTGTCACCGTGTAAGGTGGTATAGTATGCGGGAAGAGGCACCTGAGTTTCATCAGGGTCACATTCTGGCTCAGTAGACTGCGAGGGCAATGTAGTGCTCTGGGTGAATGTACCAGCAGAATCAGATAGCAGTGGCTGTGCATCAGTGCACTCCATCTCTGATTCATGTTGGATTGGGGAATTCAGGATTTGACTTGATAACCCAGGCATGGTATTTGAAAAGAGCTCCATGGAGTAATCTGAAGTGTGTGCTGTCGCATCCTTCTCTTTTGGTGGCGGTGAAGCACACAAGGAAGGTGTTGTTCCTGACCAGGAGCCTGCACTGACGACTCAGTGGTTGCATTTTTTGAAACTTCAGAAGAGGAGGCTGGAGGCTGTTTCGGAAATGTAAGCCAAAACCTGTGTAAGGTTCTTTGTCTCTGTTGACATGTTCCTTGAAACTCTGTTTTCCGTCTGCCATTTTGATTTCTGTCTTTCTGCAGCTCTTGCCCTCAGTTAATATGGAGTTTCCAGTTTTCATGTTCCCGCCCTGATTCTTCCTCTTGCTTCTTAAGCAGCCTCAGCTGAACAATCAGTGATCCTGAATCAAGCCTCAGTCAGTCTGTGACCTGACTCCTGGAAGCCTTGGACTTGTACTCCAGCTATTCCCTACTGAGGAACCTTGGAACACTTTTGGACTCTGGAAACCTGCTGTTTGGTGAATCCATGTTTGCAGAGGAATTACGGTACAGAAAAGAGATCCTGAACCTGCTTTGGAGATTTATTGTAGTGCTTGAAGTTACTCTGGCCTGCTGTGTCTCCTGTCGCTGTTCCTGCAAACTGTGTGAACTTTTCAGCATGCTTGTATGAAGTAATACAAGTCATTTAATTTCAACCTATGTCTCCTGTGTTTTCCTCGCACCCAAGCACAAGACGCTATAGGAACTGTACACTATACATGACAAGATTCAGGAGCCAATGTTTAGTGTCTGCTGGGTCTGGGAAAGCAGTGTCTGCTGTGACTGTGGATATCAGATGTCCGTTTAATACCTTATGTGATGACAGTGGTTGTGACTTCTCACAACCACTCCAGGTGAGCGCATTCCCTTAAAATTTTACTCTGGAGTGTTACCACAGGTAAACACTATGTTTTTTTTTTTCCTTTCCTCTTCTCCTTCCAGCACTTCTGCCTTAAAAGATCTGGAAGATGGAGGCCCGCATAAAGGAACTTTGCGGAGTGACTGATACAATCCTTTCAGATGTACAGACTTTAAAAACCCGTTTTGCAAGCCTACAGGACCTCACTAATCATAATTTGCAAGTGTTTGGACAGACTACCCAGGAATTGCGAGCCAGGATTGAGGCTCTAGAGGAACGAGCCCAGGCTCCTGCCATAACCCCAAGTTCTGGGATCCCCAAATTACCTCCTTTTCGTTTTGGCGGTGAACGTGAGAAATTCAGGGGATTTATTAATCAATGTAATTTATTTTTCTCTGCACATGCTTCACAATTTCCCACTGAACGATCCAAAGTGCTTACTATAATCATGTTGCTTACCAATAAGGCTTTGATGTGGGCAAACCCTCTGATTGAGACTGAGGATGATTGTTTGTATCACCTTGATGCTTTTATTTCAGCCATGGGGCAGGTGTTTGATGACCCCAATCGAGGTGCAACAGCTGAAGCAGCCATGTTAACTTTG
Organism: Oophaga sylvatica; assembly: GCA_033576555.1. Taxonomy (NCBI): domain Eukaryota; kingdom Metazoa; phylum Chordata; class Amphibia; order Anura; family Dendrobatidae; genus Oophaga; species Oophaga sylvatica. The sequence goes on along the minus strand of JARQOD010000006.1, from coordinate 220,393,283 downwards.
CGCCAAGGTAAGCGTTCAGTAGCCGAATATGCCCTGGATTTCAGGAGATGGGCTCTTGATACCACTTGGGACACTTCCGCTAAAAAATCTATTTTTCGGAAAGGGTTGTCTCCACTGATTAAGGATGAACTTGCTCGTGCCGACCCTCCCACTGCGTTAGGTGACTTTATTAACTATTGTATCCGTATTGATGCTCGTCTGACTGAACGCAGACAAGAGAGATGGTTCGAAAATAATCGCACTAACCTTTTACTACCTCCCTCCTCAGCTAAGGAACCTTTGAGTAGGATCACAAGGGAACCAGAACCTGAACCCATGCAGGTGGACTCTTTACAAAGACGGGTTAGTGATGCACGCAAAGAACATCGTATAAAGGAAAATCTATGTTTCTACTGTGGTAAGTCAGGGCACTTCATTATAAACTGCCCCAGCCGTTCTCGTAAGACTACTGCAGCAGTCATTCACTGTGAGTGTTGCGAGAGGAGCTCTGTCATGTCCGAGCCTCAGGCTCCAGAGAGATCTGCTGCAAGAGATCTTGATTTCTCGGACTTAAACTCTGTTAGTTCTGGGGACGATGACGGTATAAACGCTGCAATTTTTCAAGTTTCCTCAGCGGTGTCCCAGCTGAGTTGTAAAAGAAACAATTCTCATTGCTTCCTTTCCATCAAACTCTGGGTTGACTCAGTCTGGGTGTCTAGCTCTGCTATGATCGACTCAGGAGCAAGTGGAAATTTTATGGATATCTCCTTTGCTCTGAAACAGGGGATACGTTCAGTGAAGAAGGCTACTCCAGTACAGATGGAGACTGTGGATGGCTCTCTACTGACTTCTGGACCAGTGGATCAAGAAACAGAGCCTTTGATGGTCCTTATGGGTAAAGATCATCAGGAGAAAATGTCTTTTATGCTTATCTCTCTCCCCACTTTCCCATTATTCTAGGGCTACCATGGCTGCAGGCGCAGAATCCTACGATTAACTGGGAGACCAAGGAATTACACTTTCCGGAGAAACAGATGAGTCAAGGAGTTTCAGCTTGCTCTGTTCCTAAAGGAACCATGTCAGTCCCTGAACTACCAGCTGTATACCAGGACTATGTGGATTTATGTGACAAGAAGAACGCTGATCAGCTTCTCCTCCACCGTCCATATGATTGTCCAATTGAATTATTGCCTGGAGCCGAGATACCTTTTGGTAAGATCTACCCCCTAGCGGGGCCCGAGCTAAAAGCTTTGAAGGATTATATAGACGAAAATTTAGCCAAGGGCTTCATACGCCCCTCTTCATCTCCCGCAGGTGCACCCATATTCTTTGTGAAGAAGAAAGATGGATCTCTGAGACCCTGCATAGACTATAGGGAACTCAATAAGGTTACTATTAGAAACCGTTATCCATTGCCTTTAATCCCTGAATTGTTGGAGAGAGTGCGGCATGCCAAAATTTTCTCTAAACTGGATCTCCGTGGGGCCTATAACTTGGTCCGTATTAGACCTGGGGATGAATGGAAGACTGCTTTCAGGTCACGCTATGGACACTTTGAATATCTAGTTATGCCTTTGGTCTGAGTACCGCCCCAGCCACTTTCCAACACTTCGTGAATGATATCTTCAGGGATCTCCTAGATACATTTGTGGTGTATTATCTGGATGATATTCTATTTTTTTCTAACTCCACAAAGGAACATCATGGACATGTGAGAATGGTCTTAGAACGCCTAAGACAAAACCATCTCTACATCAAACTTGAAAAATGTGAATTCCATAGGACCGAAATTCAATTTCTGGGTATGTACTATCTACGCAAGGGATTAGTATGGATGGAAGCAAGACCCAAGCCATCAAGGATTGGCCAATTCCTAGAAATGTGAAGGAGGTGCAGCGTTTCATCGGGTTTGCCAACTTCTATAGACGTTTCATTAAGAATTTTTCTG
>JARQOD010000006.1:220230153-220391256 GCA_033576555.1 Oophaga sylvatica | reverse complement strand
GCGCTACTGCACACTAACTGTACAGCTAATCGCTATCAGCACAAGCACAGAATAATTTTTTTTTCCTGCCTAACGCTCTCCCTACTGAGAAACAGAGCCAGCAACCTCTCCCTACGCTAAGATCGGCAGAACTAAAATGGCGGTCGGTGGTGAGGGCTTTTATAGGCACTGTGACGCCACACAAAGCAAGCCAATCACTGCAATGCCATTCTCTAAGATGGTGGTGGCCACTGCGCATGTCATCCCGTTCCCCACAGTGTACGTCCTTGATCATAGGTTGAGAAAAGGTGCCTGCAAGCATTATGGGAAAACAGACTTTGGCGCTCGGGTCACCGAACGCATGGCTGACCTCACGCTATGGTCGGGTTTCGCTCTGCGAAAAACGATTTTGGCAAAAGCCGGTGTTTTTTTTAATCTGACAGACCTGTTTCACTCAACTCTACTCTGGACTAAAAGTCCGAGATGTGTTCACCATGTATTTTGTTTCACCAGTGGGATCTACTCCTCTTGCCAATGCCTTTTCTATGTAGTGTATTTGTTTGTTTGTTTTTTTGATAAAAACATTATTATTGAGATTTTTGGTGTGTGAGTGTGAGTGTGTGTGTGTGTGTTTACATTCATGGCCAAAAGTTTTGAGAATGACACAAATATTATATTTTCACATGATCTGCTGCCCTCTGGTTTTTATGTGTGTTTGACAGATGTTTTTTTATCACAGACAGAAATATAATAATTGCAAACATATGAGTAACAAAGCTTATATTGACAGTTAGAATGAGTTAATGCAGCAAGTCAATATTTGCAGTGTTGACCCTTCTTCTTCAGGACCTCTGCAATTCTCCCTGGCATGCTCTCAATCAACTTCTGGACCAAATCCTGACTGATAGCAGTCCATTCTTGCACAATCATTGCTTTCATTTTGTCAGAATTTTTAGGTTTTTGTTTGTCCACCCGTCTCTTGATGATTGACCACAAGTTCTCAATGGGATTAAGATCTGGGGAGTTTCCAGGCCATGGACCCAAAATCTCTATGTTTTGTTCCCTGAGCCATTTAGTTATCACCTTTGCTTTTTGGCAAGGTGCTCCATCATGCTGGAAAAGGCATTGTTGATTGCCAAACTGCTCTTGGAGGGTTGGGAGAAGTTGCTCTTGGAGGACATTCTGGTACCATTCTTTATTCATGGCTGTGTTTTTAGGCAAGACTGTGAGAGAGCCGATTCCCTTGGTTGAGAAGCAACCCCACACATGAATGGTTTCAGGATGCTTAACAGTTGGCATGAGACAAGACTGGTGGTAGCGCTCACCTTGTCTTCTCCGAATGAGGCGTTTTCCTGATGTCCCAAACAATCGAAAAGGGGATTCATCAGAGAAAATAACTTTACCCCAGTCCTCAGCAGTCCACTGCCTGTACCTTTTGCAGACTATCAGTCTGTCCATGATGTTTTTTCTGGAGAAGTGGCTTCTTTGCTGCACTCCTTGAGACCAGGCCTTGCTCCAAGAGTCTCCGCCTCACAGTGCGTGCAGATGCACTCACACCTGCCTGCTGCCATTCCTGAGCAAGCTCTGCACTGCTGGTAGCCCGATCCCGCAGCTGAAACACTTTTAAGAGACGGTCCTGGCGCTTGCTGGTCTTTCTTGGGCGCCCTGGAGCCTTTTTGGCAACAATGGAACCTCTCTCCTTGAAGTTCTTGATGATGCGATAGATTGTTGACTGAGGTGCAGTCTTTCTAGCTGCGATACTCTTCCCTATTAGGCCATTTTTGTGCATTGCCATGATGACTGCACGTGTTTCTTTAGAGATAACCATGGTTAACAGAAGAGAAACAATGATGCCAAGCACCAGCCTCCTTTTAAAGTGTCCAGTGGTGTCATTCTTACTTAATCATGACAGATTGATCTCCAGCCATGTCCTCATCAACACCCACACCTGTGTTAATGGAGCAATCACTGAAAAGAGGTTAGCTTGTCCTTTTAAGGCAGGGCTGCAATGATGTTGAAATGTGTTTTGGGGGATAAAGTTCATTTTCTAGCCAAATATTGACTTTGCAAGTAATTGCTGTTAAGCTGATCACTCTTTATAACATTCTGAAGTATATGCAAATTGCCATTAGAAAAAGTGAAGCAGTAGACTTTGTAAAAATTAATATTTGTGTCATTCTCAAAACTTTTGGCCATGACTGTACTTACTGCCATCATGTTTGATTTTCAGAAAGCTACACATTATCTACCATGTACTATCATAAACAACCACTCATATCAAATTAACTGTTTTAATTCTTTTTATTTGTTTTTTAAAAAATAACTGACCATATTTTTCCATATAGCATAATGTGAACATCACTAGAGTTGAGCGAAACAGGTCGGTCAGATTCATAAGTCGCCGACTTTCGCCACAGTCGGGTTTTGTTGACCGAAACACGACCATAGCGTGCAGTCGTCCATGCGGTCGGCAAAACGAGCGCTAAAGTCGGTTTTCTCAGAATGCTTTCAGGCACCTTTTTTCAGCCAATGAGCAAGGACGTACACTGTGGGCAATGAGATGACATGTGCAGCGTCCACCTCCATCTTAGAGAAGAGCATTGCAGTGATTGGCTTGGTTTGGGGGGCGTCATAGTGTCTATAAAAGCACTGACCGCCGACCTCCATTTTACTTCTGCTGATCTTAACAATAGGGAGAGGTTGCTGACGCTGTTTATCAGTAGGGAGAGAGTTAGGGCTGGAAAGAGAAGTTCTTCTGTGATTGTGCTGATAACAATTGTGCTGTACAGTTAGTGTGCAGTGACAAGGGAGGATTTTCTTGTGTGCTGCAGTGCTGGTTATTAGGCTGCCTGATAGCTGTATTGCTGTGTGTACACTGCTGTGCAGACTGCTTTTTACACAGCACTAATACTTTTATTCTTTTTTTCTGCACAGTTACCGACCTTTCCATTTTTCCCACACCGTATAGAGCTGTACGCTCATCACACACTACCGTGTACCGGCTGGCATCACGGACAAATACATGCTGACTGTGTGTGACTCCGGAAATATATACGGAGATTTAAATTTTCCCCTACACCATACACAGCTGTCTGTTTCTGATACAGTACCGTAAATCTGCTCTTTGTACAGGTCCTTCTCAAAAATTAGCATATAGTGCTAAATTTCATTATTTTCCATAATGTAATGATTAAAATTAAACTTTCATATATTTTAGATTCATTACACACCAACTGAAATTTTTCAGGTCTTTTATTGTTTTAATACTGATGATTTTGGCATACAGCTCATGAAAACCCAAAAATCCTGTCTCAAAAAATTAGCATATTTCATCCGTCCAATAAAATAAAAGTGTTTAAAACAAAATAAAAAAAACCCCATCAAATAATAATGTTCAGTTATGCACTCAATACTTGGTCGGGAATCCTTTTGCAGAAATGACTGCTTCAATGCGGCGTGGCATGGAGGCAATCAGCCTGTGACACTGCTGAGGTGTTATGGAGGCCCAGGATGCTTTGATAGCGGCCTTAAGCTCATCCAGAGTGTTGGGTCTTGCGTCTCTCAACTTTCTCTTCACAATATCCCACAGATTCTCTATGGGGTTCAGGTCAGGAGAGTTGGCAGGCCAATTGAGCACAGTAATACCATGGTCAGTAAACCATTTACCAGTGGTTTTGGCACTGTGAGCAGGTGCCAGGTCGTGCTGAAAAATGAAATCTTCATCTCCATAAAGCATTTCAGCCGATGGAAGCATGAAGTGCTCCAAAATCTCCTGATAGCTAGCTGCATTGACCCTGCCCTTGATGAAACACAGTGGACCAACACCAGCAGCTGACATGGCACCCCACACCATCACTGACTGTGGGTACTTGACACTGGACTTCAGGCATTTTGGCATTTCCTTCTCCCCAGTCTTCCTCCAGACTCTGGCACCTTGATTTCCGAATGACATGCAAAATTTGCTTTCATCAGAAAAAAGTACTTGGGACCACTTAGCAACAGTCCAGTGCTGCTTCTCTGTAGCCCAGTGCTGCTTCTCTGTTTCTTGTTCAAAAGTGGCTTTACCTGGGGAATGCGGCACCTGTAGCCCATTTCCTGCACACGCCTGTGCACGGTGGCTCTGGATGTTTCTACTCCAGACTCAGTCCACTGCTTCCGCAGGTCCCCCAAGGTCTGGAATCGGTCCTTCTCCACAATCTTCCTCAGGGTCCGGTCACCTCTTCTCGTTGTACAGTGTTTTCTGCCACATTGTTTCCTTCCAACAGACTTCCCATTGAGGTGCCTTGATACAGCACTCTGGGAACAGCTTAATTGTTCAGAAATTTCTTTCTGGGTCTTACCCTCTTGCTTGAGGGTGTCAATGATGGCCTTCTGGACATCATTCAGGTCGGCAGTCTTACCCATGATGGCAGTTTTGAGTAATGAACCAGGCAGGGAGTTTTTAAAAGCCTCAGGAATCTTTTGCATGTGTTTAGAGTTAATTAGTTGATTCAGAAGATTAGGGTAATAGCTCGTTTAGAGAACCTTTTCTTGATATGCTAATTTTTTTGAGACAGGATTTTTGGGTTTTCATGAGCTGTATGCCAAAATCATCAGTATTAAAACAATAAAAGACCTGAAAAATTTCAGTTGGTGTGTAATGAATCTAAAATATATGAAAGTTTAATTTTAATCATTACATTATGGAAAATAATGAAATTTAGCACTATATGCTAATTTTTGAGAAGGACCTGTATTACGGTCAAATCCATACTGAGTGAGCGTCTGTGTGTGACTCCGGAAATATATACGGAGATTTAAATTTTCCTCTAAACTGTATACAGCTGTCCGCTTCAGATACAGTACCGTATATCTGCTCTTTGTATTATGATGAAATCCATACTGAGAGAGCGTCTGTGTGTGACTCCGGAAATATATACGGAGATTTAAATTTTTCCCTACACTGTATACAGCTGTACACTCCTCATACAGTACCATATATCTGCTGGTATTTTTGTACAATTTCCCAAACATGAGGAAGTATGGTGGAAGATGCCGTGGACCTGGGTGGGGGGCCAGCTGGTACTGATGGTGGTGGTGGTGCATCTGCTGGTAGTACCAAAAGCACAATAGCACCTAAGGCAGGAGGTGTTGAGCCTGAATCATCGTCTGGCTCCTGAAGGCCTGGAAGGCTCCCTTTTCTGGGAGTATGTAAACCGCTTTTAAAGCCAGAGCATCAGGAACAGGTTTTGGCTTACATTGCCAAAACAGCCTCCAGCTCTATCGCCTCCTCTTCTGAAGTTTCAAAAAATGCAAGCACTGAGTTGTCAGTGCAGGCTTCTGGTCAGGAACAACACCTTTCCTTGTGTCCTTGACCTCCACCAAAATTGAAGGATGCGGCAGGCACACTTCAGATTACTCCCTGGAGCTCTTTTCACTTAACATGCCATGGTTATCAAGTCAAATCCTGAATTCCCCAGTCCAAGATGAATATGACATGGAGTGCACTGATGCACAGCCACTGCTATATGATTCTGCTGGTACATTCACACAGAGCACTGCATTGCCCTCGCAGTCTACTGAGCCAGATTCTGACACTGATGAAACTCAGGTGCCCCTTCCCGTATACTATACCAACTTACACGGTGACACAGAGGAAGGTGCAGATGAAATTGAAGAGGAGGTGATGGATGACCCAGTTATTGACCCGGATTGGCATTCACTGGGGGGAAGAGGGTGCTGCTGGCAATAGCTCAGAAGAGGAGGAGAATCCGCAGCAGGCATCGACATCTCAGCTGTGGTTATCTGGCAGGCCCGTAGCAGTCCAAAAACGTGTTAAAAAAAACAAAGAGTTGCAGGACAGCTTGGCCAGATTGTCAAATTAGCACAGTGTGGAAGCCCTGAAAAATTATCCCATTGTAGTAAGATAGCAGTGTGGCACTTTCTTGACCAAAATCCAATTGATGAGGCAAAGGTTATCTGTAAAAGTGGGGAAGGACCTTTAACCGAGTGAAAAATCTCTGAAATTTGAATACCAGTTGCATGCTTAGACATGGAAACACCATGCACTTGCAAGCGTGGAAGGACTACAAAACCTCACTGGCTTTGAATGCCTACATTGCCAAACTGATCTCATTAGAGATGATGCCCTTCTGTTTGGTTGAAAGTGCAGCGTTCCGAGAGCTCATGGCTTACGCTGTCCCACACTATGACCTACCCGGTCGGCACTTCTTTTCTAGAAAAGCCATCCCTGCCCTCCACCTGCATGTGAAAGACTGCATTGTCCATGCACTCAAACAATCAGTGAGTGGAAAGGTGCACCTCACAACAGATGCATGGGCCAGTAGGCATGGCCAGGGCCATTACGTGTCCATCACTGCGCACTGGGTTAATGTGGTGGATGCAGGGTCCACAGGGGACAGCGGCGGTGGGACAGTGCTGCCTAGCCCATGGCATAGGCAACAGTTGTCTGTAGACATTCGACCCTCCTCCTCCTCCAGAAGCGAAAGCTCGTCGACAGAGCGCAGTCGCATGAGCACTCCATCCACAGCTGCCAGTGTTGCACACAAGGTGTCCCACTATCGAACAGCTAGTGGTAAGCGTCAGCAGGCTGTTTTAAGATGATTTCTTTGGGTGACAACAGACACACCACAGAGGTACATGCCGACTACTTGAAGCGAGAAATTGAGTCATAGCTGGGCAGTCTACATCTTGAGCCAGGCAAGGTAGCCAGTGATAACGACCGTAATTTTGTGGTGGCCATAGCCCTGGCAAACCTCAGACCCATATTTGCCTGGCTCACACCTTGAACCTGTTGGTGCAGTATTTCATAAATAATTATCCAGAGTTACCAACCCTGCTCCACAAGGTGCGAAGACTGTGCTCACACATCCATCGCTCGCCCGTAGACTCCAGTCGTATGCAGAGGCTGCAGCAATCGCTCCACCTCCCCAAGCACCGCCAAATCATTGACATTGCAACAGGGTGGAACTCCACCATGCACATGGTTGAGAGCTGTGCAAACAGAGGCAGGCTGTAATGCATTTGTGGGAGGATACACGGGCAGGCAGTTTGAGGGCAGACATAGAGTTGTTGGGTGTGCAGTGGTCAAAACTGAAAGACCTCTGTAAAATCCTTCAGTGTTTTGAGGAATGCACACGGCTGGTAAGCGCAGACGACGCCATCGTAAGCATGAGCATCCCACTTATGCGTCTGCTCATGCAAACTTTGACTCACATTAAGGATCAGGTGTTTGCAGTGGAGGAGGAGGAGGGAAGCCTTGATGACAGTCAGGCATTGTCTGCTCAGGGAACTGTCCTGGATGAGGTGGAGGAAGAAAAGGAAGAGGAGGAGAGGATGAGGGTGATGATTATTTTGGGAGGAGGATGCTTCTCAGGGGCAAGAGGAAATGTTGGCTTGCCAAGGTCAGTTACAGGGTTTGTCGTGACTGGAGGGATGTGAATTTGGCAGAAAGTGCTCCTCCACCCACCACTGGCAGTGCATCACTGACACCAGGAACATTGACACACATGTGTGATTATGTCTTGATGATCCTAAAGAGGGACCCCCACATTGCCAAAATTATGAAGGATGATGACTACTGGTTGGCTAGCATCCTCGATCAACACTATGAAGGCAAATTACAGAACATCATGCCACAGGAGAACCTAGAGCTAATATTGGCGAACAAGCAAGCAACTCGGGTAAACCGTTTGTTAGAGGCATTCCCAGCACACAGTAGCGGTGCAGGTTCTACCACGAGCTGTACTGGGCCAAATGGAAGAGGTGTTCGTGGTGCACACAGCCGAAGTGGCATTGGAGACAGGGGTATCATGCCCTTGTTGTGGTCTGATTTCTCGAGTGACGCTCACACGACTGGTAATCCTGAATCGATTGCAACAGACAGGACACAGCAGTTGTCAACTATGGTTCAAAATTGCCTCTGCTCCCCTATCGATGTTCTCCCTCACAGTTCATTCCCCTTTGACTACTGGGCCTGTAAACTGGACACCTGGCCTGAATTGACACAATATGCCTTACAGGAGCTCGCTTGCCCTGCTGGTAGTGTGCTATCAGAAAGAGTCTTCAGTGCTGCTGGATCAAACCTGACAGAAAGAAGGACCCGGCTGTCGATCCATAATGTTGGTGATCTCACTTTCATTAAAATGAACCATGCCTGGGTTTCAAAGTATTTTGTACCACCTTCCCCTGATGACACATAGGTTGCCAGCAAAATGGCTCGCTTTGTCTTCCTCTTCCTCTGTCTTCTCCAATTCCTCCATTTGCAGCTGATGAACGTCCAGCATACACCTCAACATATGCCAGTTTTTCCACCTCCCTAACTGAGCTGCACCCCCCCAGGGCCGGCGTCAGCACCTGGCGCACCCGGGCAAGTGCCGGGGCCCTGAGCAGGTGGGGGGCCCACTCGCTGTCAGAGACACAGGCGTGCTATGAGGGGCCCTGTGCCAGTGCCGGCGCACACGAGTGGGCCCCCCCGCTTGCTCAGGGCCCCAGCACTTGCAATACTTACCTCTCCCTGCTCCACCGCTGTGACGTCTTCCGCGTTTCCTGACAGTGACATTCAGTTCAGAGAGCACGATGACGTCACGTCTGTGCGCCCTTTGCCTGAACAGTCACAGTGCAGATTGCAGGAAGATGGTGACGCTGAGGAGTCCAGAGTAGAACAGTGCCCAGCGAGGAGAGGTATTTCATTTTTTTTTAATGTCTGGAGCAATATATGGGGAGCATTATACACTGGAGAATTATATATGGGGCCCATCATACACTTGAGCATTATAAATGGGGCCCATTATACACTGGAGCATCATATATGGGGCCCATTATATACTGGAGCATCACATGGAGCCCATTATATGTGGAGCATTATATATGGTGACCTCTATATTTGGAGCATTATTTGGGGCTCATCATACTCTGGAGCATCATATATTAGGCCCATCATAAACTAGATCATCATATGGGGTTCATTATTTATGGGGCATCATTAAGGGCCTTTTATATATGGAGCATCATATGGAGCACCTATGGGGCCTATTCTGTATGGAGCATTATATGGAGCCCATTCTGTATGGAGCAATATATGGGGCTCATTATTCTGTGTAGAGCAATATATTAGGCTCATTATTCTGTATGGCGCACTATGTGGTGCCCATAATACTGTATGGAGGACTATACTGTCCGGTTTTTGCGCTATTGTAGAATTTAGAATAGATATTACTCATGTAATGTAATAAGTGAAGTATTTGGCATTGTACTATACCTATATTTCTCTGCCGTATTGGAGCATCATGAATTGTGGTGTGTATTAAAGGGGCCCACTGAGACTCTTTCGCCCAGGGCCCACGAAAACCTGGAGCCAGCCCTGTCCCCCCACAACTTTAGCCAAATAACCCCCAGTTTTCAATGCATTACTATTATTATAAAGTAAATTAAGGTTGACAAGCTTAAGTATTAAGAATTGATGTCGTTGGCATTGAAATGGGCACTGTAGGTGTGTTTACTGTCCTCCACTCACTGGCGATTGTTATTCACCATTGACTTGCATTGGGGTCGGGTTTAGCTTTTGGCCGAACTTCGATTTTGCAGTGATTTAGTCAGCCGATCTCGTTCATCTCGACTTTTGGTAAAGTCGGATGGTCCTAAACCCGACACTACCCTCCCGGAGGCAAAGTCGCTCATCTCTACACATCATGTTTGTCATAAAATATATACAAAATAAAAGTTAAATAATACATAAATAAAATATAAGGCAGTTACAAGTTTCGTGACAAAAATAAAAACATACAAGTTTTGGTATGTTGAGGGTGGAGAAGGCGGGAGTCCTGCTTGGGTGTTTGGCATTGATTGTTGGGTAACCTCACTGTCACCCAGTGTGCTGACAGAAGTTGCTTGGGCCTGTTGCATCATGGCAGGATCTTGCTGTGGGTTAGAGTAGTGGTAGGCAGGATATTGAAGGTAGTCATGACTGTAGGGCTGGGCAATTTGACCATAACCCCCAATATGGCCATGTTGACCATACCCATGTTGGGGCCAGCCTCCAACATGGGTTCTGGTAAAATGACCATATTGGCCAGGTGCGCTCTGGCCCATATATTGGACCTGGTGAGGCCAATTTTGGGTAAGGGCATACTGTGGCGGAGGTGTTGGCAACCGTGGAGGAGGAAGCTCAGACACTGATTGACCCTGCACTTCATGTCTTTCCAGCATTTGAATTTGGTTGTTACTGGAAAGCTGTCACCTTTCCAAAAATTTAAATACTGAGTTGGGATTTTTGGGTGGTGTGCAGGCATCAATCACTATCTGGATTGCCCCTCTGGCAAGCAGCCTGAACTCACGGGGAATTGGCCTGATGTACCGTGCCAGACTGCAGCCATAAGCTTCCTCCCCATCATCATGAGCAGCTCTTGCCAAGTAGTCCAGCACACCAGTGTCCATCTGCCTCCTGGTTCCTGTAGCTGCTCATTCTCTCCTGCGCCGACCACACAGAGGCAAGGTGAGGCTACTACTGTTGCCCTGGTCCTCTGGATTTTAATCCTGGGTTGCAGATGCCGGTGGTGGTGGTTGGGTGCAGCTTGAAGCTGCTGAATATGGTCCAGGCCCTTCAGCACCAACACCCACTGGATCGATGAAAATCTCCGAGTTGAAACCCGTCTCCCTCTCTGTAAGGTTAGAGTTGGAGCTTTATTAAATAAAAAAAAATCCTATTTGACCCAAACCGCATGACTAGAATGCTGTTTAAAGGCATGCACTTATGGTCTCAGATCCATAACAGGAGCTAGGAAATTGAGCCTCTCAAAATAAATGTATTAGCGCTTTGTGGGTGCGCCATCTCCACTTCTTGCCAGATGCTGTCTCTCCCGCCTATATTGGTCCCTACAGCTGTGCCAACATCTTGGCACATCACTCACTGCAATGTAAGATAAAACACACCTGTTCAGTCAAACAATGTGTTTATATTTAAACATTGAGACATTAAAATGTGGCCTTATACTTTGCAAGTGTAAACTGTAAAGGAGGCCATATATTTTGACTACAATATAACATAGGAAGAGTTGTAAAATTAAATTGCACACACATTTGATTATTTTACTTTACACATTTTAGTTTTATTGTACTTACTAATTTGTTCTTTGTCCTCATGAGATCATTCCTCATAATCCGGGAACAACTTGGTACAGATGCATCTCCACGCTGCCTCCTTGCATGCCCGGTCCGCATAGTGGGCGTCCCTCTGATCCCATAGTTCTGACCTCTCTTGGACTAGAGCTATGAGCATATCGACATTAATTACTGTCGACATGATGGAGAAATCCATGGAGGCGTTCTTTCTGCTTTTCTTGCACTAGTTGCCAGTCAAATTTGATTGCCAAAGCTTCCTCACAATGCCTGATGCAATTTCCTGTGACCTGGAGAAGTCTTGCGTATTTCTCGCAAGTCACATGTGTGGAACGTGTGCAATCCGTTTTTTTCTCACACCCATAGACTTGCATTGGCAAGTCTCGGCCGTAATATGGTGCAAATCGCAGCATGCTGCAATTTCTCTCGCACGTATAAAACGGGCGAGAAAATATTGAATGATGGAAGCTGCCCCATAGATTAACATTGGTCTGAGTGCAATGTGATTTTTTTATCGCATAGCACTCGTCCGTATTTTTTGCTAGTGTGACTTCGGCCTTAAGCATACAAAAACAAAACCAAAATGGATTTTCCAGGGAAATATGTTAAGGAACATCCTTTCCAGGTTAATGACTTGTATATAAGGCAAATTAAATAATCAAAAACAAAAATGTTCCTCTACACCTTGGGACATGTTCACACGCAGCGTTTTTGATTAGTTTTTGAATTTTTGCATTGCTTTCAACCAAGACAAATGCATTCACTGGGAAATGTAATTTTAACATTTTACAACCTTATCTGGCCATGTGGTGTGTGACACATCTTCAGACACATCCTGTTTCATTTGTGAAGGAGGGATTCTGAAAGTCACAAAGTCTATTCTTATAGGAACATCGCTTTAGGCTTTTACTATTCTTAAAGGGCCAACAGTCAGCCCTCACTATTCTTAGAGAGCCATCAGCCGGCTATTCTTTGTTGTTCCCATTATTAAACAGTGGGTCTCCTATACTGTTATTGCATATGCAGTGAGTGGCAGTACTGCCCAAAATTTGGACGCACCCCAATAGCCCTTGGAAGGGATGTGGAGGATGGCCTCTTAAAAAATTGTACCCATTATTAGGAAGTGGGTCTCCCATAGTGTATGCCTATGCAGTGAATGCAAGGGCTGCCAAATATTTGGAGTCACTCCAATACCCCTTGGAAGAAACATGGAGGTGGGCTTCATAAAAAAAAATATTTCAATTATTAGTAAGTTGGTCTGCCATAGTGTTTGCCTATGCAGTGAATGCAAGGGCAGCCAAAAATTTTGAAGGCATTCCAATGCCCCTTTGAAGAGATGTAGAGGAGAGCCTCATGAAAACATGTCCTCATTATTAGGAAGTGGATCTCCCATAGTGTTTGCCCATGCAGTGAATGCAAGGGCTGTCAAAAATTTGGAGGCACTCCAATGCCCCTTTGAAGAGACGTAGAAGGCCTCATGAAAAAATATTTCAATTAATTAGGAATTGAGTCTCCCATAGTGTTTGCCCATGCAGTGAATGCAAGGGCTGCTAAAAATTTTGTAGGCACTCCATTGCCCCTTTGAAGAGATGTAGATGAAGGCCTAATGAAAAAATCTTACCATTATTAGGAAGTGGGTCTCCCATAGTATTTGCCTATGCAGTGAATACAAGGGCTGCCAAAAATTTGAAGGCACTCCAATGCTCCATTGAATAGTCATAGAGAAGGGCCTCATGAAAAAATGTTCCCATTATTAGGAAGTGGGTCTCCCATAGTGTTTGCCTATGCAGTTAATGCAAGGGTTACAACATATTTGGAGTCACTCCAATGCCCCTTGGAAGAGATTTGGAGGGCCTTATAAAAAAAATGTTCCCATTAGAAAGGAGCGGGTCTCCTACACTTGTGATGCCCATTCACTAAGTATGTGGGCTGACAAACATTACCCCTGGGGGTTAACATGAACATACTGTATACCAATTTTTTTTTTACGGGCATCATAAACAACATTGAAAAAAGTTATGTAGGTGTTTCATCATGAATCACGGTCACCCTGGTGACATGGTGTTGGAGGATGACGATGAGGAGAAGGAGGATTACAACAGCAAATTGCCAAATTCAGGAAGCGTATAACCATTTGTGGGTGTGAAGAGGTGCATGGGAATAGACCTCCCAAAAAAAGACACTGGATTTGAGTTTGTTACGCTGCTATCATTCGTTAGTGTTGAGAAGTCTGGCACAATCCAGCCCTTGTTCATTTTTATAAGTGTCAGCCTGTCAGCATTTTCCTTTGAGAGGCGGATGCGCTTTTCAATTGCATTTCCATGGATTGCACTAAAAACCCGCTCTGACAAAACACTGGTGGCAGTGCAGGCCAGAAACTCCAAGGCGTGGAGAGCCAGTTCATGCCATGTGTCTAGCTTGGATACCCTATAATTGTAATGCACAGAAGAATCACGGAGGATGTTGGTAGAGTCAGCAAGGAACTCCCTCAGCATCTTCCCAAACTTTGCACTCCTTGTGAGTGTACCCCGCTATTCAGGACCAGTGCAATGGGAGGGTCTGAGAAAACGCTCCCAGAGCCTTGCTAGTGTTCCCCTGTCTCTGCTGGATTGGAGTTGTGTCTTTCTCACCTTTACTCCTTGATTGTCCAACGAACTGTCACCTGTCACATTTCAAATGAGAATTTTTTTAATAATTCCACAAACAGGGCCTTATGGTACTGCCCCATTTTAGTAGACCTGTCTACCTCGGGAATAAGAGATAGAAAGTTCTCCTTGTGACGTGGGTTTAAAAGTGTCACCAAACAGTAATGACTGTCACCTAAAATTTGGAGAACATGAGGGTCACGGGAAAGGCAGAGTAACATAAACTCATCCATGCATGCCAGACTGCTAACAGGCAAGACTTCCATGTCTTCACCAAAAGGATGACTGACCGTGCTCTCCTCCTCATCCCTGTACTCATGCCATCCACACTGAACAGATGGTATGATAGTTGTGCAGGTAGTACTCTCTATAGTGCATGAAACTAGCTCCTGTTCTTTCTCCTCCTCCTCTTCCTCATTGTCACCCAATGAGGCTGTGGGCTGTGTGTGATCACCCTGTATGTTTTCTTGCTCCATCTCATCGTGCTCCGCCTGTAATGCATCCTCATTGATTGTGAGCAGAGAGCATTTCAGAATACAAAGAAGTAGGATTTTTATGCTAATTATTGCGTCATCGCTGCTCAACATCTTGGTGGAGTCCTCAAAATTTTGGAGAATGGTACATATGTCTGACATCCATGTCCACTACTGAAGTCTTATGTGTGGAGTCAGAACTGAATACCGATGGCCTTGTTGATGCTGGTAGTGAACAACTGCCCTCTTCTGCTCACAAATCCTTCCCAACATCTGCAGTGTAGAGTTCCAACGCGTGTGGACATCACACAACAGTCGGTGAGCCAGAAGCTGCAAACGCTGCTGAAGCATGGCTAGTGAGGCAGAAGCTGTAGCTAACTTTCTAAAATGGGCACATAGGCGGCATTCTTTAACAAACAGATCCGGCATCTCCTTGTAGGTTTTGAGAAATCGCTGATCCACGAGATTAAGCACATGGGGCGGGCATGGTACATGTTTGAGCTCACCTCGCCTCAGAGCCTCCACCAGCTTCCGGTCACTATCACACACGACCATGCCAGGCTGTAGGTTCAGTGGTATCAGCCACAGATCTGCCTGCTTTTTCAGAGCTGTCCACAACTTTTCAGCATTGTGCTGTTTGTCACCTAAGCATATTTACTTCAGCACAGCCTGTTGCCGCTTGGATGAGGTAGTTCTGCAGTGCTTCCAGCTTGTGACTGATGTGATCATTTCGGAGATCGAGGCTGAAGAGGAGGATGAGGATAAGGTGAAGGAGCTGTAGACTGTAGAGGCAGCCCTGATTGACAAAGGGCCCGCAATCCTCAGCATCGGGAGGACGTATTCCATCCCAAGGACCAACTGGGTCTCAGTTTCCACTATGTTAATCCAGTGTGTCGTCAGCAAGATGTACCGTCCCTGCCCACAAGCACTTGTTCACATGTCCATGTTTAGTTGGACTTTTCCAGTAACTGCATTGTTGAGGGCATGGCTAATGTGGGACACGCGCTTGTGTAATGCAGGCACGGCACAACGGTAGGAATAGTGGAAGCTGGGGACCGAGTACCGAGGGACGGCCGCCGCCATCAGATTGCAGAAAGCTTCCATCTCCACAAGTCTATAAGGCAACATTTTGAGCATAAACAGTCGTGCTATGTGGAAATATAGTAGCGTGGCTTGTGGGCCATTGGCTGTGTATTTGCGCTTGCATTCCATGGATTGGGGCATGGACAACTGAATGCTACACTGGGACAAGGATGTGGACGTGCAGGCTGATGGCGGTAGTTGAGTGTGTGCAACGACAGGTGCAGGGCAGGAGGCATCTTCGCATGCACCAATGGACAGAGGATTGGCTTGCACACACAAAAGCGGAAGAAGCATTGGTGTCACCAGCAGACACTGTTCCTGGACAATGGGGTTTGGCCCACAAAGTCAGGTGCTTTGCTGCCATGTGCCTGAACATGCTGGTGGTGGTCAGGCTGGTAGTTTTGCTACCCCTGCTAATGCTGTCCTAGCAGGTGGTGCAAATGGCTTATTTAGGGTTATCGGCAGAGTCTTTAAAAAAAATCCAGACTCGGGAAGACCTATTAGTTTTACTGGCAACTTGCGTCGTGTTGGTGTTACCAGCAATGGATGCCCACCTTCTGTCTGATTGCTACATGCGATCTCCTCTTGCCCCACTTCAAGTGGACAAGGAAAGAGGCCCAAATATTTAAATGGAAAAGTGAACAGCTCTTCGAAGTGTCCAAGTGTGGGATCAGTTGTCTCCGGGAACTCAGCATGGTGGAGGGAAGGAGGATCAGGGTGAGGAATATGCGGTCCAGACTCACGGATACTGAGATTTGACTGTGTGTAAGACAGGATGGTGGTGGTGGTGGCAAAGTTACTGGAAGCATTATCTGCTATCCAACCAACAACTTTTTAACACTGCTCTGGGTTCAATAGTGGTGTGCTGTGGTCCCCTAGCAATTGCGACAAGAAGATAGGGCAAAGAGATATGAGTCTTTGTTGTGGCACAATTTCAGCTTGCCCACGGCCTCGGCCTCTGCATGCACTATCATCATCACTAGTGTTGAGCGATACTGCTCGATATCTAAAAATATCGTATCGAAATGGTATCGCCGATATCACTAAATATCGTCGATATCCGATTCCGATACCGGAAGTCCAATGTAAGTCTATGGGAACCAAATATCGACATTAAAAAAAAAACATTCTTGCCTTGTTGGTTAATTGTACATGAAGGAAAACAACAAAGACTAATGTAGAATGTATTGGGGGAGGTTGAGGAGACAATAAAGGCATACATGTTTAACCCAATGCATTGGAATAGCATTAATATATTTTTTTTGGAAATACGTTTGGATTGACTAACAAATTGACAATGTTGTTAACCTTTTTTCAATTTGGCAAATATGTATGTTTCACAACTTCCATGCTCTTCACCTTTTTAACTTTTGCCAGTGCCACACTTTCTCCTTCATAATCTTCAGCAGCATCATCTTTCTCATCAAATTATTCTTCATCTTCACCTTCTTAATCTTCTTCTTAAACTTCTTGCTATTCATGTTTTTGTTTACATTACTCATATTGTTATTATTAAACTAATTAATCTTCTTCATATTCAAATTCTTCATCTTCTTCCTCTTCATCTTCTTCATCATATTCTTATTTGTGACAGAGATTCCTGTACTTGTAATCTGTAAAAGTATGAATTGTTCATCCTTCCGTTCTTGCTGTCACAAAAGATTTAAATTACAACAGTATTTGTCCGTGTTCAGTTTAGCCTGCAGCAGCAGGCATTTTCCAGGGGCACCACGAGGAGAAACGGACTCACCCCCATACACTGCTTAGTCTTCTTCTGCTTAGAATTTAGAGCATATATTTTGCTCTTCATTTTGGTCTTATACTTTATGTTCTTCTGCTTTTTGATCTTTTGCTTATTGTTCTTCTGTCTCTTGTTCTGTATCTTGTAGTTTGTCTTAACCTTCTTTGTCCTGTTGGTGATCTTCTGGGTAATCTTTTATTTTTTCTTTGTGATGGTGTTCAGGCTGGTTGGCTTCATGCTCGTCGTCCTTGTTGTCGTCATCTTCTTCTGGGTGGTCTTTAAGGTCGTCTAATTTCCGAGAAACAGCTGACGTTACTGGAACCCTGATGGGTATCAGATGGAGCAAGAGACAATGGAAGTAACGAGGACCAGCTGACTGTGCTGGACCCCGGACGGGTAGCAGAAGGAAAAGAGGCAATGTCACAACCGAGTACCAGCTGACGTTACTGTGACACGGTTACTAAGCAGGAGGTACCTGTGCTCCAAAGCACTACCAAGGACCAGCAGACGTTGCTGGAACTCGGATACGGAGATGGAGGCACCTAGGCCAAAGGCACTGGGGAGAACCACTTGACGGTACTGGACCCCGGACGGGTAGCAGAAGGAAAAGAGGCAATGTCACAACCGAGTACCAGCTGACGTTACTGTGACACGGTTACTAAGCAGGAGGTACCTGTGCTCCAAAGCACTACCAAGGACCAGCAGACGTTGCTGGAACTCGGATACGGAGATGGAGGCACCTAGGCCAAAGGCACTGGGGAGAACCACTTGACGGTACTGGACCCCGGACGGGTAGAAGAACGCACCCATGAAAATGTAAGTTGACAGGACGCAAGCCGTCCGCAGTTACCGAATCACACAGTCCTACAGTGGGTGCTTATCCTATTGTCACAATGGAAACCGCCTTTATTTACATATCCCACAGCACACATAGGAATCACCTAAACTGCAGGCACCATAGAGTCGGCTAACCCGAATGCAACACGATAGCACAACTTATTGGAGGATAATTGACGTTCACACTGCCAGGAAACAACTGTCGTGCTGTAACCAGGCTGGCCAGGAGTCAGTACCCCTGCCAATTACTTACGAGCAACAAATGGCGGTGTTGTAGCCCAGGGAGTAGAGTTCAGGTGGTAGAAAGATGAACATAACAGGAGACATGGAAAACGTTGCCAAACAGTTATTTAATCTGAAAACGGACAGGCAAATTCAGGTGAGATCCATGCCTTGTTCATTTTCAGAAAAGTAAGCCGGTCTACATTCTCTGAGGATAGTCGCATGCGACGGTCCGTTAATACACCACCTGCAGCACTAAAGACACGCTCAGATAATACACTGGCAGCAGGGCAAGCCAGCACCTCCAATGCATACTGGCTAAGCTCTGGCCATGTATCCAACTTAGAGACCCAAAATTTGAAAGGGGAAGAGGCATCTGGGAGTACACTTAGAGGGAAAGCCAAGTAGTCTGTCACCATCTTACGGAAACGTTTCTTCCTGGTGACTGGAGCCGTCTCGGATGGTGTAGACCTTGCTGGCACTGTCACAAAACTTTGCCACATTTGTAACATACAGTTCTTGCCCTGTGCAGAGGCGCTGCTTCTGCTCCCTCTTGTTGTAGAGGTGTCTACACTGCCTCGACGCACAGAGCTGCTTTGTAAAGCAGTAGCAGCAGCAGCAGCTCTCTCGGCTGGAATGTACAACAGTATGGATTGCACCAGTGTGTCTTGGTACTCCTGCATTTTACGGTCCCGGTTCACCGGTGTGATGAGGGTTTGTAAGTTGTCCCGGTAGCGAGGGTCTAGGAGGGTGTACACCCAATAATCTGACGTGCTGAGAATGTGGGCGATGCGGCGGTCGTTTCTCAGGCACTGAAGCATGAAATCAACCATGTGCTGCAGACTCCCAACTGGCCAACAAAGGCTGTCCTCTGGAAGAGGCGTCATCTCTGTCTCCTCTGCATCACCCCACCCTCGCTCTACATACTGACTACAGCGTTGTGTACCTCCCTCTGTAGGGATTTCTTCCTCCTCCATTGACTCCTCCTCCTCCTCATCCTCCTCATAAAGTGAGCCCTGCCCAGCCCTTTGTGAGGAACCACGTTGCGCTGACTGTCCTTAAAGTAATTGAATTTGTGACTCCTCATCCTCCACCTCTTCCAAAACCTCTTCCTTTAGTGCTTTCAGTGATTTCTGAAGCAGGCAGATAAGGGGGACAGTCATGCTGACTAGTGCATCATCTGCACTCGCCATCCGCGTTGAGACATCAAACGCACGCAAAACGTCGCAGATGTCCTTCATAGAGGCCCACTCAGTAGTGGTGAAGTGTGAACGGCGCAAATTGCGAGTTGATTGCGCCTGTTGCAGCTGATACTCCATTACTGCTGGCTGCTACTCACACAACCGCTCCAACATATGTAACGTGGAATTCCACCTGGTGGGTACGTCACATATGATGCGATGTTCAGGAAGGCGAAATCTGACTTGCAGAGCTGCAATGCGCGATCTGGCCATGCTGGAACGTCGCAAGTGAGCGCACTCTAGGCGGACCTTGTGCAGCAGTGCATCAAGATTCGGATAGTCCCTCAAAAAACTCTGCACGACCAAGTTGAGCACATGTGCCAGATATAGTATGTGAGTGAGGTTGCCAAGGCCCAGAGCTGCCACCAGATTTTGGCCATTGTCACACACTACCAAGCCTGGCTGGAGATTAGCTGACAAAAACCACACGTCGCTCTCCTGCTTGATGGCATCCCAGAGCTCCTGCGCTGTGTGGCTTCGATTCCCCATGGGAATTAATTTCAGTACGGCCTGTTGACGTTTGGCCACGGCTGTGCTCATATCGGTCGCAACAGGTAAGCGTTCACGGGTCCATGTGGAGGTATACCGTGACGGCTCGTGCAGCGATGATTCTGAGGAACTGGAGTAGGAGGAGGAATCAATGTGCACAGACTGGATTCCTGCAATCCTTGGAGTTGGCAGAACACGTACAGCGCCACTGGCAAGATCTGTACCCGGCTCCACAACATTGACCCAATGGGCAGTGAGGGAAAGGTATCGTCCCTGGCCATGGGTACTGGTCCACGCATCGGTGGTCAGGTGGACCCTGCTACTGACGGCGTTTAGTAGCGCATGTTTAATGTTTCCCTCGACATGTTTTTGCAGAGCAGGGACAGCTTGCCTGCTGAAATAAAATCGGCTTGGCACATTATATTGTGGGACTGCCAATGCCATATAGTTCCTGAAACTGTCAGTCTCCACCAGCCTGAATGACAGCATTTCAAGGGACAGGAGTTTTGCAAGGCCAGCATTCAGAGCCTGTGCTCGTGGATGGTTTGCCGAGTATGGCCGTCTTTTATCCCATGCCTGTGTTACCGATGGCTGTTTTTTGTTCTGGGAGTGTGACGATGACTGTGAACTTGCTGCAGTGGGTGGAATAACAGTTTGTCTATGGACAACAGTGACCGAGGTTCTTCCATGGAGATCCTGTGAGGAAGCCGAACCAGGTGTGTGAGAGCTGGAGGTAGAGGCTCGAACATGACCTAAAGATGTAGGTGCTGCTGTAGGTTGGCCTACATCTCCAGTGTGTCTTTGGAACTCAGCTAGTGCTTTGTCCGTACATGTTTCCACATATTTGTGGTATTCAGGTTCCTGATATTTTTACTCTTTTAACTTTTTGCTTACACAGCTTGCATTGAACATAGCAAATATCATCTACAAGTCTGTCAAAAAAGGACCACGCAGTACAAGTCATGGGAGCGCCAATTTTGACAGTTCTAAGAGAACTGCTCCCAACAGGTGCCAAACTGGAGGCTACAGGCAAGCGAGTCTGCAGCCTACCTCTCCCTCCTCTTTGTACCGTTGGGACAATCTCTTCCTCAGAGCTGCTCCCACCACCTTCCTGTTGCTCACGCCATGTTGGGTCTCGGACTTCATCATCTCCACTACCCTCTTCCAACACCTGCTGCTGTTGGATGGTCTGGGCAGCACCATGCTCCACAAAACCTGGCACCTGATCTCATCATCATCATAAGATGCGTTCTGCGGTGTGCTGTCCATCGGCACTGGCTCACCCGCCTCTTCAGATTGAGAGAGACACAGCTGTTGCGCATCACTGCATACTCCCTCTTCTTCAAATTGCAGAATGCTGCTTGCCTGTGCCCGTGTTTGCGAGCCAACAGATTCTGAGAACAGAAGCAGAGACTCAGCTGGCTCCTGTACAGAACTCTCTGACTGCCTGGGCAATTTGACAGGCGGT
This sequence comes from Oophaga sylvatica, assembly GCA_033576555.1. NCBI lineage: Eukaryota > Metazoa > Chordata > Amphibia > Anura > Dendrobatidae > Oophaga > Oophaga sylvatica. Next base: position 220,369,963 of record JARQOD010000006.1, on the reverse strand, counting down.
GAACAGACAGATGGTTGCTCAACAGTGTTGTGTTCCTGAGAGGAGGTGGAAGGAATTGAAGTCGATGCATTGGCTGCCATCCAACCAACAACGGCTTCAATTTGTTCTTCCAGCAGCAGGGGGGCACGCCGAGCTCCTACCAAAGTGCGCATAAAGGAACGCTCATGGGTAAAACTGGTGGATGCTGTGTCACTGAGGGCGGCAGCAGCCACAGAATCCCCACGTCCTCTCCCTGCTGAAACTCCACGGCCACGACCACGTGCCTTACTCACTGACTTCTTCATCTTGGTAGATTGATAAAGAAAGTCAGAAAAGTTATAAGGCCTAAGTGTGGTTATTACGCAGAGACTGAAGTGAACATGAAACACAACTGTTCACAATCTGTGAAAGGCTACTCCTTTGTCTACTTCTATAGTGTTTGCAACCAATGTATTGGATACGGATGGAAGCGCGTCACACTAATAGATTATATTTTAAATGGAATGGAGCAGAACCAATTGGAGATAAATGAAAAGGATGAGCCACTGAGACACGCTCAGCAGAGTACAAGCAGCAGTGCTTGAACAAGTAACTGGAGCGTGATGTGCACTCAAAAAATAAAAAACACAGACTGAAGTGAACACTGAAACACAACTGTTCACAATCTGTGAAAGGCTACTCCTTTGTCTACTTCTATAGTGTTTGCAACCAATGTATTGGATACGGATGGAAGCGCGTCACACTAATAGATTAGATTTATTTTAAATGGAATGGAGCAGAACCAATTGGAGAGAAATGAAAAGGATGAGGCACTGAGACACGCTCAGCAGAGTACAAGCAGCAGTGCTTGAACAAGTAACTGGAGCGTGATGTGCACTCAAAAAATAAAAAACACAGACTGAAGTGAACACTGAAACACAACTGTTCACAATCTGTGAAAGGCTACTCCTTTGTCTACTTCTATAGTGTTTGCAACCAATGTATTGGATACGGATGGAAGCGCGTCACACTAATAGTTAAATTGCATGGAGCTGCAAGAATTACACTGAAGGAAAAAAAAAAGAGTCTGTGAGTGACATGTGCAGATGCCTACAGACAGCGTTGCATGCAGAGCAAACTGCAGCGTCACCTGCACTCACACACACCTTGCAGAGCTGTTAAAACAACACTGCAGGCAAAAGGAAGCTTTACACAGCGGTTGGTGCTAGCCTGCCTACAGCACAGTACACTAAATCGGAATCTCTAAATGTCCCTCAGAGTCAGCACAGCAGCGTTCTGTCCCTTACTGAATTCACAGCACAGTGACGCTAAAATGGCGGAGGCGCCTTTTATACTGCATTCTGACATCATTTCAGCATCCAATCACAGCCATGCCATTAGTTAACATGACCGCAGCAGTACAGGATGTGCCACACTTCTTAGGATTCCTCATTGGCTGACTAAAATCACATTGCCTCGCAAAGAATTATGGGAACTTCCAATTCGGTATTCGATAAGACGAAAATATCGAAACAAATTATCGAAAGGCCGATAGAGCTAATATCGGCCGATACCCGATATTTGCAGTATCGTATCGCTCAACACTAATCATCACAATTACGTCCAGTTCCCCGCACCTTGCCATGTGCCTTGCCCATTTTAAATGGAGGACAATATTTTCCACATTCACTACAAATGGCTGACTTTGGAATGAACATATATGTGATCTGTGTGACGGACAAATCACAGTTTTAAATAGCTGGCCTGTAGGTAACTATTTTTAACAGCAAACTGGTGTCAATAACTTCGCTAAGACACTGCAACAAAATTTAAATGGAGGCCAGAAATTACAGAATTTTGAGTGCACTTATATGTGATCCATGAGAAAGACAAACCACAGTTTTAAATAGATGGATTTTTAGAGTTGTAATATGGAAAGGATTTGGCTGTATTCTGCAGTGCCAACAAGCAAATGGAGCAGAAAAACTGTGCTCTCTCTTGCTTTTTAAGCAAATAATTGGGATTAAGTTCTAAAAAAACATATTCCTGGCCCCTGATTCCTGGGGCTATGTCTAGAAATATCTGTAAAAGCAGCAGCAGACAGTCCTGGAATGGACCCTCTTGCTAAATACACTGCAGTCTGCCACATACACTGCCTCATCAAAAAAAGGAGAACAACGGAGTACCGGATTAAATATAATAAATATATGAACATTTATTCAATCACAATATAATACATAATACAAAAGAGTCATGGAAAAATGCAAAATATATGCAGACATAGGGAGAAAAAGACAAAGTCCTGTGCACACAGACCCATAATGTAATAATCAGTCAAAATGTAAGTCACAAGATGTGACTCACTGCATGAAAACGATAGGTAAGCCAACCCATAAGCGCTAAAGCAGAATATATATACAGCAGTGTCAAATCACAATAAGTCACAATGCATCAAGCATAAATGGGAGGCTTACCAATAAGGGGGGTGTGCACAAGTGCCAGAACAGAGGGTAAGAACCCCGACGCGCATTTCGCGCCCACACAGGCTGCTTTGTCAAGGGGAAGTGGAGAAAATGTGTTCACAAGGACCTTTTATGATCAATGTGACTAATCACATGGTCAGTCACAGGGTACAGATGGACCAATGAAAAACAAAAGGTATGGGCGCACTACAATATCTAATAATCACTAGGGAGGTGCGAATCGGTAGAAATAAGACAATCATGAAAAGAAAAAGTTCAGTTTAGGATTTTTTGAGAATCCTATTACTTTCATCCATTAGTACCAATAAACAATATATCTCCTTTGTTGGTTTTTCTCTATATGCCTTGTGGTATGGATAAACTGTATGGGTGGGTGTGCATGCAGACGACTGGCTGTATTATTCATGTGGGCTTCTGTGTGTATTGTCTAAAACTCCTGGGAGTGACACGCGCAATTACTCATAGGCCAACCATCTATTGCGCATGCGCGCCCACGGGGCCTTTGGTTTCGCTTTTCATATGAATGCGTATCAGCTAACTCAGCTTGCGCTCCATGGAACGCAGGCGTGATCTGTTTGGTGTTGCAGAGACGTCTGCATACACAATCTCCTCCCACTTTCGTCCACTTCTGGTCTCGGCTGCGTGGTGGTGGCTCACATGTGCGGCTCGCTCTACATTGATTGTACAGGTATTTAACAGTTCTTTGGCAGCAATTTCATTACCCTCCCTGATGAAGCCGTACCGGTAACGGCGGAACGCGTGGGGATATTTTTAGGACCACAGCCCTGATCCCTGCCTATTTATCTGTCCCTCTATTATGAGGGTCATGCTCTGGTAACTATCTTTTCTTCATCCAGCTGGGTTCATTCACTGTGACTCATTGTTAGTTCCATCTGGCACTTATTTTTCTGGCTTTTTTTGCCTTCCATCCCTTTGATTTTTTCTATTACATGGTTTCATGTTATTTTAGGTCCATACAGGGCCATTGCCGGCTTATTTGTTCGGATTCATTAAGTTTCTTCCGGCATTGTTCAGTTCTACATGTTAGGGTATGTTTCCACGGTCAGGAAACAGTCAGGAATTGCTGCGTGTTTGACGCTGTGCGCTGGCGCAGCGTCAAACACGCAGCGTCCAGATGTTACAGCATAGTGGAGGGGATTTCAAGAAATCCCGTCTCCACTATGCTTAAAAACACGCAGGCGGCAGACCTGCGTTAACGGACATGCGGCGCGTCTTTCTAGACTGCAGCATGTCCTATTCCCTTGCGCCGACGCTGCTTCACCGCAAGGGAAATAACACAGGACTGTGTAGCCTTGCGGTCATTCAGGATGTGTTCCGGATGTGTTCCATGAACACATCCGGATTGACTGCACATTCACAATGGGGCGGGGCTTTGGGCGGACCGGACTTTCTGCTCCGTCCAAAGCGCTGTGGTTCCGGATCGTGGAACCACAGCCTTAGATAAGGTATATGTGTTTATATATATTTATAAATATCCTTTTGCTATATTGGATATTGTTTGTATTGTATTGTGTTATTTATTCCAATAACTGCATGCTGGGTGCCTATTATTGTATGCCATGTGTCTTTGCAGGCTTTTCTAGTCACTTGCATTATACCCGATTAGATATATGGCAGGGTTCTTGGACATGTGTCCTTTTGGTTTTAATCATGTTTTTATTGCACAATGTTGTTGTATGCTAATAAAAATTTGCTAATTTTCACATATATCATTGTTGTGGTGAAGTGTGCGTATATATACGGTAGTGCTTTTTTCTTTTTCTTTTCATGATTGTCTTATTTCTTCCGATTCGCACCTCCCTAGTGATTATTAGATATTGTAGTGCGCCCATACCTTTAGTTATTACCATTGTACTGGCTTTTCCCCTGGTGGTTAGCTTTTCTTCTGTGGGTGGCACACATTCTATTATGAATGATATTGATATTTACTTATTAATTGTGTTTTGGTGATTTTGTTACAGATAATTGTTATTCTCTGGTAGCATTTCCTGTACAATTTTTCCTTGACATCTGCTGGTTTTGCGAGCCATCTCTGTAGTCAGGATGGATTGGGATACTTGGGAGGCAGCCTCGCGTGCCCAATCCTCCAACATTTTTTCCACGTCAGATACGGTGGCTCCATGCTCTGACTTCTCACAGCTTACTTCTGAGCTTATTTCTATACACAAGACAGGCATTAGACTTTGATGGAACATACGTAGTCTGGAAAAGTATATCAAAACCAATATAGTACCAAGGGGTCTTAGGATCCCAATCTATCTGGCATGGGAGCCTTCATTTAGTTTTCGCAACACATGGGAGCAGGGCCTGTTACGCTGCTCCAATATTATCATGAATATGTTGTTGGAGCATGATAGGGAGTTACTTGCCACAACTAAAAAAAGTATTAAGGAACTTGAGGTCAGGCTTTTAACTTTTGATGATGCCACACAGGTACAGCCATTTAGGCTTAAACTAAAAGAGATTTTAGATAAGTTTGATCAGGATATTACACACAGAAAGAAATACAAATTTCAGAGAGATCGCAGAGATTTTGAGTCACAGCGGGCTTTCCACTGGAAATATCAAGGGAACCAACAAACAATGCCTGTGACTCGTAGACAAGGCAATGAAATACGTGACATGACACAGGTTGGAGAGTTGTCATCTGGTAGTGATTTTTTATCCTCGGCCGAAAGCGAACCAGATCGAAGCTCAGAAAGGGGCCAGAGACGCAAGCGGATGCTTCATGAGAACTACCAGATACAGGGGTCGAAGGTTTCCCCCCCAGAACCAGTACAGGAAGGCACGCAGATAAATCTCCAACATGCATCAGATGATGATTCTATGGACTCACAGGTACCGGGTGATACCCTTCATGTTTTAAATCTGTCTAACCATCAGCTTTCTTCCATTGAAATATCAGTACTACAGAGGGGGTTAACATTTTCTCCTGAACAACCTTTGGATAAGTTCAATCTTATTAAAGATCTTTACCTTTATTGTAGAAATTTGGTGTTGAAAGTCCTACATTCCAGGCCACATACCTTGTATGAAGGGGACAATTCGGACCCTACCAACCGGCAGGTCTTACGTGATTTGCTGGAACTTCTACAGGAGGACCAAGATATTGTGAGTAAGAGTCGTTTTACCTACAGGAATAAATCTTGCACGGCCCCCCTTTTTCTTTGGTCCTGGCGGTTCGAATATTCTTTGAGCTTGTCAAGAAGGACATTCTCACCTTGCCCTCCATGTCCCTCTTTAATGACAATCTAAATACAGCTGAACGATCAGCGATCGCGAGTCTTAAGTCTAATCAGACCTTTGTTATTAAAGAGGCTGACAAAGGAGGAAATGTGGTCTTGTGGCCACATGATCTGTACCTGGAGGAGGCACACCGGCAACTTAGCAACGATATGTTTTACCGCAGATTGCCATCCGATCCAACAGGTGTCTTCTCTGTCAGGTTCAGGAGACTCTTGGATAGGGCCAAGGATCTAGGGTTATTACCAACCCAGAACATAAGTTCATATGGGTTGAACATCCGGTTACACCAACATTTTACATGCTCCCAAAGGTGCACAAAAACATGCTTAAGCCCCCTGGACATCCCATTGTTGCGAGCATTGGCAGCCTTTGTGAAAAGGCTTGCATTTATGTAGATTACTTCCTGGAACCTCTTGTCAAAAACCTGCCTTCTTTTGTCCAGGATACCTCTCATTTTTTGAGAATTTGTCAGGACATCCAACTACCTTCTGAGCCAATCCTGGTTACCTGTGATGTAGAGTCTTTGTACTCTAACATTGGCCATACGGAAGGGATCTCTGCAGTCTTATATTTCCTTGATCTGCTCTCTGGCACGGATAGAATGAATGACTCACTGGTCATTGATCTGCTTGAGTTCATTCTTAAACACAACTTCTTTCTTTTTGATCGGTCATTCTATCTGCAGACGTCGGGAGTGGTCATGGGTGCCAGATGTGGTCCGGCATTTGCAAACCTCTTTCTTGGTTGGTGGAGGCTACTGTCATTTATCAATCTGGCTGGTTTAAGAACTTTGTCCGATATTGGTCACGATACATCGATGACGTTTTTTTTTCGTTTGGGTGGGGTCGATTTACGATTGCAGTAGCTTCATTGATGAGATAAATAAGAATATGCTTAACATCCTGCTTACCCATCATATGTCCACTTCTTCAGCTACGTTCCTAGATCTAAGAAAACACCACCAAAAACAGGCAGAGATGCTTACCTGTCTGAAAAGGCCTCAATACTGATGCACTGACAGAGTGCAGCGGACTCAAGTAAAATGGCGACTACACAGGTGCATTAATACCAAATTAAACAGCCAGCTTTCAATCAGGGATTGGCCGTGTGGTACACCAGTGCACAAAAGTACAATCTGTATATGGCAATGTTCACACTAGGAATGCAGAGCGTCTGGTTCACAGCCTATTAATTACGCCTTATGCGGGCTGCCCAGTGCTAACTATAATGCATCCAGTGTGAACAGAGGCCACAGTGTACAGAACCATTTGGGCCCAACTGCACTCTGCAAAAGTATAATGTGTAAAAAGACATATAAATATATGTAAGGTATTAGTTGATATTCTGGCCAAAATATGTAAGCTAGCAACCCACGTCACGGATCCTTACACTTGCCAGTCCTACTCTAACATCTCCTACACAAAGATCAAAACCATAAAAAGCGGATTAAAAAAATCCAAAATTCAAGAAAACACCACCAAAAACAGGCAGAGATGCTTACCTGTCTGAAAAGGCCTCAATACTGATGCACTGACAGAGTGCAGCGGACTCAAGTAAAATGGCGACTACACAGGTGCATTAATACCAAATTAAACAGCCAGCCTTCAATCAGGGATTGGCCGTGTGGTACACCAGTGCACAAAAGTACAATCTGTATATGGCAATGTTCACACTAGGAATGCAGAGCGTCTGGTTCACAGCCTATTAATTACGCCTTATGCGGGCAAACCAGTGCTAACTATAATGCATCCAGTGTGAACAGAGGCCACAGTGTACAGAACCATTTGGGCCCAACTGCACTCTGCAAAAGTATATTGTGTAAAAAGACATATAAATATATGTAAGGTATTAGTTGATATTCTGGCCAAAATATGTAAGCTGGCAATCCACGTCACGGATCCTTACACTTGCCAGTCCTACTCTAACATCTCCTACACAAAGATCAAAACCATAAAAAGCGGATTAAAAAAATCCAAAATTCAAGAAAACACCACCAAAAACAGGCAGAGATGCTTACCTGTCTGAAAAGGCCTCAATACTGATGCACTGACAGAGTGCAGCGGACTCATGTAAAATGGCGACTACACAGGTGCATTAATACCAAATTAAACAGCCAGCCTTCAATCAGGGATTGCCCGTGTGGTACACCAGTGCACAAAAGTACAATCTGTATATGGCAATGTTCACACTAGGAATGCAGAGCGTCTGGTTCACAGCCTATTAATTATGCCATATGCGGGCTGCCAAGTGCTAACTATAATGCATCCAGTGTGAACAGAGACCACAGTGTACAGAACCATTTGGGCCCAACTGCACTCTGCAAAAGTATATTGTGTAAAAAGACATATAAATAAATGTAAGGTATTAGTTGATATTCTGGCCAAAATATGTAAGCTGGCAACCCACGTCACGGATCCTTACACTTGCCAGTCCTACTCTAACATCTCCTACTCAAAGATCAAAACCATAAAAAGCGGATTAAAAAAAATCCAAAATTCAAGAAAACACCACCAAAAACAGGCAGAGATGCTTACCTGTCTGAAAAGGCCTCAATACTGATGCACTGACAGAGTGCAGCGGACTCAAGTAAAATGGCGACTACACAGGTGCATTAATACCAAATTAAACAGCCAGCCTTCAATCAGGGATTGGCCGTGTGGTACACCAGTGCACAAAAGTACAATCTGTATATGGCAATGTTGACACTAGGAATGCAGAGCATCTGGTTCACAGCCTATTAATTACGCCTTATGTGGGCTGCCCAGTGCTAACTATAATGCATCCAGTGTGAACAGAGGCCACAGTGTACAGAACCATTTGGGCACAACTGCACTCTGCAAAAGTATAATGTGCAAAAAGACATATAAATATATGTAAGGTGTTAGTTGATATTCTGGCCAAAATACGTAAGCTGGCAACCCACGTCATGGATCCTTACACTTGCCAGTCCTACTCTAACATCTCCTACTCAAAGATCAAAACCATAAAAAGCGGATTAAAAAAATCCAAAATTCAAGAAAACACCACCAAAAACAGGCAGAGATGCTTACCTGTCTGAAAAGGCCTCAATACTGATGCACTGACAATGTTCACACTAGGAATGCAGAGCGTCTGGTTCACAGCCTATTAATTACGCCTTATGCGGGCTGCCCAGTGCTAACTATAATGCATCCAGTGTGAACAGAGGCCACGGTGTACAGAACCATTTGGGCCCAACTGCACTCTGCGAGCTTACATATTTTGGCCAGAATATCAACTAATACCTTACATATATTTATATGTCTTTTTGCACTTTATACTTTTGCAGAGTGCAGTTGGGCCCAAAGGGTTCTGTACCCTGTGGCCTCTGTTCACGCTGGATGCATTATAGTTAGCACTGGGCAGCCCGCATAAGGCATAATTAATAGGCTGTGAACCAGACGCTCTGCATTCCTAGTGTGAACATTGCCATATACAGATTGTACTTTTGTGCACTGGTGTACCACATGGCCAATCCCTGATTGAAGGTTGACTGTTTAATTTGGTATTAATGCACCTGTGTAGTCGTCATTTTACTTGAGTCCGCTGCACTCTGTCAGTGCATCAGTATTGAGGCCTTTTCAGACAGGTAAGCATCTCTGCCTGTTTTTGGTGGTGTTTTCTTGAATTTTAAATTTTTTTTAATCCGCTTTTTATGGTTTTGTTCCTAGATCTAAGGTTGACGGTCGATGATGGTGCCATATGCACCAGCCTGTATCGTAAACATACGGCGACAAACAGCCTCTTGGTTTACCGGAGCTTCCATCCAGCGCACACAAGGAGGGGTGTGCCTGTGGGACAGTTTTCAGACTCAGGAGAAACTGCTCTACCGACAATGACTTACTTGGCAAGGCATCTGGATTACCAGTCGATTTAAGGATAAGGGTTATCCCCGCAAAGTTATATCTGTGACCTTTAAACGAGCCAGGAATAGGATGCAGGGTTCGCTCTTTATCCCAACATTGAAGACAAGGGATGATAGGCCTAGGTTCATCACGTGGTTCAATACCCATTGGAGTCAAATCAGGGGTGTTTTACAGAGGCACTTGGGTATCCTCACAACGGACCTACAGACCTCTAAGATTGTTAGTGATCGGCCACTTCTAACTGCTAGACGTGCACCAAATCTCAAGGATTTATTGACAAGAAGCCATTATACTAGGCAAACTCTACGTCTCATTCGGGGGGTAACTCTTAGGGGTTCCTTCCCTTGTGGTAGTTGTGGTATTTGCACATACATGCATCCAGTGAATGGCTGTTTTGTTGATCCCTCCAGTGGCACCAAACATAGACTTAGGCACTATGTAAATTGCAAAACTAACTGTGTGGTTTATGCTTTGGTGTGCCCTTGTCCCCAGGTGTATGTTGGGCAGACATCTCAAGAATTGCTGTGGCGCATACAGAAACATTTCTCAACCATCAACTTGGCATCATCCGATCTTTCGAAGGGTAAGATTCTGACCTCTGTGGCATCTCACTTTTTGACACATAAATCGGGCAGGATTGGCCAGACTCAGATTGTGGGGCTGGAAAGGGTGACCATTTCTAACAGGGGTGGCTGTCCAAGAGGCTTCTTCTACAAACTGAGTCCCGATGGATTTTTAACCTGAACCCTGTCACTCCAACAGGTTTAAATTGGTAGCTCCTCTTTACTGGCTTTTTGGGCTAGTCTCGTGCCGAATATGGAAGTATTTTGGATCTTTTGGATGTGGACTCTCAAGACAAGTGGGACATTTTCTACACCTTGGAATTACAATCGTTGGCATCATCTTATTGTGCCGCTGTGGATGACTATGGAAGATCTACATCAAATAATATTGGAAGATTAATACTCTTGTGTCCATTGTATTAATACCTGACCTGTTATGCGTACTTTCTTTGCTTTGATCATCTATTATGGGTCTGATTGGGATTGATTTACGGATTATGCTTTGGGTATGATATCATTATTATTGTTCAAATTTACATGTTTAGGTCTGGTAGGGACCGTTGGCTTATATAGACTCTGTTGGGTTGTAATATCTTGGGTGATCATCACTTCCCTGGAGTTCCATCTTACTTCGTGTAGGGTTTTTTTTCCCCCGTTGTCTTGGGGCCTTCTCGTTTTTTGGTATTCCCTTTGGCTACTCCTTTTTTGGAGATTGTGGGCTAGGGGGCAAATATGATTTTTTGGGTTTCATCATTCAATCTCTTATGGGAATTCATGACTTTTTTGGCCTGATTTTGAGCCCTTGACATGAACCTTGTAGCTTATTACAGCAACATATGAGTTTGGGACCTTGTCGGCAACTGCATGGGAAGGCTGGCTATGTTACTTTTAATGACACCCTATGCATTTGCAATTTTTCTTTGCACTATTGATCTCTGGTAGTGACCAACTGAGCCCTTTCTATTCATTGCACTATAACTACTGCCATTTTTAGGGAATAGGATTGTGACCTACTAGGAGGGTCTCAATGTCCCTTTCAATAGAATAGCAGCCAGTGATTTTTTGAACAATGCCGGTTTTCATGATAAGATAGAGCCATGTTGCCACTTGGACATGTTATAATGTCTTTTTCAGTAGTGGCTAACTCCACGATCTTTGAACAATGCCGGTTCTATCATGTGATAATGTGGTTCAACTTTTGATGGCATTTCAAATATATATTGATACTTACCTTTCTTGACTGGTTACAGCACAGTGATTGTATTGTGGAGATTATGATTCTCACTATTTTTCAGATCTTTTCCCTCTGGGAATTTTCCCTGAGCATATAGTGGAATCAATTTTCTGAGTTTTCCACATCAGGGAGTTCTTTTCTTCTATGGCTGTGGTTCTCATGTTGTGTGACCTTTTCCATTGGTTATATAACAAAGTACTGAAGTTTAATGTGCTTATATGGATACTTTTTGGATGGTCTGTTACGTTTGCGGTCCCTAATACTCGTTGCTAATGCGTTCGTACTCCCCCTGTTCATGATTTAGGGGACTGACATATATTTACTCTGCCTCTTGGACTTTTGGGGAAATCTCTAGGGATCAGTTTAGGATTTTTTTAGAATCCTATTACTTTCATCTATTAGTACCAATAAACAATATATCTCCTTTGTTGGTTTTTCTCTATATGCCTTGTGGTATGGATAAACTGTATGGGTGGGTGTGCATGCAGACAGACTGGCTGTATTATTCATGTGTGCTTCTTCTGTGTGTATTGTCTAAAACTCCCAGGAGTGACGCACACAATTACTCATAAGCCATCCATCTATTGCGCATGCGCGCCCACGCGGGGCCTTTGGTTTCGCTTTTCAAATGAATGCGTATCAGCTAACTCAGCTTGCGCTCCATGGAACGCAGGCACGATCTGTTTGGTGTTGCAGAGACGTCTGCATACACAATCTCCTCCCACTATCGTCCACTTCCGGTCTCTGCTGCGTGGTGGTGGCTCACATGTGCGGCTCGCTCTACATTGAATGTACAGGTATTTAACAGTTCTTTGGCAGCAATTTCATTACCCTCCCTGATGAAGCCGTACAGGTTATGGCAGAACACGTGGGGCTATTTTTAGGCCCACAGCCCTGATCCCTGCCTGCTTATCTGTCCCTGTATTATGATGGTCATGCTCGGGTAACTATCTTTTCTTCATCCAGCTGGGTTCATTCACTGTGACTCATTGTTAGTTCCATCTGGCACTTATTTTTCTGGCTTTTTTTGCCTGCCATCCCTTTGGATTTTTCTTTTGCATGGTTTCATGTTATTTTAGGTCCATACAGGGCCAATACCGGCTTATTTGTTCAGATTCATTAAGGTTCTACCGGCATTGTTCAGTTCTACATGTTAGATAAGGTATATGTGTCTGTATATATTTATAAATAACCTTTTGCTATATTGGATATTGTTTGTATTATATTGTATTATTTATTCCAATAACTGCATGCTGGGTGCCTATTAATGTATGCCATGTGTCTTTGCAGGCTTTTCTAGTCACTTGCATTATACCCGATTATGATATATGGCAGGGTTCTTGGACATGTGTCCTTTTGGTTTTAATCATGTTTTTATTGCACAATGTTGTTGTATGCTAATAAAAATTTGCTACTTTTCACATATACCATTTATATGGTGAAGTGTGCGTATATATACGGTAGTGCTTTTTTCTTTTTCTTTTCAGGACCATTGAAAAACGTCATAGCGTCGCATGCGCCATGCCGCTGCCAGGTCCTGATCATGAGAAAGCCGGGCATCATGAGTCCCAATGCACACGCATAGGAAATGCCTCCACAAACATACCTAGGAGGCGCAGAGATACCTGGCCCCATGTGAGGACGAAGGAAGGGACACCGCACGTGCGCACAGACGTAGATAGATACAAACACATGTGCACAAGAACGTCTGACAGAGGCAATGACCTAATTCATAGGACAGATATATACATATACAGCAAACATCTTGCAAAGGCGCTTATATACACAAAGCAATATATAAATAATACAATTTAATCCATAATCAGTATAGGCGTCCTGAGCATAATCTCCATGCTTGAGCACTGGTCATGCTGAAAGGTGATATTCATCAAGATGAAGCATCATATCAGAAAAGGTGCCTGGTCAATCCAAAGACCCACAGGAATAGAAACAAGCAATAAAACCTAGTAAGGAAGAAAAATATAAAAGAGTATATAAATTAAAAACAAAAGAAATAAAACCCAACTGAACTGGTGGTAAGTATAATATGGGTGCAGGAGGGAACATTACAAAAAAGAGGCAAAACTCAGGGACTCATTAAGGCCCCTTGGATACATAGTTTCCAGAGTGACAATCCATCTGGCCTCCCGATGGGCCAGAAGTCTTTTATAGTTTCCTCCTCTAATTCCTAGATGGATAACATCAATCCCTCGTACCATGAACGTTTTGGCATCACAATTATGAAAAGCCTTGAAATGACGAGGGATGGTCTTCAGGGTCGAGGGATCGGCCACCGTCTTTGCCGCCAGAATGTCCCACATGTGCTCATGCACCCTGACACGTAGCTTTCTTGATGTAAGATCAAAGTACATCATGGGGCATGCGCATGTTGCGCAATAGATCACGTTGGAACTACCACATGATACACGCTGTCTAATTTGAACATTCCTAGAGCCGTCAGAGGATTGGAATGTCGAGCACCGCAGGACATTCGGACAGGCAAGGCAGTGACCACAAGCGATGGATCCTGGGAGAGAATCCCTAGATCAAAATGGATTGACACTATCTGGAACGTAATGGCTGCTGACCAATAAATCCTTCAGGTTCTTAGACCTCCTGGGGGTCATCTGTGGGAAGTCTCCAATGGCTGGGACCAAAGACTGCTCAGCTCCAAGAATGGACCAATGTCGAGAAAGAATCTCCCTCATATGGCCCCACTCGTGATTGAATGTTGAAATAAAGTGGATGTTCTCGCCCCCTCTCCCTCTCCTCCCCTCCACGTCCACCCGTGGATACAGCAAATCATTCCTTGATGTAGTTCTGGCCCTGTTGTAATCCCTCCCAGTACACCTGTTACTCTAACCACGATCCTGGAAACGCGTCCTGAGATCCTGGGCGCGTCTCTCAAATTTATCATCGGTGGAGCAGATCCGCCTCTTCCTGAGGAACTGACCAACCGGGATGGCCTTGATGGTGGAAAGATTGTGCACAGATTCGGCGTGCAGCAATGCATTGACTGACGTAGGCTTTCTGTAAACGTCTGTCTGGATATGGCGACTTTCGTCGAGGCCCAGAGTGACGTCCAGAAAATCAATGGAATTAAAATCAAATTTATACGTCAGTTTGATGTTAAGATTATTTGCATTAAGGCAAGCCATAAATTCCCTGAGCTGCTGCCCCGTCCCATCCCACAAGAATAAAATATCATCAATATAGTGATGCCAGCACAGCATCTGAGAAGTGGCCGGCACACCCCCATCGCCAAAAAATGAATCTCTCCCATAATCCCAGGAAGAGATTAGCATACGAGGGCACGCAGGCCGCGTCCATCACTGTGCCGCATCGCTGTAAATAAAGCTGATCTTTAAATACGAAAAAATTGTGGGTGAGGACGAACTGCAGCAGCTCGAGGAGTAACTCGCACAATTTGGCGTCGAGGTTGGAGGACCCCAGGAAGAGGAGGACTGCCTCCAAACCTTGTGTGTGTTCGATACAGGTGTAAAGGGATTCGACGTTGGCCGTAACAAAAAGGACATGATTGTCCACAAAGACGCCGTCGACCCGTGTGAGGACGTCAGTCGTGTCACGGATATAAGATGGCAATAATTCAACGAGTGGTTTTAAATAATAATCAAGAAACCTGCAAACAGGATCGCAAAGTACCTCAATACCGGAAATGATCGGACGCCTAGGAGGGTCGACGGCGTCCTTGTGGATCTTGGGTAGGAGATAAAAGGTGGGGGTTTTTGGGGATCTAACCATCAGTCCCCCAAAAACCTCCTTTGCAATAGTTCTATCATTAAGAGCACCCACAAGGATCTGTTGGAGCTCAAACGAGAAAGAGGATGTGGGATTATAAGACAATTTTTGGTAAGTATGGGAATCCCTCAATTGCCAAAAGGCCTCTCGCTCATATAATGTAATAGGCCAGATCACAATATTCCCCCCTTGTGAGCCGGTTTGAATAATACTCCTGGAAGAGATTGTAATTCAGGAATAGCCTGGCGTTGTTGAGGGTAAGATTATCATATTTTTGTCTCGTAGACAGCTTCTTAAAATCCTCAGTGACTAATTTAGTGAAAATATAAATGGCTGGGCTTAGAGAAAAGGGGGGGAATCTCATCGATCTGGGCAGTACATTAGAGGGAAACTTACCCCGTTGTGGCGAGGATTGCTCATCAAGGAGATCTTCCAAAGCACGAAGTGCCTCCCTCTCGCTATCACTCATTATCTCGTTCAACTGATCCTTATGGTGCAACTTACGTAATAGCAGTTTTCGTGAAAAAAGATAAAGATCTTTCATGGCTAGAAAGAAATCAAAGGAGTTAATGGGGGAAAATGATAGGCCCCTACCTAATAATTCAAGTTGTACATCAGTGAGGTCATATGAGGAGAGATTAAGCACCTGAAGACCACCCTGGGAGCCCCCAGGAGTAGTGCGTTCCGAAGCATTTTTGGTCTTGACAGACTGTAGTGTCATCATACGTCTGGAGGCTGTATCAGAGGAAGGATTCACACCAAAGTTTGAGGACTGAGATGAGACATCATCTTCAAACAAGATGTTAGATTTGGTTGAGGCTGATCTGGATCTTGAATGGGAGGTATGTCTATGATAATGGTGGGTAGGATTATGCCACCTATAAACCCTGGAGGACAACTTATCCTGGATGTCCCTTTTAAATTTCTTTGTTTTCATTGTTTGAATATCCTGTGCCCATTTCTGTAGCTCAGTATCCACTTCATGATTGAATTTTTTGAGAGCATCACCCGTTAGATCTTTCTGAAGTGCCATCTGCAGTGTCTCAATTTCACTTTCAAAATCATCTAGTGATTTCTGAATTAGGTGATTTAAGTAACTCCAGGAAACCTCTAAAGCAGGTGTTTGTTAACTCCTCCCATTTATCTTTAAAAACCTCGTCCTGTATAGGAAAGGACGGGAATACCTGGATCCGATAACCTCTGGGGATCAAATTTCTTTGTATATATCTATCAAGGAACTCGTGATTCCACCAGATACGGGTCCTCCTTTTTAATAAGTCCCTGAACTGTAACATTGCCTCACACATGTCCCTTCCGCACCCATCACTCTTCGCATCTGCACCATCTTGTAACTCATCATTTAATCGTGCGTGCCATGTCTGTTCGCGAGCACGAAAGTCCATGTTGGGGCAAAAACCGAGTGTGAAAAACACAGAAACAATGATTAGAAACAAAAAAATGGCCAATAAACTTTTAAACACAAGTGGCGAGAAAAGAAAATTAACCGCCATATTGATGAACATTCCCCTCCATATACATAATCAAAAAAGGAGAACAAAGGAGTAACGGATTATATATATTAAATATGTGAAAATTTATTCAATCACAATATAATACATAATACAAAAGAGTCATGCAAAAACGCAAAATATGTGCAGACATAGGGAGAAAATGACAAAGTCCTGTGCACACAGACCCATAATTGTCATGATCTGCAGAGTTTCTGGGATTAGGTGGTTTTAGGGATGGCCTCACTCTGGGATTCTGGGAGGCTTTTTATAGCCTCATTGTGGGGCCATCCTCTGTCGCTTATACTCTGACCCTTGGTCGAGTGTGTTTGACTCTGTTGTGCTTGTGCCAGTGCTTTGTGCCTGTGCTACGTAACGTCTGTCTGGTTCTGATTTGGCTGTGTCCCTGTTTCGAGTTTTGCCTGTCACTTTTGTACTCTGCTGCCCTCTACGTGTATGACCCTTGGCTACGTTCTGACTCCGCTCTGCCTGCTCCTCTTGTACATTGCCACTCTCTCTGTGTCTGACCCCTTGGCTATTCTCTAATTACGCTCTGCCTGCTCCTCTTGTACTTTGTCGCCCTCTATGTGTATGACCCCTAGGCTAAATCCTGATTATCCGTCCTGTATATGCCCCTTGGTAACTGTGTCCCGTAGTTACCTTTCTAGGAGTTTTCCTTCACCTCATAGCTCTCTGGAGCTTAGGCCACGCCCGCTAGCAGTCACGTGCTTCAGGTCCTCTGGCCTGAAACATTCTCTATCTGCTACTGCTGCCTCTGAGAGACCTGTAGCCGGCTCCGCCTCTTGACAGTCACATGCTTCAGGACCTGGTTGTCTGAAGCACATGTCTTCCCTGCTGCTGCTCGGCTCCACAGGTATCTTTGGGCACAGTTGGTTTACGCAGGACACACACACTGGCTCAGTGAGCAAGTATAGTGCGGTGTTCCTGACAATAACGTAATAATTGGTCAAAATGTAAGTCACAGGATGTGACTGACTGCATGAAAACGATAGGCAAGCCAACCCATAAGCGCTAAAGCAGAATATATACAACAGTGTCAAATCACAATGCATCAAACATAAATGGGAGGCTTACCGATAAGGGGGGTGTGCACAAGTGCCAGAATAGAGGGTAAGAACCCCGACGTGTGTTTCGCGCCCACACAGGCTGCTTTGTCAAGGGGAAGTGGAGAAAATGTGTTCACAAGGACCTTTTATGATCAATGTGACTGATCACATGGTCAGTCACAGGATACAGACGGACCAAGAAAAACATCATAGCGTCGCATGCGCCATGCCGCTGCCATGTCCTCATCATGAGAAAGCCGGGCATCATGCGTCCCAGCGCATGCGCAGAGGAAATGCCTCCACGAACGTGTGTAGGAGGTGCAGAGATACCCAGCCCCATGTGAGGACAAAGGAGGGGACACCGAGCGTGCGTATCAGATGTAAATAGATACAAAACTCAGGGACTCATTAAGGCCCCTTGGATACATAGTATCGAGAGTGACAATCCATCTGGCCTCCCATTGGGCAAGAAGTCTTTTATCAGTGCCTGCCTGCCAAGCACTGATATCTATGCAGCTGGATTAGTCCTCAGAAGGACTGTTAGTTGAGATGGATATGTGTATAATATGTCATGGTATATGAACGCTAACTAAGAAACAAGCAAATCTCTCCCTAGCTTAGCAGCAACTCTCCTGCACTGCCTGATTCCAGAGTAGACTGTTACGAGCATGACAGTGCCAGGTCTGATATAGACCTGTTGATGCGGTGCGTCCAGCCAATCACTTTAACCCCTTCACCCCAAGGGTGGTTTGCACATTAATGACCGGGCCAATTTTTACAATTCTGACCACTGTCTCTTTATGAGGTTATAACTCTGGAACGCTTCAACGGATCTTTGTGATTCTGAGAATATTTTCTCATGACATATTTTACTTCACGTTAGTGGTAAAATTTCTTCGATATAACTTGCGTTTATTTTTGAAAAAAACGCAAATATGGCGAAAATTTTGAAAATTTTGCAATTTTCATACTTTGAATTTTTATTCCCTTAAAACAGAAATATTTCACACAAAACAGTTAATAAATAAAATTTTCCACATGTCTACTTTACATCAGCACAATTTTAGAACCAATTTTTTTTTTTTTGTTAGGAAATTATAAGGGTTAAAAGTTGACCAGCGATTTCTCATTTTTACAACAAAATTTACAAAGCCATTTTTTTAGGGACCACCTCACATTTGAAGTCACTTTGAAGGGTCTATATGCAGAAAATACCCAAAAGTGACACCATTCTAAAAACTGCACCCATCAAGGTACTCAAAACCACATTCAAGAAGTTTATTTACCCTTCAGGTGCTTCACAGGAGCTGAAGCAACGTGGAGGGAAAAAATGAACATTTAACTTTTTAGTCACAAACTTTTTTTTATTTTCACAAGGGTAAAAGGAGAAAATGGTCAGATAAAGTTGTTGTGCAATTTCTCCTGAGTACGCCATTACCCCATATGTGGGGGAAAACCACTGTTTGGTCACATGGCAGAGCTCGTAAGGGAAGGAGCGCGGTTTGACTTTTTCAAACCAAAATTGGCTGGAATTGAGATTGGACGCCATGTGCATGTCTTTGTATTTATGTTTATAATGCTTTTAAATTGTGTATTGTTTTTATATATACAGTTTTTTGCTGAATTCCTGTTAATAAAAAGGATTTCTACATTCTATATGCGTTTAAGATGTTCCCTTGGTATATGGGCATGTCTTTTCTTTTTTCTTTATACATATTGTTCAATTTTGCCCATGGTGAACTCTCTTGCTTTGTATTGCTGAGTGGTGCCCTCCATTTTCTAAATTATATATGAGATTGGACGCCATGTTGCGTTTGGAGAGCCCCTGATGCGCCTAAACAGTGGAAACCCCCACAAGTGACACCATTTTGGAAATTAGACCCCTATGGAACTTATCTATATAGATTGTTAGCACTTTGAACCCCCAAGTGTTTCACAAAAGTTTATAATGCATGAGCGTGAAAAAAAAAAAAAATTCCACAAAAATGATTTTTTTAGTCCCAAATTTTTTATTTTTCCCAAGGAAATTGGACCCCAAAAGTTGTTGTCCAATTTGCCCTAAGTACGCTGATACCCCATATGTGGGAGAAAACTACTGTATGGGCAAACGTCAGGGCTCGGAAAGGAAGTAGTGACGTTTTGGATTGCAGACTTTGATGGAATGGTCTGCGGGCGTCATGTCGCGTTTGGGGAGCCCCTGATGGGCCTAAACAGTGGAAACCCCCCACAAGTGACCCCATTTTGGAAAATGGACCCCAAAAGGAACTTATCTAGATGTGTGGTGAACAGTATGAAGCCCAAGTGCTTCACCGAAGTTTATAACGTACAGCCGTAAAAACAAAAAAATCATTTTTTTTTACAAAAATGATATTTTCGCCCCCAATATTTTATTTTCCCTAGTGTAACAGAAGAAATTGGACCCCAAGATTTATTGTGCAATTTGTCCTGAGTACGCTGATACCCCACATGTGGGGGTAAATCACTGTTTGGGCACATGGCAGAGCTCAGAAGTAAAGGAGCTCCGTTTGACTTTTTCAATGCAGAATTGGCTGGAATTGAGATCAGACGCCATGTCACATTTGGAGAGCACCTGATGTGCCTAAACAGTGTAAACCCCCACAAGTAACACCATTTTGGAACATAGACTCCCCAAGGAACTTCTTTAGATGTGTGGTGAGCACTTTGAAACCCCAAGTGCTTCACAGAAGTTTATAGCGTACAGCCATAAAAATAAAAAAATCCTTTTTTTTTTACAAAAATGATTTTTTTTCGGCCTCAATATTTTATTTTTGCAAGGGTAACAGGAGAAATTGGACCCCAAAAGTTGTTGTCCAATTTGTCATGAGTACGCTGATACCCTATAAGTGGGAGAAAACTACTGTATGGGCACACGTCGGGGCTCGGAAGGGAAGTAATGACGTTTTGGATTGCAGACTTTGATGGAATGGTCTGTGGGTGTCATGTTGCATTTGGAAAGCCCCTGATGTGCCTAAACAGTGGAAACCCCCCACAAGTGACCCCATTTTGGAAACTAGACTCCCCAAGGAACTTATGTAGATGTGTGGGGAGAACTTTGAACACCCAAGTGCTTCACAGAAGTTTATAAAGTAGAGCCATAAAAATATAAAATCATAATTTTTTTCACAAAAATGACATTTTCGCCCCAATTTTTTTATTTTCCCAGGGGTAACAGAAGAAATTAGACCCTAAGAGCTATTGTGGAATTTGTCCTGAGTATGCTCATAGCCCATATGTGGGGGTAAACTACTGTTTGGGTGCATGGCAGAGCTCAGAAGGGAAGGAGCACCGTCTGACTTTTTCAATGTAGAATTGGCTGAAATTGAGATCAGACGCTATGTCACATTTGGAGAGCCCCTGATGTGCCTAACCAGTGGAAACCCCCCAATTCTAACTCCAACCCTTACCCCAACACACCCCAACCCTAGTCCCAAACCTAACCATAACCCTAACCACAAACCTAACCCTAACACACCCCTAATCCCAACCCTAACCCTAATCCTAACTTTAGCCCAACCCTAACTCTAACTTTAGCCGCAACCCTAACCCTAAGGCCCCGTGCACACAATGTGGATTTACTTGCTGATTTTTCGGCGCAGATTTTGCTAAAACCACATGTAAAACGACCTGCATTTTACCTGCGGTTTTAGCGTGGATTTACTGTGGTTTTGCCGTGATTTTTGTGCGGATTTGCCTGCAGTTTTACACCTATAATTTAAAACCGCACCAAATCTGCGTGGAAATTCCGCATCATGTGCACAGCTTTTTTTTTTCCCTTCACTAACATTGTACTGTACATGGCATCCGGTTCTGATGCGGATCCGCAGCGCCAAAACCGCTGCGGATCCGCAGCACAATCCGCAACGTGTGCACAGGGCCTAACTCTAATGGGAAAATAGAAATAAATATTTTTTTGTAATTTTATTATTTTTCCCTAACTAAGGGTGTGATAAAGGGGGGTTTGATTTACTATTTATAGCGGGTTTTTATGATTGGCAGCTGTCACGCTAAAAGACGCTTTTTATTGCAAAAAATAGTTTTTGCATCACCATATTTTGAGAGCTATAATTTTTGCATATTTTGGCCCACAGAGTCATTTGAGGTCTTATTTTTTGAGGTACGAGTTGACGTTTTTATTGGTACCATTTTTGAGCATCTGACATTTTTTTATCGCTTTTTATTTCTGTTTTTGGGAGGTTTGAATTAACAAAAATCAGCAATTCATGAATTTCTTTTGGGGGAGGCGTTTATACCGTGTGCTAAAATTGATAAAGCAGTTTTATTCTTCAGGTTAGTACGATTACGGCGATACCTCATTTATATATTTTTTTAATGTTTTGGCGCTTTTATAGAATAAAAACAATTTTACATAAAAAATAATTATTTTTGCATCGCTTTATTCTACGAGCTATAACTTTTTTATTGTTTTGCTGATGATGCTGTATGGCAACTTCTTTTTTGCGGGACAAGATGTTGTTTTCAGCGGTACCATGCTTATTTATATCTGTCTTTTTGATCGCGTGTTATTCCACTATTTGTACGGCAGTATGATCATAAAGCATTGCTTTTTTTTTTTTAAGGGGTTCACTAAAGGGGTTAACTAGTGGGACAGTTATATAGGGCGGGTCGTTACTGACGCAGCGATACCAAAAATTTGTACTTTTATTGTTTTGTTTTTTTTATTTACATGAAGAAATGAATTTATTGGGGAAATTTTTTTTTTTTATTATTTTATTTTGGAATTATTTTTACACGTTTATTTTTATTTTTTTAATTTGTCCCAGTGTGGGACATCACTGTATAATACTAGATCGCTGGTCTCACAGTGTGCACAGCGCAATGTGAGACCAGCAATCTCATAGGCATTGCTGCAGGCTTCCTCAGCGCCAGCTCTCAGAAGGCACTGAGGAAGCCGCCTCCCTGCAGGACCAGGGGGCCATCTTGGATCCGGAGTTGTTCAGGGAGGAAAGCCTCAGAACAGTGCTATCACAACGCGCTGTTCTGAGGGCCTCAGGGCAGCATGCAGGGAGCCCCTCCCTGTGCAATACTTCCCTGTGACCCCGGTACACTGCGATCATGTTTGTACAAGACCCGCTGGACTCTGGTGAGAGGATTTATTTCTCGCACAGGAGATGCATGCTTGGACATATTCTTTAACGTCCTGGGTCAACCGAGGCCACCAATAAGAGCATTGGAAGAACTCAGCGGTGCGTTTGATTCCAAAATACCTCCAACCTTAGATGCATGTGCCCACGAGAGCACCTTTTCTGTAGGTTCGGAGGAGCAAACGTCTTCCCGGGTGGAACCTGGTCTAGAGTCACCGGTCCCACTGTTCGCATACTCTCAGGAGGAACGATAAGTCTGGGCTCGTCATCGTCCTCCATCGTATCCATAGACCTAGGTAGAGCATCCGCCTAAGGATTCTTCTCCCCTTTTAGAAAATTGATAGTAAAGTTGAATCAGGCAAAAAAGATGGACCACCGAGTCTGCCTCGGGTTGAGACGCTGCGCCGTCTGCAGGTATGAGAGGATTTTTCCTCCAAAAGATGCCTCCATTCAACAAAAGCCAATTTTATTGCGAGTAACTCTTTATCCCCAATAGTATAATTCATTTCCACTGGTGAAAAGGTCTTGGCGAAGAAGAAACACGGTCTCCTCCGACCCTGTTCATTCTTTTGGGACAGAACAGCACCTGCTCCTACAGAAGAGGCGTCGACCTCCAGACAGAATGGCTTATTGACATCTGGCCGATGTAGGATGGGAGCTTTTGAGAAATAAGACTTGATCTCCCGGAAAGCCTCAGATGTCTCTTTAGACCAGTTCTTTGGGTTGGCACCTTTCTTGGTTTGCGCGGCCAAAGGAGCCACCACAGTAGAAAAATGTGGTATAAATTGCCGATAATAATTGATGAAGCCCATGAAGCGCTGTACCGCTTTCAGAGAATGGGGCTCTTGCCAATTCTGTACGGCTACCAATTTTTGGGGATCCATGGCCAAGCCCTTACTGGAGACAATGTACCCCAAGAATGGTAATGACTCTTGTTCGAACTGGCATTTCTCCAGCTTGCAATACAGAGAATTTGCACGCAGACGTTCAAAAACTCTGCGAACATCCTCTCTGTGTGTGGAGAGGTCCGGGGAGAAGATCAGGATATCGTCAAGATATACTACCACGGAGGATAGTAGCAAATCTCGAAAGATATCGTTGTCGAAATCCTGAAAGATGGCGGGGGCATTGCATAACCCGAAGGGCATGACGAGGTACTCGTAATGGCCATCACAAGTATTAAAGGCCGTCTTCCACTCGTCGCCTTCACGGATTTGTATGAGGTTATAGATCTATGGCACAATCATACGTCGGTGGGCAGGCAAGTTCTTTGCAGCCTTTTTAGAGAATAGCAAGAAAAACACACAGAACTAGTGCAATAAACCATTATGCCACATAGTATATAGATGTTAGTATCACTAAATCACTAGTCCATGTATAGGATAATATATGACACACTGAAACTAATAGAGATACCAGAACAGACAAATCAGTGCAATGTCAAGCAAAACTTTAAGCAAAATAAAAATTTATTGTTAATATCAGCAGAACAAAGTGAATAAGGGACAAAATGAGGGCTAAAAGTTACACACATATCCGCATTAGCCCAGGCAGCAAGACATTGTGACAACATCCGGAGTCATCATAACAATAAAAGTGACAGACATATGTAAATTAGGGCAACAGTATATTGAAGGTCACACAGGATCATAGAGCACTATCAAGACTGCCATAACATGATACATAATGTAATGATCATGTAAAAGATATAAATCATCTGTCAAAAATCAACTAAATGAACACAGTACATACCGGGTGTCACAGAGTCTCCCGCCCACCCTAGAGAACACATCGGCATAGCTCCAGTATTGCTCTGAAAGCGCCTCCATACCGACCGGAGGATCTAAGGCAGGGGTGGGGAACCTTTTTTCTGCCGAGGGCCATTTGGAATTTTATAAAAGTGTTCGGGGGCCGCATCAAATTATTAATAATGATGAGCTACTATACTCGTTGCTCGGGTTTTCCCAAGCATGCTCAGGTGTCCTCTGAGTATTTTGGCGTGCTCGGAGATTTAGTTTCTGTCGACGCATTTGCATGATTTGTGGCTGCTGGACAACCTGAATACATGTGGGGATTCCTTAACAAACAAGCATTCCTCACATGTATTCAGGCTGTCCAGCAGGTGCAAATCAGGGAGCTGAGGCAATGAAAACTAAATCTCCGAGCATGCCAAAATACTCGGAGGACACCCGAGCATGCTCAGGAAAGCCCGAGGATCACATCATTAATAAACTTAAACATTAGCCAACTATATTTATTCAAGCATTTAAATAACTCCGACCTAATGTGATGGCTGGAATGACTTCTCTTCAACTTTTCTTTTCTTTACACTGGCCATTTTGTTGCACCACTACCGGAACCTATTTGAAAACTAAAAAGCATAACTGAGCAAAATAATTTCAAGGGAACCTATCACCTGTAAAACGCTCTTAACCTGCAGATATAGGTTAATAGCGTTTGAATCTTGCTTGGCGCCTGAAGACTGAACCCCACTGCCCCGCTGAACTTTATTTCTCCCAGCAGCATTATGGTTTCCGTCATGGAGGTAGTTGAAAAAAGGTCCCCATTAGGCAGCATAGGTCCCCATTAGGCAGCACAGGTCACCATTAGGCAGCATAATTCCCCATTACACAGGCAAATGTCCCCATTAGGCAGCATAGGTCCCCAATAGGCAGGCAAATGTCCCCATTAGGTAGGAAAATGTCCCCATTAGTCAGCACATGTCCCCATTAGCAGTGCCGGCTCCAGGTTATTATGGGCCCGGGCAAAGAGCCTCAATGGGCCCCTTTAACACAGACCACAATTCATGATGCACAGATACTGCAGAGAAATATAGATACAGTACAATGCCAAATACTTCACTTCTTCCATTACATGAGTGATATCTATTGTAAATTGTACAATAGCTCAAAAACCGCCAAATCCTCGCAGCGCACAGTACAGATTGGACAGTACAGTCCTCCATACAATATTATGGGCACCACAGTCTCCCCCTCATCACCCATATAATACCCATGCAGGATGTCACCCCCCCATCCCTGGCCTATATAATGCTCCATACAGAATACTGGACCCTAAATAATGCTCCATACAGGATACTGGTCCCCATATAATGCTCTGGATACTGGTCCCCATATAATGCTCCATACAGGATACTGGTCCCCATATAATGCTCCATACAAAATATGGAGCTCTCCTCTGCGCTGTGCTGCGTTCTGCCCTGGTACGGCTCAGGAAAAGGCTCTGTGGAAAGACTCCCCATTATCATCATCATTGCTTCCCCATCATCATCAATGCCTGCCCATCATCATCGCCTCCCCATCATTATCATTGTCTCCCCATCAATGCCTGCCCATCATCATCACCTCCCCATTATTATCATTGCCTCCCCATCATCAATGCCTGCCCATCATCATCATCGTCTCCCCATCATTATCATTGCCTCCCCATCATCAATGCCTGCCCATCATCATCATCGCCTCCCCATTATTATCATTGCCTCCCCATCATCAATGCCTGCCCATCATCATCATCATCACCTCCCCATTATTATCATTGCCTCCCCATCATCAATGCCTGCCCATCATCATCATCATCTCCCCATCATTATCATTGCCTCCCCATCATCAATGCCTGCCCATCATCATCATCGCCTCCCCATTATTATCATTGCCTCCCCATCATCAATGCCTGCCCATCATCATCATCGCCTCCCCATCATTATCATTGCCTCCCCATCATCAATGCCTGCCCATCATCATCATCACCTCCCCATTATTATCATTGCCTCCCCATCATCAATGCCTGCTCATCATCATCATCGCCTTCCCATTATTATCATTCTTCCTCACCACCATCACTGCCTGCCTCCCCCCACCACCATCACAAGCACCGGCGCCCCCTGGAGCTCGGAGCTGCGGAGGCACGGCGGATTGGTGAGTATTGTGCCGGCTCCTGCAGGGGCCCTGAGCAAGCGGGGGGGGCCCAGTGGCGGCGCTGACACCGCTAACGGGCGCGACAGCGAGTGGGCCCCCCCGCCTGCTCAGGGCCCCGGCACTTGCCCGGCCCTGCTATGTGCACACACTTACCCATAACACTTACCCATAACAGGCGGCGTGCAGGAGAGGGGCGGGAGGATCGCACAGTCACTGTGGGGGGGAAGCAGAGATGGATCTTCTGCTTCCGCTCACCAGGAACATGGGTGGGGGTTCCGGTGCGCCGCACTGCGAGAGGCCTGCAGGTGGCGCAGACCCCAAAACTTAATTGAAAAAGTGTGGGCTGCCTGCCGGGCCGGCGGGCCGGACCAGATGATATGGCGGGCCGTATACGGCCCGCGGGCCGGACGTTCCCCACCCCTGATCTAAGGCCACCTTCTGGGTTAATGCCACCATACACTGTGCAGAACACCTCTCACCCCAGGAATAAACTAACCCCGTCTTCCAATTTATATGAAGACTGTGACACCACAGCCATGAAAGTCTCAATAACACCTCATCCAATCCACCGGGAAGAATAAGGAAGGAGATATCCTACCGGTGACCCTGAGGAAACGACATGGTGAGGGGAATGAACTGGTGCGTGATCTTTGTGTCTAACATGGCATCGTTGACCACCCTGATGTTTATGGGTCTTGACAGTAACTCCATAGGAACGGCGTGTCTCTGGGCAAAGGTCGACGACAAAAAATTGCCATCGGCCCCAGAGTCCACCACCGACTTGGCAGAAACCGTGGTTGTGCCGAATAGTAACGTCACATTATATGCTAGTCTGAAGGAAGAAGTCTCTGAGTCTAACATTCAGTGGTGGTTAGACACTCTCGTTCTCCCGCCCGCTTGGAACCCTTATTATTGGGGTACTCCAAGTGTCATCTGTGACCAATCAGGCGATGCCAGGTCAGAGGATCAGCTGACACTAAGCACCAATCATGGCTCGCCATATCACAGACATGCTCAGTGCAGGCATTTCTGGACTTAGGCTTGCAACAGCCTTTTCGTGTTCCGTAACCTAGGTTTATGGCTGCTACGAACAAAGACTCAAGTAACTATTTGTGCCTCTCGGGTACTGTCTAGGCACTGGGATCGACGGCGAAGCTGAGCAGCATCTGGATCTGGATGGGAGACCACAGACTCCTCTGATCCAGATTCAGATCCCGCCGTCGCCCGATGCCTAACATGTACAATGTAATTAAAAGGAACTCCTGGTAATGGCAGGCGTCACATCATATGTAAAATCAGGTGCTTCAATAATATATTGCATGAAAGGATGTATGCAATTTGATAGAACAGCAAGTACATTTGTAACAAATAATACAAGGCAAAAGACATAACTCAATAGAGCAGAATAGAGTCCACTTCATGGCTGACAGGCCATACAGGAGAAATGGCAGACCACACAGGACGAAGTCAACCCAGATTAGGATCTAAAGGCAGAAAAAGACCCCTACAAATTGACATTATGGCTTCTATCATTATCAGTTAAGCATTATTTCTTTATTATGCATGCTTATTGAATGCCAAAATATTTTGCATTGCTTTACAGATATTGTCATCAATGTACCCAGTGGGACTCACAAGCTAAATTTCTGGTCAGTATGTAATTTAATATCAGAATGCAATAATATTTTGCAAATTGCAGTTTGTATAACATGATATTTGTGTTCTTAGATGTGGCCTATTGCAAGCTTCCTTTGAAAAGACAATAGCTCCTCATTTCTCCAAAATAGAAAGCTAAATGTTCAGGCATAACTGCTATTTTTTGTTTAAGTTTTGGAAGAGTTTGTTTTGCTCCCTGAATTATAACTCGACTGCAAACCTAGTGTTGATCGACAGTCATATCAATTTACAAAGGGTCCCGAATGGGGGGGATCATGGATTTACAAATATTAAGGAACCTCATGACTGAATATACACACAATGAAGACCTCAGGAAGGATATTTCATGAAGGCACTGCAACCTGAATAATCCTTGATTCAAATTTATAAGAACAGTGAATACACAATGGCATAGAAAATAAATAAAGATGTGCTACTTGAAGACAGACCCGACATCTGGTTGAAATTATACAGATTCCTCATAATTTAGATACATTGTGTTTAGCAATTCTACATAGGGCTTTATTTTTATTATGCTGTAGCAAGTGTTGGGAAAACTGATAGCTGGTTAAGAGATCCAGCTGGTGCATGGAGACTCAGTTCTAATTATTGTCCAATTTAAACCACCACGCCGCACACAGCATTACCCTAGGCCACTGGGGTACATTGAAGCCCTCAACTCTGGATCCCCTCATGAACCCTTGCATCTTGAAAGAGGAAATTGCGCCGGAAACAAGAGGAAACTACAGATGACTGATAAGTACCACACTTTTGTGGGATTACTACATATGGCAATTTGTTTAATTTATACCTGTCATTATACCCATACTATTTTTATTTAGTCTATCCATTCGCTAGGCACTTGTCTGAGTTCTTGTGAATATCGGTTTATCTCTCAGATATGTGGGGTTTTTACAACCTACCTAGGTTATATAAACATTGATATATCTGTTCAAGTCTGCATTTTTAGCGACATTATAAAGGACATGAGCCAACCTTTTTCATATTTATGCTACTATGCACCTTGGCTCCACCCTACATAGGGGATATATAGCATTACAGCATAATAGGACTTTCAAATATTTAGGACATTAGGACTTACCCCCAGGAGACTATCCTGTCTCCTCATTGAGGGTATTTTGAAGGTTTCTCTATGTATGTGCATGGTTTTCTATGTTTAGTATGTAAAGGGTGCATTAGGGCCTTTGGGGCTACCGACATTCAGCGGGGGCACCAGGGCCGGCGTCAGCACCCGGCGCACCCGGGAAAGTGCTGGGGCCCTGAGCAGGCTGGGGGGCCCACTCGACATCAGGGACATCGGCACACTATAGGGGCCCAGTGTCTGAGCCAGTGCCGACTCCCGTGAGTGGGCCCCCGCGCTTGCTCAGGGCCCTGTCATTTGTGATACTTACCTCTCCCCGTTCCATCACTGCGACGTCTTCCGACTGTGATGTTCAGGTCAGAGGACGCTATGACATCACGTCTGTGCGCCCTCTGCCTGAACAGTCACAGTGCAGAGAGCTGGAAAATGGCGACTCTGAGGAGTCCGGAGCAGAGCAGCAAGGAGAGGAGTATTTCATATTTTTTTTTATGTTTTGAGCATTAAATATAGGGACCATCACACACTGGTATGAGACCCATTATACACTGAAACATTGTATATGGGGCCCAATATACACTGGAGCATCATATATGGGACCCATTATACACTGGAGCATCATATATGGGGCCAATTATATATGGATCATTATATGGGCTCATCATATACTGGAGCATTAAATGGAGTCCATCATATACTGTATGAAACATTATATGGGCACCTTTATGTATGCAATACATGGGGCTCATTATTCTTTAGGGAGCAATATATGGGGTCCTTGATTCTGTATGGAGCAATATATGGGCTCCTTATACTGTATGGAGCATTATATATGTGGCTCATTATACTGTATTGAGTATTATATGGGGTCCACTATTCTGTATGGAACAATATATGGAGCTCATTATTCTGTATGGATCACTATTTGGTGCCCATAATACTGTATGGAGCAATATATGGAGCTTATTATTCTGTATGGAGCAGTATCTGGGTGACAAATATATTGGGGCCAGTAAGTTCTTGGTGACTAGTGCCACCTTGGCTGCTAGGTCCAGGTTCATCGTCCATGGATGACAATGACGAAAAAGAATTCCTGTGTGTTTGAAGTACAGGGCCAGCAGGTCCCTTTTTCTAAGGAAGGTGATCCTTCGGAGAATACACTTTAAACCCTCAGCTGATGATGACCTCAATACTACCGTGGAGCGAGAAGCTCTGGACACATTGCAGGCATTGGAGAATGAGAGCCTTCCAAGCACTTCAGGTACCTTCCCCGCTTCTGTCTACCCCAGGTCCACCACTTTCCCCCCTTCTCTCTTTGTCCGCAGGTAGAGATATTCAATAGATTAGTCTTGGACGACTTCAGGACTATCCCCACACGATGGAGGGGTGATAATCTCACCATGCACAGAGAGAAGCACTCAAACAATTAAGATCCCTTCGGGATGTGGTTATTAAACCAGCTGATAAGGGGGGGAATGTGGTGGTCTGGCCTGTAGAGAAGTATGAAAGGGAGGCGTTTAGGCAACTGAGAGATAGGGAGGCTTATGCCCTCCTTCCTAACAATCCTACTGGATCTTTTTCTGTTGCCCTTCTCCGTGTCTTGGAAGAGGCCTTTAACTTAGGCATCATTCCTAAAAAGGTACATGACGGTTTATTGGTGGCATGTCCGATGGTTCCCACATTTTACCTGCTACCGAAGATCCACAAAGATCCGTTGGATCCACCTGGGCGTCCCATTGTCTCTGGCATAGGAGGGCTATGTGATCCCATTTGCAAATTTATTGAATATTATTTACATCCGATTGTTGAGACCCTGCCCTCCTATGTCAGGGACACCACGGACGTCCTTAAAAAGGTAGACGGCCTGACCCTAGAGCCCGGCATGACCCTGGTTGCAGCTGATGTTGAGTCTCTGTACACCAGCATCGATCATGGTGCTGGCCTACGAGCAGTGGAATTTTTTCTTGACATGGGGGATCTGGATCCACCTCTGCGTGCCCTGATCATGGAGCTGCTGGAGTTTATTTTGACACACAATTATTTTACATTTAAAGATAGATTTTATTTACAGAGGCGCGGCACTGCGATGGGGGTGGCGTGCGCGCCGTCCTACGCTAACCTCTTCCTAGGATACTGGGAGAGGGGGCTGTTTGGGGATGGCGTGCACGCCCCCTCATCGCATGTCGCCGGTTGGTACAGATATATTGATGACGTTTTGTTTATCTGGCATGGTCCAGAGTCTGCCCTCCATGAGTTCATCGGAATGCTTAACAGCAATGAATTAAATATCAAATTAACTTATAAATATTCTACAACCAAGATTGATTTTTTGGACATCCAGATATTGGTCTCAGGAGAAGGCACGGTGCTGACGGACGTCTTTCGCAAGGAGACGTCTGTCAATGCACTACTGCATGCTTCAGCAGCACATATGCCAGCAACTATTCGTGCCATTCCAACAGGCCAATTTCTGAGGATGAAGCGCATTTGCGCGACCGATGAACTCTTTGAGGGGCAGTCTAGAGACCTCTCCCAGCGGTTCCATGATCGGGGCTACAGTAGACGAACTATTAAGAGTGGCTATTTGAGAGCCAAGGGCACACCCCGCAACCAACTCTTAGGTGGAAGCCGAGATCGTAGAGATCAGAATCCACCAATCAGATTCATATCCACCTTTAATAATAGATGGACACAGATCAGACAGATTCTCACAAGACATTGGCCTATACTTCGATCAGACCCCATATTTGGGAAATTGCTGCCCGATCGACCGCTTCTTACAGCAAGAAGGTCCCCTAACCTGAAGGACATCTTGGTTAGGAGTCATTATGTCAACAATCCACCTGCCATTTTTGATGCTGGTGTGCAGAGACGGGGCTGTTTCCCTTGTGGTTCATGCCTGGCGTGTAAAAACATCTGTCGTGCCGCTTCCTTTGGTGGAGTGGATGGTGGGAGCCATCGGATAAGTCAATATATTTCTTGTAGCACATGCTATGTTATATATTTAGCTACCTGTCCATGTGGCCTCAGATACGTTGGATTAACCTCACGTGAATTCCGTGTCAGAGTTAGGGAGCATATCCACGACATCACAGCTTCCAAAGATATTATCGATATTAGTTCCCTTAACCCCTTAACGACCGCCGATACGCCTTTTAACGGCGGTCATTAAGGGTACTTAAACCCCCCCAGAGGCGCATTTTCTCCGGGGTCTCGGCTACCGGGGGTAGCCGAGACCCCAGAGAACATGAATCGGGTCGGTTTTTACCGACACCGATGTTGCGATCGCCGTTATTAACCCTATAACGGCGACCGCAACAAAAAAAAAAAAAAAGTTGTGCCATTTAATTTCTCTGTCCTCTGATGTCATCGGACATCAGAGGACAGAGAAAAAGGGTCCCCAGGACCCCCATGTGGCCCCCAATAAGATCCATGTGGCCCCCGGACCCTCCGGTGTCCCCCGGTGCCTGCGCCGTTAAGACAATGGCGGGCGCATGCCCAGTGCGCCCGCCGCTATGTGCCGCTGTGCTGGTGGGGGGATGTGCAAATATTCTCTGGGGTCTCGGCTACCGGGGGTAGCCGAGACCCCAGAGAACATGTTCCGGGTCGGTATTCACCGATCCCGGTGTTGCGATCGCGGCTATGCAAGCATAGCCGCGATCGCAAAAAAAAAAAAAAATGATTTCTCTCCCCTCTGATGTGATCGCACATCAGAAGGGAGAAGATGAAGGTCCCCCGGTCCCCCGATCGCCCCCCCGTATACTTACCGGTGTCCTCCGTCCTCCCGCAGGCCCCAGGATCCCGGCTTCTTCTCCCTGCAAAACAAAAATGGCGGGCGCATGCGCAGTGCGCCCGCCGATCTGCTTTGGCGGCAGATTCAAATTTTTTTTCATTCATTCTCATAAAAGTAAATTTTGATCACTGTGATAAACTATCACAGTGATCAAAATAAAAAAAACAGTACATAACCCCCCCATTTATACCCCCTTAGTTAGGGACATATAATAAAAAGTAGAAATTATATTTATTTTCATTTTTCTGTTAGGGTTAGGGTTATAATTAGGGTTAGGGTTATAATTAGGGTTAAGGTTATAATTAGGGTTAGGGTTAGCATTAGGCTGGTTTCACACATCCGGTGTGCGCCTGACGGCGCCCCCGGCATTTAGCCGCAGCGCCGCATCAGAAAATCTGATGCGCCGCATGCGTTTTTTTGCATTGACTTGCATTAGCGCCGGATGGCGCCGCATGTCAATGCGTTGCATGCAGTTTTGTCCGGATGCGGCGCAAATGTACATTGCGGCGGCCGGACAAAACGCTGCATGTAACGTTTTTTGTTTTTGCCGGATGGTTTCTGATGTCTCCGGGCATCAGAATCCATCCGGCAAAAAACCGCATGCGGCCGCCGGCGGCGCATCAGGTTTTCTGATGCGGCGCTGCGGCAAAATGCCGGGGGCGCCGACAGGCGCCCGCTGGAAGTGTGAAAGCAGCCTTAGGGTAAGGGTTATAATTAGCGTTAGGGTTAGGCTGGGTTCATACTGCGTTATGGCAGTCCGTTAGACGGACTGCGTTACACCGCGGTATAACGCGGTGTAACGCAGTCCGTTAACGCTGCCATTCACCCCCATTTGAGGGCGCATCGCGACGCATGCCGTAAAGCGGCATGCGTTTGCGACGTGCCATCATTCAGTGACGGAGCCTCGGACGCGGGCTGCAGCGTTTGGGCTCCGTCACCGCTAGCGCAGATGAATCATCTGCTGATTCCTCTGCGCTAGCGGGTATAGCATAATGCGATCGCGTTATGCTATACCATTACCAGCCCGTAAACGCTATGTGTTGAACGGGCTGGTAAAACGCAAAATGAACCTAGCCTTAGGGTTAGGGTTATAATTAGGGTTAGAATTAGGGTTAGGGTTACAATTAGGGTTAGGGTTATAATTAAGGTTATAATTAAGGTTAGGGTTACAATTAGGGTTGGAATTAGGGTTGGGATTAGGGTTAGGGGTGTGTTGGGATTAGGGTTGGAGCTAGAATTGAGGGATTTCCACTATTTAGGCACATCAGGGGGTCTCCAAACACGATGTGGCGTTCAAAAAGTCAAATGGCGCTCCCTCCCTTCCGAGCCCTGCCGTGCGCCCAAACAGTGGTTTACCCCAACATATGGGGTATCAGCGTACTCAGGACAAATTGCACACCAATTTTGGTGTTCTAATTTCTCCGATTACCCTTGGGAAAATAAAAAATAGCTGGCTAAAAAAATCATTTTTGAGAAAAAAAATGATTTTTCATTTTCACGTCTCTGCGTTTATAAATTTCTGTGAAGCACTAGGGGGTTCAAAGTGCTCACCACACATCTAGATAAGCTCCTTAAGGGGTCTAGTTTCCAAAATGGGGTCACTTGTGGGGGGTTTCCACTGTTTAGGCTCATCTGGGGCACTGCAAACGGAACATGACCCCCACCAACGTCTGCATTCCAAAACGTTATTACTTCCTTTCCAAGCCCTGCTGTGCGCCAAAACAGTTCCCCCCCCCACATATTTGGTATCAGCGTACTCAGGACAAATTGGACAACAACTTTTGGGGTCCAATTTCCTTGTGAAAAATCAAAATTTGGGACTAAAAAATCATTTTTGTGGAAAATTGATTTTTTTTTTTTCACACCCAGGCATTATAAACTTTTGTGAAACACTTGGAGGTTCAAAGTGCTCACCACAGATCTAGATAAGTTCCTTATGGGGTCTAGTTTCCAAAATGGGGTCACTTGTGGGGGTTTTCCACTGTTTAGGCTCATCTGGGGCACTGCAAACGGAACATGACCCCCACCAACGTCTGCATTCCAAAACGTTATTACTTCCTTTCCAAGCCCTGCTGTGCGCCAAAACAGTTTCCCCCCCCACATATTTGGTATCAGCGTACTCAGGACAAATTGGACAACAACTTTTGGGGTCCAATTTCCTTGTGAAAAATCAAAAATTTGGGACTAAAAAATCATTTTTGTGGAAAATTGTTGTTTTTTTTTTTCACACCCAGGCATTATAAACTTTTGTGAAACACTTGGGGTTCAAAGTGCTCACAGAGGATCTAGATAAGTTCCATAGGTGGTCTAGTTTCCAAAATGGTGTTACTTGTGGGGGGTTTCCACTGTTTAGGCGCATCAGGGGCTCTCCAAACGCAACATGGTGTCCAATCTCAATTCCAGCCAATTTTGGTTTGAAAAAGTCAAACGGTGCTGCTTCATTCCAAGCCCTGCCGTGCGCCCAAACAGTGGTCCCCCCCCATATATGGGGTATCAGCATACTCAGGACAAATTGTACAACAACTTTTGTTGTCCAATTTCTCCTGTTACCCTTGTGAAAATAAAAAATTGGGGACTAAACGATCAGGTTTGTGGAAAAAATATGATTTTTTATTTTCACGCCCGGGCGTTATAAACTTCTGTGAAGCACTTGGGGCTTCAAAGTGCTCACCACACATCTAGATAAGTTCCTTAGGGGGTCTAGTTTCCAAAATGGGGTCACTTGTGGGGGGTTTCCACTGTTTAGACACATCAGGGCCTCTACAAATGCGACATGGCGTCCAGCCAATTCCGCGTTGAAAAAGTCAAACGGAGCTCCTTCCCTTGCGACCTCTGCCGTGCGCCCAAAAAGTGGTTTACCCCAACATATGGGGTATCGGCATGCTCAGGACAAATTGCACAAAAACTTTTGGGGTCTTGTTACCCTTGGGAAAATAAAAATTGGGGTGAAAAGATCATTTTTGTGGAAAAAATATGATTTTTTATTTTCACGGCTCTACGTTATAAACTTGTGTGAATCACTTGGAGGTTCAAAGTGCTCACCACACATCTAGATAAGTTCCTTAGGGGGTCTAGTTTCCAAAATGGGGTCACTTGTTGGGGGTTTCCACTGTTTAGGCACATCAGGGGCTCTCTAAACGCGACATGGCATCCAGCCAATTCTGCGTTGAAAAAGTCAAACAGCGCTCCTTCCCTTGCGACCTCTGCCG
Source organism: Oophaga sylvatica (assembly GCA_033576555.1). Taxonomy (NCBI): domain Eukaryota; kingdom Metazoa; phylum Chordata; class Amphibia; order Anura; family Dendrobatidae; genus Oophaga; species Oophaga sylvatica. The sequence goes on along the minus strand of JARQOD010000006.1, from coordinate 220,333,425 downwards.
TGCGCCCAAAAAGTGGTTTACCCCCACATATGGGGTATCAGCATGCTCAGGACAAATTGCACAAAAACTTTTGCGGTCTTATTACCCTTGGGAAATTAAAAATTGGGGTGAAAAGATCATTTTTGTGGAAAAAAAATTTTTTTTTTTTTTCACGGCTCTAGGTTATAAACTTGTGTGAAGCACTTGGAGGTTCAAAGTTCTCACCACACATCTAGATAAGTTCCTTAAGGGGTCTTGTATCCAAAATGGGGTCACTTGTGGGTGTTTCCACTGTTTAGTCACATCAGGGGCTATCTAAACGCGACATGGCATTCAGCCAATTCTGCGTTGAAAAAGTCAAACGGCGCTCCTTCCCTTGCGACCTCTGCCACGCGCCCAAAAAGTGGTTTACCCCCACATATGGGTATCGAAGTATTCAGAAGAAATTGCACAACAAATTTTGTAGTTCATTTTTTCTTTTAACACTTGTGAAAATAAAAAAACTTGGTTCCGAAGTAAAGCTTTTGCAAAAAAAGTTAAATGTCAATTTTTTCCTTCCACATTGCTTCAGCTCCTGTGAAGCACTTGAAGGGTTAATAAACTTCTTGAATGTGGTTTTGAGCACCTTGAGGGGTGCAGTTTTTAGAATGGTGTCACTTTTGGGTATTTTCTATCATATAGACCCCTCAAAGTGACTTCAAATGTGATGTGGTCCCTAAAAAAAAATGGTGTTGTAAAAATGAGAAATCGCTGGTCAACTTTTAACCCTTATAACTTCGTAACAAAAAAAAATTTTGGTCCCAAAATTGTGCTGATGTAAAGCAGACATGTGGGAAATGTTATTTATTAAGAAATTTGTGTGACATATCTCTCTGATTTAAGGGCATAAAAATTTAAAGTTTGAAAATTGTTAAATTTTCAAAATTTTCGCCATATTTCCGTTTTTTTCATAAATAAACACAAGTCATATCAAAGAAATTTTACCACTAACGTGAAGTACAATATGTCACGAAAAAACAATCTCAGAATCAGCGGGATTCGTTAAAGCGTTCCAGAGTTATAACCTCATAAAGTGACAGTGGTCAGAATTGTAAAAATTGGCCCGGTCATTAAGCTGCAAAATGGCTCTGTCCTTAAGGGGTTAAGACTGTCCCTCGACATTTTAGGCTGTTCCACAAAAGTAACCCCACTGGTCTTAAATTTGTGGGCATTGATCGAGTGCGTACTGGTATCAGAGGTGGTGACATGAAACGCACGTTGGCACAGCTTGAATGTCAATGGATTACCAAATTGGACACGATGTTACCTAGAGGACTTAATTAAAAGCTGTCCTTTGCTTGCTTTCTATAAAGCCATTTTTCCCCTTCCATTTCCTTTCTCCGTCACTTTAGTTTTTAATAGTGTGCTGTTTTTAATGCATATTTTTTACGTTCACAGTTTTTCATCTATTTTACATTATCGTGTGCTTTATCCAACTACTTATTCAAGATATATTCCTGATGACTCATCTTTCAACTATCAAGAGAAGACCTTATGGGACTGTTTGATTGAATCATCATTCAATCTTCATTGGCATTTTTTGTGTTTTTTATTTTTATTTTCTATTTTTATTTCTTATGTTTTCAGTTTCCATTTTGTTACTTTTTTCTATTATGTTCATTTTGCTATACAGGGATTATTTAATTTTGGATCATTGCTCCATTTAGATTATACGTCTTTGATCATGTCACTTGATATTGCTTATATTATGCCATATCTCTGCCATTTTCATGTTCCACAAGTGTCATCATTTTTGTGCTCCTTTCTTTTTGATTATATCGATATATTTTTATATCCCTTATGTTCTGCAGATTGGTATCCTTCCTATATCCTTATATATTTTTTATTTTTGTTATTTACATTATACATTACCTTCCGTATTTGACAAATTACAGCCATTGTCCCTCCCATCGGTACGCGCATGCGTGTGCGGCATTGGCAGCCCGCGCGACTGAAGGCCTCTACTAAGATGGCGCTGGGTCCTGACGTCACAGGAACATTTTCCTGGACCCGCGGCATCATCTGAGCGCCGGAAGTGGCGCGGGTGTCGCCTCTGCTACAGCGCACGCATGAGCTCGCCTCCGTTATGGGTTATGCTCCACACCTGGACTAATCTTCTCCCCATATAAACGCACACGGCAACGCACAACACACAGCCCCCCGAGGAAGCTTTAACGAGCGAAACGTGCGTCGGGGCACGTTCCTGTTCCTGCACATCCACCAACATGGGTAAGCTTAGCTGTACGATATGCTCCAGTTAGTTCGGTATCTAGCATGAATTACTCAATACTTTCTGGGATTTCCCTCTTACTCTTTTTTTTGCTTAGCATGTTACCATACAGTTGTCTGGACCATTTTGGACCATACATTCTTATGGGGCACAACTTGTTGACACTTGTCCTTTTTTATATATATTGTGCCCTTCCCTATGGTAGTAACCTTACTGACTTTTGAGCACAGCTTGCTATATATGTGCGCCAGGTTCTTTAATTGTTCTATCACCAATTTACTTCTATCTTTATACATTTATATACTCACATTTGTGAACGTTTTTTATTGTTATTCATGCTGTTTTTCAATAAAGTTGTTATTTTTTATATTATACATTTGTTTGGACTAGATGCTCCTTTTGTTCGCTTTTTTCCAATTTCTGATCTATTGTAGAATTTCAATAGATATAACTCATGTAATGTAAGAAGTGAAATCTTTGGCATTGTAATATACCTATATTTTTTGCCGTATCTGTGCATATGAATTGTGGTATGTGTTAAAGAGGCCCACTGAGACTCTTTCACCCGGGGCCCACGAAAACCTGGACCCTGCCCTGGTGGGCACCATCATGTCAACAACTAGGGTGCCAACGTCCATTGACAGGGAGGGCGACTTTCAGGGCTTTTCAGGGAGAGACTAACCTATATCTCCACATTTGTTCATTATGCTTAAATTGTTTACACAATCCTTTTCCCTGTTGGCCCATATATGTTTGTCCCTACCACCATTTTTAAGTATAAAGTGGACTTTTGGTACATCAATAAAAGTTAATTTTTAGGGTCTTTATTGCTTCTTTGGTTCCAGTTTAAGCCACCTCCAGTGTCTGAATGCCTTGGCCTCTTCACAATAGGGTGGTATTTTAGCTATAAAGAGGCTTGAGATGTTTTCAAGCATGCGCATGCAAGGTCCAGAGACATGTCATGATATCATAATGGGCCTCATCAGCGCAGGAAGTCCTGGTCTAGAGTGGCATAGCCCCAGAATTCACTGATCGGCGGCAGTGGTAACATGATGTGACGAGAACCAGACAGAAAGAAGTAGAGGGGCAAGAAAGGTCAGTGGTAAGGTGAGTATAATTAATTTTTTTTATTGTCGACATCTTACTTTCATTTTGGTTAAAAAAGCATGTAAAGACAATTAAAAAACTAATTAGATAATTCTATGACAAAGGGCTTTAGCCACAAGCGCTAGTCAGAATGGACACAGTATTTTAATTATCTGGACATTCTTTTTTAACCATGTGAAATAGTTATATATTTTTATTCCTATGGCCATTTGGATCCTTTCTTCCTTCTGTGCTAATTTTCTCTGGAAGGCAACGGTATTGGATCCATGCTGTGTTAACAAGGAGCAACAATACATTTACAACATGGTGAGGCTTTTCCCAATTTTTTTTTGTGCTACTACTTTCATTATGCTTTGCGATCTGGAGAGCTGTTTGGCGATATGGCAAATTTAATTTTGTCAAATCCATCCATCTTTAGTTCCATCTTCTTATCCGCACAACAGAGCCTGACTGTATTGGGACATTTTAATTTGCACTGATTGATACATTAAAATAGATAGATAGATAGATAATAGATATGATAGATAGATAGATAGATAGATAGATACAAAAAAAATGGAGCAGAACAAACACAAGTGCAGGTGTAGATACTAGCCCAAATGCTGTAGCCCATCTACTGTATCTATGGTGGTTACATTTTAGCTCCAGATATAATGAGCCTTTGTCAAAGTTGTCGAAAGTTAATTTTCTCTTCACCCAAAATGTTGACACCTGTTCAAATGAACGAATAAATACAACACAGGTATCTGCATGAAACTATGTATTGAGTGCTGCCCACTTTTTTGCTTTTTTAAATCAATAGCTAGATAGATGGATAACTAGACAGATAAGAAGAATTGCTTAAAATATTTCTCCAGTAAAAAGAAGCTATCACCTATCCATAGAATAGGTGATAACTTGATGATTGTTGGGTGTCCAACTGATAGGGAACCTTTATCACCATTGTATAATATAGTGGAAGGTTGGAAGTCTTATCATCACTCAAATCATTTCTCTAAAAAATTACTTGAAATTTCAGTGCACAGCTCTAAGTATCTCCACAGGGAATGAATGGGGTTATGATCAAGCATGACTCATTCTAATTTGTTTAGCCAATTGGTGCAGATCCCTGTGACTCACTCATCAATAAATTATCACCTATCCCATGTATAGGTGATAACTTATTTATACTAGACAATCACCCTACAAAGTAACTGATCGCATATTAATAATTTTGTATACAATTTACCTATAAATATTTGATTATTTTTGCAATACACTAAGATTTTAAATCAAAATTCTAGAGGCAGTTACAGTATTGTTGTTTTTCCCAGCAATATTTCATTGTAAAAGATTGATATAGCAAGGCTCTGAAGTGTGAAGAAGTGTTCACAAACTTTATCATAACTTCTTTGCAGGTGTTTTATTTTTCATGTGGAAAATCAATATTCCTAAATAGCATACTAAGGCAATGTACTCAAACTTTTCTGCATGATTTCCCCAGCATCTGCTGTGGAAGTCAAATCAGTCCTTTGCTAAAAGGCATAGATTCAATTTTATCAGTGTTATGAATAGATGTTGTACTTTCATAAGAAAACAAAATAGTTCAATCTTTTTTAAATAAAAACAAAATAAATTTTATATGTCTAATTTAAAGTGACATTCCTATAATAAATATTTAGCTTTGGAGATGAACATATACAGCTAGATCAGTGAAAGTAACATAGTAAAAGTTTAATGGGTACAATAGCAGAGATGTTCTCTGACAAGTAGTGATGAGCGAAAGTGCTCGGTAATGCTCATTATTCGCCTGAGCTTCCATGTAATCACGGTAATCGGCAAGTGCCGAGCATTCGGGAATTGCGTGGCGGGAGTTCTGGTGCACATCCTGCATTTTTGGTGCTCTTTAAAGTGCCAATCAACAAGCAGGGATTGTCTGCCATGCACTGTAATGCCGCAGCCATCTTGGTTGTGGTATTACAGTGACTGCCTGGCCGCACAGCATCATTAGGTGTATAAGAGACCTGGTGCCACCATGCTCGTCACAGTCTGCTCTAGAATCAGGAGTGTAGGGAGAGCTGCTGCCGAGTTAGGGTCAGATTTGGGGGTTTATAAGGTAGTGTGGGTCTACCATCAAAGAATACACAAACTCAGCAAAATCAACAGTCCTTCTAAGGACTAATTACGTGGTATATAGATTGCAGTGCTAGGTAGGGAGGGAGTCTATGTGCGTATACACATATCAGTGCAAGGCATGCAAGCAATGCATGTGGGTATATAGATATCAGTAGCAGGCAGGCATTCTATGTGGCTTAATTAATTGCATACATTAAGAGGGTCCATTCCATTACTGTCTGCTGCTGCCTATTATATATATTGACCATATCTACACAGCCCTTGGTCTCAGTGGGCAGTATTTTTTTGCATCTTAATCCTGATTATTTTATTCCAAAGCAATCCAGAGCTCTCTTTTTTCTCCATTTGCTTGTTGACACTGCAGAATACAGCCAGATTCTTTTCATTGTACAGCTAAAAATCCAGCTATTTTAAACAGTTTTGCCCATCCCAGCCATCACATCTGAGTGCGCAAAAATTTCTGACATTTTTGTGGTACTGTTAAATTTTTTTGGAGTGTGTTATATAATTTCTTGATACTATTTTGCTGGCTAAAAAATATTTAGCTGCCAAAAAAATATTTAGGTATAGTGCAGATATTTTAAACTGTGTTTTGTCCACCACACGGATCGCATATCATTGCTGTCAAAATTGTGCCATTTCAGGCCTCCATAGAATTTTTTTGTTGTGTCATAGCCAACTTGTTGACACAATTTAGCTGGGCCAAAAAAAAGCCCAGATATTTTATAGTGGGCTATCTCCATCACATGTCTCATCTATCTGTGGGCTACAAATTTGGGCATTTCAGGCCTACATTCACCTTTTTTTTGTTGTGTGTTACCCAAGTTCTATAGACTTTTTTGGTGTAAAAAAACCCTAAAATACAGGCCACATATTGTACTGTGTGGTATCTCCGTCAGACGCCTCATCTATCTGTGGGTTACAAATTTGGGCATTTCAAGCCTACATTCACCTTTTTTTGCAGTTTGTTACCCCAATTCTATACACTATTTTTCTGTAAAAAAAACAAAGGCCACATATTTCACAGAGTATCAGGCCCAGGTATTAGTGGCTAGGAATATTTTTTTTGCATCTTAATCCTGATTATTTTATTCCAAAGCAATCCAGAGCCCCATTTTTTGTCCATTTGTTTGTTGACACTTCAGACTACAGCCAGATTCTTTTAATAGTACAGCGTGAAAAAACAGGAATTTTAAACTGCTTTGCCCGTCCCAGTCATCACATCTGAGTGCGCAGAAATTTCTGACATTTTTGTGGTACTGTTAAATTTTTCTGGAGTGTCTTATACAATTTTTTTACACATTTTGCTGCCAAAAAAATATTTAGCTGCCAAAAAAATGAGTAGCTACAGGGCAGATATTTAACACTGTGTGTTGTCCGACACATGGATGGCATATCATTGTGCTCAAAATTGTGCCATTTCAGGCCTCCATAGAATTTTTTTGTTGTGTCTTAGCCTATTTACTGACACAATTTTGCTGGCCCCCAAAAAAAAATACAGGCCAAATATTGAACAGTGTAGTATCTCTGTAAAAATACTTCTGTTTCAAATTATTATGGCTGCTTCATAACTGGGTCTCAAATGCACCAACTACGACCACCATCATCTTCTTCTGCCTAGAGGCAGTTACTGCACAGATAGCAAAGGGTGAATGCTTGGGTGGTGGTGTACTCTGTCAGTGGATTACAAAGGCGAAAGCTTCTAGATTGAATCATTACTGGAAATGCCAGAGCAAGAGCATGTGGAAGAGCACGGGGCCAGGACTCGCAACTACCCAAGGCTGGTGTTCCTGGGACGGATTCTGACAATCCATCACCTACTAATACTGAACTTGTTGGATGAGGACATCAAAAAGAGCCCCTGCAGTTTCTAGAACAGAAGCTAGAGATTTTGACATTTCGGATGGATTTCAAGTTGTGTCAATTGGAGAGCTTGGTGGTCGTAGACATGACTTCCATGATAGGGATGTTACCATTAGACAATCCATCCAACATGTCATTGAATCAAAATCTGTTTTTTCTTGCAACTCTATTCAGCTGTGCACAAAGTATGTCAAATTGGTAGCTAGACCCAGTGGGTCTTGCCACAGTACCATGCTGCCTACAGTCCACAGATGTTATCTAGATCCCTAATGTCATCTCTACTTTACCAGCATGATGAATTAATAGGTAAAGCACATTTTTTTCATAGAGCTGTTCTTTTCTTGCCAAAGAAACTAAATAAGATCAATGAGGTGGTTAGCCACACACGCAATGGAGAAATAGCAAAGATTACAATTACTTTCACAAATGACTTACCAATGACTTTACCAACTTGCTTTCACTTTTACAACATTATATCCCAAAGGCTGAAGTTGATGATGATTATGAAGCAACTAGGTATTAATTATTATCACCCAAATGATGTTACAGAAGTCAGAACACACAACCTATCTGTGTAGCAATGATTTACCACCGAAATTTTGAAGTATTAGACATATCATTTTGTGGATTGATGTGAGCCACAAAGTCCTTCAAAGTGAAACTGTTCTGGATGTAATGTACAATTTGCACTTGAAAATTGCATCACATGCCTTCTATGATGCTTGCATGAAAGAACTGATTGGACAGATATGTAAGGAGGAAGATCGGGCTGCGGGTACCTGTGCTGCTCCGGGTCTGGAACTGTCGATGCTGCATCCCCTATTTCTCGGGGGAAGGAATGGGAGAACAGACAGGCCCAATGACCCAGGAAGAGGTGGTGTGCTTAGACAGGGAACCTTGCCAGAAAGCTGAGGGAAAAATCACACAAAGCAGGAGTGAGTTCCCGCTATCAGAGTGTGAGCAGCAAGGGGAGCAGTGCACTACGCACCTGAAGCACTGGCGCTGCAATGGACTTCAGCAGACAGACCCGGTGACCTAGAAGCAGGGAGTGAGGCTAAGAGAAAGCGGGCTCAATAGCAGAGAGTTTTTGCGGGTACAAGCAGCGCATAGGAGGCTGAGCAGCGTGCTCCATCTTTAGAGCACTGGCGCCGCGAATGACTGCTCCCGTCGGCTCCCGTCGCTAACAGAGGTACTGCCAGAGAGCAAGGAGCTGTGCACTCCATGAACATTAGTACAGCGCACGTGCGCAATACAGAGAGCCAGTTCATGCCATGTGTCCAGCTTTGATAACCAATAATTAGAAGGCACAGAGAATCATGGAGGACTTTGGTTTGGTCAGCAAAGTACTCCCCAGCATCTTCCAAAACTTTGAACTCCTTGTGAGAGTACACCATGCCTCAGGGCCAGGGCGATGGAAGGGTCTGAGAAAACTCTCCCAGAACTTTTCCAGTGTTCCACTGCCTCTGCTGGATAGTAGTTGTGTCTCTCTCACCTGTACTCCTTGAATATCCAACAAACTGTGATCTCTGCAGCCAGCATTTTCAGATGTTAATTTTTTGTAATAATTCAGCAAGAAGGGCCCTCTGGTGCTCCAATATTTTAGTATACCTGTCTGCCTCTGGAAGAAGAGATGTAAAGTTCTCCTTGTAGCGTGGGTCGAGAAGTGTCACCAATCAGTATTGCGTGTCACCCAAAGTTTTGAGAATGTAAGGGTCATGGGAAAGGCAGCATAACATAAACTGATCTATGCATACCAGACTGCTAACAGGCAAAACTTCCGTGTCCTCACCAAGAGGATGACTGACCATGCTCTCCTCCTCCCCTTTGTCCTCCATCTCCCTGTCCTCTGGCCATCCACACTGAACAGACGGTATGACAGTTGTGCTTGTAGTACTGTCTATAGCGCATGAAACTAGCTTCTGTTCTTCCTCCTCATCCTCTTCCTCATTGTCATCCAATCCACATTGTGATGAGATGAGGCTGGGCTGTGTGTAATCATCCAGTATGGTTCCTTGCTCCATCTCATCATTCTTTGCCAGCAATTCATCCTCTTTGCTTGTGAGCAGAGAGCGTTTAATGCTCTATTAATTGGCCTCCCCCTCACTTGACTTTCCCCTCTCCAGTCCCTCCTTAATGCAACAGCCAGGGTCGTCCATCTGGCTAATCTGTACTCGGACGCATCTGCTCTTCACCAGTGGTTACACTGGCTGCCCATTCATTATAGGATCCAATTCAAAGTACTTGTTCTCACCCACATAGCTTTCCACAGTGTGGCACCCCCTCAAATCTCCTCCCTCATTTCCCTGCACTCTGCAAACGACTTTCGACTGACCTCTGCAATAATCCGTACCTCACGCTCCCAACTGAAAAACTTCTCCCGCATTGCGACAATCCAATGGAATGCTCTACCCCAAGAAATTAGAACCTGCCACTATTTGCACAGTTTTAGATGCTCCCTCAAAACACATTTGTTCAGAGCAGCCTATCATCTTCACTAATCAAAGTCATTTTATGTGTAAGTGTATGTATATAGCCCATTCACTATCTCTATCTAACCTCCACTCCCTCAAGATGGCTGGACCATCATTGTAAATACACACCTGTACTTTGTATCTCCCCTATCTCATTGTAGATTGTAAGCTCTCACGAGCAGGGTCGTTTTATTTTGCTTTAATTAATGTATTCTTGTTAACGTTGTTACTTATGACTGTATTGTTTGAAACTGTTAAAATGTAAAGCGCTGTGGAATATGTTGGCGCTATATAAATAAAGATTATTATTATTATTAGAACACAGAGAAGCGGGATGGTGACGCTAACTATGGCATCATTGCCGCTCATCATCTTGGTGGAGTACTCAAAGTTTTTGAGGATGGTACATACTGTATGCCTGACATTCATGTCCTTTCCTGAGGACTTATGTGAGAAGTCTGAACTGAATACCACCAGCCATGTTGATGTTGGTAGTCAACAACTGCCTTCTTCTGCTCACAAATCCTTTCCAACTTATGGAGTGTGGAGTTCCAATGCGTGGGGACATCACACACCATTCGGTGATCCGGAAACTACAAACGCTGCTGAAGCACGGAAAGGGCGGCTGAAGCTGTATCTGACTTTCTAAAATTGGCACACAGGTGGTGTACTTTCACAAGCAGATCCGGCAGCTGCTGGTATCTTCTGAGAAACCGCTGAACAACGAGGTTAAGCACATGGGCCAGGCATGGTACGTGTGTGAGCTCGCCTCGCCTCAGAGCCAACAACAGGTTCCGTCCATTGTCACACAATACCATGCCTGTGTGTAGGTTCAGCGGTGTCAGCCATAGATCTGCCTGATATTTCAGAGCTGTCCACAGTGCTTCAGCATTGTGCGGTTTGTCGCCTAAGCAAATTAGTTTCAGCACATCCTATAGACTCTTGGCTGAGGCAGTGCTGCAGTGCTTCCAGCTCGTGACTGATGTGGTCATTTCAGAGGTGGATGCTGAAGATGAGGAGGGGGAGGTGCAGGAGCTGTGGACTATGGGGGCAACACAGATTGGCGTAGGGCCTCCAATACTCGGCATCATGAGGACATGTTCCATCCAAAGTACCATTATTCCACAGCCTCTCCTCTCTGCCAGGCACTTCACTGACTTCCTATTGCCCAGAGGCTACAGTTCAAAACTCTAACTGTGACATACAAAGCCTTCAACAACCTGTCTCCTCCATACATCTGTGACATGGTTTCTCAAGGTCCGACTGGGTCCTGGGTTTCACTATGTTAACCCAGTGTGCCGTCAGCGAGATTTACCGTCTCTGTCCACAAGCACTTGTCCAAGTATCCATGGTTAGGTGGACTTTCCCAGTAACAGCATGCTTGAGGATTTCACGTAATGTTGTGGGACACATGCTTGTGTAATGCCTTGACAGCAGAGCGTGAGAAATAGTGGCGCCTGTAGACTGAGTAATTTGGGTCGGCGGCTGCAATAATGTTGCGGTAAACTTTGGTCTCCATGAGCCTAAAAGGCAACATTAAGAGCCCAAGCAGTCGATAAGTGTGGGAATTTAGTAGTGTGGCCTGTGGGGCATTGGATGCGTATTTTCTCCTGCGTTCCAAAGACTGGGGTAGGGACAAATGAACGCTGCGCTGGGACAAGGACGTGGACGTGCTAGTTAATGGTGCTAGTTGAGTGTGTGCAATGACAGATGCAGGCCAGGAGGCATATTCGCATGCACCATGGACAGGGGATTGGGGATTGGCTTCCATGCACAACAGCAGAAGAAGCAGTGGTGTCCCCTGCAGATACTGCTCCTGCACCCTGGGGTTTGGCCAAAAAAGTCGGGTGCTTTGCTGCCATGTGCCTGATCATGCTGGTGGTGGCCAGGCTGGTATTTTTGCTAGCCCTAATGATGCAGGCATGGAAGATGGTACAAATGGACTGTTTGGGGTTATCGACAGAGTCTTTAAAAAACAACCAGACTGGGGAACACCTAACAGTTGTACTGCTAACGTCCTTTGTGTTGGTGTTACGGGGACATTCAGTGTCTCCCTCTCCCACACAACCTCCTCACCTCACCCCCTGCCTGTCAGTTTTCTCTAAGGCTCAATTCTAGGACTACTTTTCTCCATCTACACCTTTGGCCTGGGAAAGCTCATAGAGTCCCATGGTTTGCAATATCAGCTCTACACTGATGATAAGATTTACCTATCTGGAGGACCTGACATTAACTCCCTCCTGATCAAAATGCCACAATGTCTGTCCACTATTTCATCCTTCTTTTCTGCTCGCTTTCTAAAACTGAACATGGAAAAAGCAGAATTCGTCATCTTTCACCCATCTTTCACTCATCTCACTCAACCACTCTACCAGACCTATCCATCAATGTTAATGGCTGCTCACTTTCACCAGTCCCTCATGCTCGGTGCCTCGGGGTGATCCTCGACTCTGCCCTCTCTTTCAAGCCACATATCCAAGCTCTTGCCTCCTCATGCCAACTACAACTCAAAAACTTTTTTTGGTTCCTTGACTAAGAAACTGCAAAAACACTTGTGCATGCCCTCATCATATCCTGCCTCGACTATTGCAAGCTTCTACTCTCTGGCCTTCCCTCTAGCACTCTTGCACCACTCCAATCTATCCTAAACTCTGCTGCACGACTAATCAACCTGTCTCACCGTTATTCCCCAGCCTCTTCTCTCTAAACCCTAAAGCTATAACATACAAAGCCATCCACAACATGTTTACTCCATACATCTGTGACATGGTCTCTCCGGTACTTACCTACACGCAACCTTCGATCCTCACAAAATCTCCTTCTCTGCTCCCCTCTTATCTCTTATTCCCACAACCTCATACAAGACTTGTCCCGTGCTTCACCGATACTCTGTAACTCCCTACCCCAAAACATCAGACTTTCGCCTAGCACGAAAACATTAAAAACAAACTTGAAGAATCACCTCTTTCGACAAGCCTACAACCTGTAGTGATCCTCAGTCTACTGAACGACCGCACGGCCAGCACTACTAGTCTATCCTCACCCTTCCCCTGAGGACTGTGACCCCTAGCAAGAAGGGTCCTCTCTCCTTCTGTACTTGTGTGTGCCTTGTATTGCTCATGTTTAGTGTACTTGTCTATGTATGCCCTTTTTTCTCATGTTAAGCGCCATGGAATAAATGACGCTATAAAAATGACTAATAATAATAATATCATCCACCACCTCGCTTCCACTTACACCCCTGGTCCTCCTCCTGACTTTATTGAAAATGTGTCTAATCATCGTTCACCTCTTGTGACACGTTCCCACCGTCGCCTTAGAGTGAGGGTGGCTGCTCAATATTTGGGCATTGGGCAAAAGGCCTGAATCTGTAAATGGAAAAGCGAACAGTTCTTCAGAGTGTCCAAGTGTGGGATCAGTTGTCTCATTCGGCATGGTGGGAGGAAGGAGGCTCAGGTTGGGGAATATGTGATCCAGAGTCACGGCTACTCAGATGTGACCGTGTAGAAGACCGTGTGCTGGTGGTGGCAAAGTGACTGGAAGTATTATCCGCTATCTAACCAACAACCTTTTGACACTGCTCTGGGTTCAATAGTAGTGTGCTTCTGTGGTCCCTTAGTAATTGGGGCAGGAAGGTGGAACGAGAAGATGTGGGTGTATGTTGTAGTCCAATTTCTGATTGCCCACGGCCTCGGCCTTTGCATGCACCATCACATCCACTTCCCCGTCCCTTGCTACGTGCCTTTTTATTACTTGGACTATAATTTTTTCCACATTCACTACAAATGGCTGAATTTTCAGCCAACTGATATGTCATCTGTGTTCCTGTAAACCACAGTTTAAAATATCTGTCCTGTCAGTAAAAATTTGTTTTTCAGCAAACTGGTATGAATAACTAGGGTAAGATACTGGAAAAACAGTTCAAAGGAGGATTCAAATGCCACAATTTGTAGCCCACAGATAGATGAGGCATCTGACGGCGATAGCACACTATCAAATATCTTGTCTGCATGTTTTTTATTTTTGGATTTTTGGAGATGAAAAATTGTGTGAATAAGTAGGCTAAGACACAATCAAAACAATTCTATGAAGGTCTGAAACCTTCTTCATATTAAAACAGAGCTGGGTCACCTGAACAAGCCTGGGAGGAGAATATTAACCTATTTTGTGCTGCCTGTCAGTAGGTCTCGCAAAGTATTTAAAATGCTGAGTCCACAAAATAATGCACAACCTTTATATGAAAACATACAATATATCCTGAATCCCATACAAATGGCCGCTTTGTGGGATACCACACATCCTCTATGTCTCTTCAGACACCACCACTAGAACACCAGGGTGAACGTGTTCCGTGATGCAACAGCCATGTTATTGTTTGCAAATGGTTGTTTGTGGTCTCTGCAGAGTTCACCAATTGTTTCTTGTGTCTCCCCCCTCCTAATGAGGAGTCCAAATAAATATCAACTTAAAAAAATTATAGGGTTTGACAGGAAGAGCAAATAGATAGTTGTGGTGTGCCAACACTAGAGTAACTTTTTTAATTACCAGCATTACATAAAAATTTTTAAATGCAGATGACATTGATAGAAAACCACAATCTGTGTCCTCCCAGCATTCCTCTCTACACATATCAGTATTTAGATCACTATTACCGTAATCTAATTCCCTTCAGTATTTCTCGGTCTTCAGATTACAGATATCACAAACTGCTTCAGCTGCAGGGCTATAAGTATTGCCTACGATTGAACAGTTCTGGATTACATTTGTACAGTGTGAAACATTAATTAGGCATAAAAATGTATTTGTGTAAAGCACAGTCGGTGGCCACTTAGTAATTACCTCCCATTTAAAGAGATATGAAAGTCTTCAGATCCATTTGTAGGAATCCAGATATTAAAACTACAAATCAACAAAAATTATCTTTTAAGTTGAAACAGATTTTTGAAGAAATATAAACAAGTTATCCAACATTTATTTAGCCTCCCTTGACAGAACAGTAGAACCATAATCATGCTGTATCACAATACTAGAGCAAGGGGAAAATGGAAATTCATGATGCAATAATGCAAATGTCCCACAACGAAGGAGAACTGTACTACAATGCTGGGAACAGGATACATTTTTCAATGTCTGATGCCAGACTCATTCAAACATCAACTACCTGCTGTTGATCATCAGCACTAAACAAAAACCAAAAAGAAAAATTAAAGTTTTTTTAAAGTACTATCTGGACCCATATGTGAATTGTGAATCTCTCTTATTGCAGTCTCCAAGTAGGGTTGGTGTCATCAGAGCTTAATCTTAAATGCAGGTGGTTGGATGACTAATGATGACACTGAGGATTTAAAGAATGCTTTAAGGTACTGCCACACTAAGCGATCACACTAGCGATCACGACAAAGATGCAAGCTACCGAGATCGTTGGTGTGATCGCTTTAAGGTAGCTAATAACTTCCAAACAGGACGATCTCATCAACGACGCATCAGCGATCTGTATAATGACTTCGGCTGTCGTTAGGACGTGCCACACAGGATGTATTGTAAAAGATCACGACCTCGATAGGCGTGATTGACCGCAACCTTTTCCACGCCCCTCAGCACAGATTGGTGGTCACTATATATGTCATGACTGTTTGTCACAGCTCTCTCACTTTGTGATTGGATGACCGCGTCATAAAAGACGACGTATCAGCGCTCCTTTCCATAGCTCTCGAGCAGAAGTGGTTCATTCAAATCTCCAGCATCGTTCAAGTGCATCCTGCAAGCCTTCTTTGCAGCTACTGCGATCCAGTCTGTGCCACTATTGCGTTTGCTGCGATCCAGTCTGTGCCGTTATTGATTTTCTGCAATCCAGTCTGTGCCTCGTGCATTTTCTGCGATCCAGTCTGTGCCGTTATTTATATAATTTTTTTTCTGCGATCCAGTTTGTGGCGCTATTGCGTTTCCAGCGGATTTTTTTTTTATTCAGGATCACAAACAAGTCTTGTAAGGTAGGTATTTTTTTTGACACATTTAATTTTAAATTTTTTTAATTTAATTTTACAGATCCATTTTAAGATCCCAGCTGTTGTTAACCGTTGTCATCCATCAATTTTTTTTTTTGCCATTGTTTTTTGTTTGCCATTGTTTTGTTCTGGCGCGCCCACCACCATTTTCATTTTATGATCCCTCCTGTTTTTACCGTAGTTGGCCATCTATGATTTTTAGTTTGGTCTGCCATTGTTTTCTCCTGCTGCGCCCACCACCACCATTTTATGATCCCTGCTGTTTTTACCGTAGTGGTCCATCTATGACTTTTATTTAGGTCTGCCATTGTTTTATCCAGCTGCGCCCACAACCACCATTTTAATATCCCTGCTGTTTTTACCGTAGTTGTCCATCTATGATTTTTAGTTTGGTCTGCCATTGTTTTCTCCTGCTGCGCCCATAACCACCATTTTATGATTCCTGCTGTGTTCTATGTTGTAGGCTATGTAAGCATTTTATTTAACCATTCTGCCGTTCTCGCATAATCCTTTTTTTATTACAAATGGCAGATAAGCATGAATTTCTGCGGGAATTCATCGAGATGTACCGCTCGATGCCTTGTCTGTGGAAAATAAAGTCGGCGGATTACTTCAACAGGCTTAAAAAGAAGGAGGCGTACCAAACACTGGTGGAGCTGTGCAAAAACCATAACCCCGATGAACCAGCGGATGAGTCATCGGTCAAAAAACGGAATCAGGCCCTCCGCACAGTTTACAAGAAGGAATTAAATAAAGTCCAAAATTCTACCAAGTCTGGAGCCAGGGCCGAAGATGTGTATGTCCCCAAATTGTGGTACTTTGAGCTGTTTTCTTTTACAAGGGACCAAGAAGTACCCAGACAAGTGACTTCCATGTTGGAACCAGACCCCGTGATCCAGCCGGAGTCTCCTGTCGTACATGTAAGTACCTTTGTATTAAAACACGTTTTAATGTGAAATGTAGATAAAATGGCTGAATTAATCCCTTCATGTACTGATAATTTATCTATCTCAACGGTTGAGGCCTATCCATTTACAAGTGTTGTTTTCACATTTTTGCTGTATTTGGGTGTTATAGTGTGAAGATAAATTTCTTTTTCTTTTGTGATTTAACATTCGTTTTTTGTTCATGCTGGACACAGAAGAGGCTGTCTCCACACCTCAGACTGAAGAAGACAGCATGGCGTTGGTCCAAGACGACGAAGTAGTTGAGCCACCATCCTCATCTGTGCGGAGCCGGCTTACATTTTCTGGCAGAAAAAGGAAGGCTCCCACCTCGGCTACTCCAGAATTGGTTGGAATAGCCAAAAAAGTGCTAATGGCGGAAAAAGAACAACCAAAAATAACTGGCTTTGCATATTACGCTAATGAGAAGCTCCCAACACTGGATCCTATACAGCGGGTTCATGCAGAGAGACTCATGTTTGAGGTCCTGACTCAAGCGTCATTCGGAAACCTTGATAACAGTTATGTTGTCACGGCCAGACCGCAGTACCTGGATTACTCATGGCCGCACAATCCTGTGCCGAACCCAATTGGGAATCCACCAAACCCAAACGTTGTTGCTACACCTTATATTTATACACCGCCGAGGCAACGTGGTAATGGCAATGATCCTTCTTACCAGCAGTTGTAGTTTTTAAAATTTTTTAAAAAGTTTTTTGTTGTCTATAATTTTTTTACATTGTTACCTTTTTTAATAAAAATCTTATTTATCTAATGAATTGTGGTCTTTTATTCTTATGTGATGTCAACAATTTTGTTGTCAACTATTAAAATGTTGTATTTTTATGCCCATCTACTTGTTTCTACTTGTCACACACGGGGTCATGGGAGTACCAGCAGTCATAGGAGTTCCAGCATTGGTAAAAAAATGAAATGAAAAAAATTTCAAAAATTAACAACATTTCTTTTAAAGGCCCCTGGTCACACTAGCGCTAAAAACTTATAATAAAAAATAATACACCACAGGTGCATAGATAAACTTAAAATATATCATATATATTTTTTTCATATATATTTTTTTTTAATATATATTTTTTTTGGTACAAAAATAAACAAAAAGAGAAAAAAATACAATAATAAAAATAAAAATAATAAAACAAAAAATTAAGACTGCACCCCCGTTTGGAGGCCAGTCAGCCGCCAATTAAAAAAAAAAAAAAAAAAAAAACAATAATACAAATAATAATAATAAAAATAAAAATTACTGAGGGCCCGGAGGCCAGTCACAACCCTCTCCAGCATCACCCGTGGTCATGCAGAGCTCCCATGGCAGTTTGCATTGCTGCCACCGCGGTGTTCATTGCTGCCATCAGCCGACGGTGTGACAGCAACAGGTCCTGGGCAGTGGGGATTTCTGTGGAGGTAATGGTAACAGTTAATAGTGAATTCTGTTGCAACATGAACATGTACATGTTATGTTTGTTAACACTTACGGTTTTTGTCAGACGACCCACTGACTGCCCACCCAGAACCTGTTGCTCCGCCGGCTAGGGAAACACAGAAAAAAAAATATATCACAACAACCATTACACATAAGACCTAACAAAGTTCTCAAACTTGTCTGAAGCTTATAATATGTGCGTAAATTACCTGAAGGCGAGCCTGCATCCATGTCACGGGGTGACACTGGAGAGAAGCCTTGCACGCCATATCCCGGTGAAGGGCTGGATGACCCATAATCTGGAGGGGGGGTTGCTGCAGGTGAAGGAGTATGTAGGTAAGGAGATGCAGGTGGAGGGGTAGCTGGGGAAGGTGATGGAGGTGGAGGGGTAGCTGGGGACGGTGGAGCAGCTGGAGCTGCTGAAGGTGTTCCTGTAAATAAAAAATACAATTCAGTCAAATAATCCTTCTACTAACCCGTCACTGCCAGTACTTCCATCAATGCCTGTAAGCCCCTCACTACTGATACTCCCATCACTGCCTTGCCCCATCACTGCTGGTACTCTGCTGGTACTCCCGTCACTGCTGGTACTCCCATCATTGATATATTGATGCATTGATATAGGTAGATAACCCACAAAACATAACCTCTCCAGATACCCTCATCAATACCTGCGGATCTGGGCCCGGATCCTGGCGACCCTCTCACTGGAGCGGTATTGGAGGTCCGCCATTTTTTTCGGATCTGGGTAGGGGTCCGCTCCACCCAAAGTGTCTCAATAGTCCCCTTCTGATCTTCCGCAGGACCAATTTCTTGTGGCACATTGGATGCGCCACAGGTAGCCTGCACTTATAATTCCACCGGTCACTTTTGTGGATTAGGTAGCGCACTTCGGCGTCACCCCACGGGGCACAGCGTTGCCTACCTATCGCCGACATTGTCTCAAACAACGCCGCATGAAGGACGCCAGCGTCATGACATCACAGCGTACATGGGTTCGCAATTGCGACGCGAGACGCTATTGCGACCGAAAAGTGACCGCAGCAGCCATGCGATCACTTTGCGATCGCAATGGCGTCTCATGTCTGTGTGTGGGAGGAGCACCATGCTGATAACCGTCACTTTGCGATCGTAATGGCGTCTCATGTCTGCATAGCTGGGGCACCACGCTTTGGGAATCGTCACTTTGCGATCGCAATGGCGTCTCATGTCTGCATAGCTGGGGCACCATGCTGTGAGAATCGTCACTTTGCGATCACAATGGCGTCTCATGTCTGCATAGCTGGGGCACCATGCTGTGAGAATCGTCACTTTGCGATCACAATGGCGTCTCATGTCTGCATAGCTGGGGCACCATGCTGTGAGAATCGTCACTTTGCGATCGCAATGGCGTCTCATGTCTGCATAGCTGGGGCACCATGCTGTGAGAATCGTCACTTTGCGATCTCAATGGCGTCTCATGTCTGTGTGTGGGAGGAGCACCATACAGATAACCAAGTGCGACACAAAGGGTTCCCTTGTTAATGTAGACCTTTACCTCTAACGAATTATTTATATTGTTACCACTATTTTAAAAATGTAATAGTTTTTTTAATAATTATATGCTTAAAAAAAAAAAAAATATATATATATATATATATATGACTAAAAAATTATATCATATATTTAAAAGTTAATATACGCAGCTGTGGTGTATTATTTGATATTATTTTTCATTATAAGGTTTTAGCGCTAGTGTGACCATGGGCCTTTAAAATAAATGTTGTTAATTTTTTATATTATTTTCTTTTTAATTTTTAACCAATGCTGGAACTCCTATGATGCTGGTACTCCCATGACCCCGTGTGCAATATTGTGTACATCAATAACAAACTTAAGAATAAAAGACCACAATTCAGTAGATAATTAAGATTTTTATTAAAAATTTTAACAATGTTAAAAAAAATATAGACAACAAAAAAGTTTGAAAATATTTTAAAAACTACAGCTGCTGGTAACATGTCTTGTTGCCATACCCACTACTCCCCTCCCCACATCTCACCCATCATTATCCCTTCTCCCATATTGGTATAATAATTGAAAAAACACGAAGGCATTTTTAAAATAAACATTTTTTATTATTAAAAGATAGTTAAAAAAAGGCAAAAGTAAAACATTCTCAAAAGCAAACTATATCTGCTGCTGCCAACTCACTGCACCAGGCTCGTTAAAGTAATGGCAGTACTTGTCTCGGCCGGCCTTCGCATCGTCCTTGCTCCTGCCTTGATTTACAGCTTGAAGGCCTGCAATAGCGGGATCATTGTCACGCCATTCTCCGAGCACCACGTCACCATTGCTGTCCGAGTCCATGAAGCCTGGCGGACTGTAAGTACCAGCATCGCGTTTGCGTAGAAAATTGTGCAGCACACAACAGGCCAACACTACAGAGTCTATGGATTCCAGCTTCATGTTGATTGGAGTGTGAAAAACCCTGAAGCGGTTGGCCATTATGCCGGAGGCATTCTCCACAACGCGCCGTGCCCTAGACAGTCTGTAATTAAAAATACGCATTTCCCCTGTCAAAGTCTTTTGTGGGTACGGTTTAACAAGATGTGCATGAAGGGGGAATGCTTCATCGCCCACAAATACAAAGTTTAGGTTGGCGGTGGTGTCCACGTTGGTTGGCAAGTTAAGTTTATTATTCAACAACCGTTCACCAAAAGTTGTGTGCTACAAAACGCCACCGTCAGAAACCCTTCCATTAATGCCAACATCAACGTTAATAAATTCATAATTGGCATGAGGATCATGCTGAAGTAGCCCTTGTAATTATAAAAATAGGATCCGCTTTTGGCTGGTTGCGTGATCCACACATATTTGCCATCCAAGGCACCACCACAGTTTGGGAACTGCCAAAACCGTTCAAAATCAGAGGCAATTATTTGCCATTCCGCCACTGATTTGGGAAAAGGCATGTAGTTTCGTAAACTGCGGACGATGGCGTTGCATGTCTCTGGAATTAGTACGCCAAGCAGCGATCGAGAAACTGCAGCAGAAAATTGCAAGTCTTTCATTGAACGTCCGGTTGCCAACAATCGCAGCGTTACTGCCAAACGTTCCTCTGCTGAAACAGCTGCACGCATCCGTGTATCCTGCCGTTCAATGAGTGGCCTCACACATTCCAGTAGGAGCTTGAATGAATCCTCCGACATCCGTAGATAATTTCGGAAATCCTGCAGATTCTTCTCCTGCAACTCCCTCACTAGATGCATGTGGGTGAATTTTGACCTCTGCTCCAGCCATTCTCTGGTCCACATGCGACGCTTTCATTTGGAGCGCCTCTATTCCACCCGTGCCTCTTCTTGTCGATCTGCCTCCATTGATAATGCAACTGCCACAATCACACGCTCCGCGGTGGTCAGGTTCATTATGTGCAACCTGTACGGTAAAGAATAGAAAAGTTAATTACTATTACTAAAGTGTTTAAACAAAATAAAATAAAGGTTAAAATAAAAAATATAAAAAATAAAATAAAAATTGTTTATTGTTAACTTTTCATTTAACATTTAAAAAACGTTTCACAAAAGCCTAAAACGATGGGGCTGTAAAATAAATAAAGCAGACAAAAAAAAGGTGTAACAAAAAAAAAAAAAAACGCATCACACAACATCACAAACAATATGTACCTTGAATTCAAATATCCAGAAGATCCAAATCCAAATGGCAAAGATGAAGCGCTCCAGCGACTCAGACAGGACCGCAAAACCCACACTCCGCAACAATGCACAAAGGGACACTGTAGCGACTCAAGCAGAATCGCAAAACTCTGACACACGATACTATCCTCGCAACAAAGCACAAAGCACAGAACGTTGGAGTCATCCACAAAGCGCTTTGGAAACAATGGATGGGGGCACAGTTATTATTGCTGAGGTGATGTTGTGGTCACCAATCGGAGCTGAAGGGCGTTACTAAAGAAAACCCAGTCCCGCCTGCGCCGCTGACATATGCGTCGTCAACGATGTCGCACATCGTTCACAAAAGGTGTCAAACACAGCAATTCAGGCTCACCAGCGGGACGCCAACGATCAAAATACGGCCCAAACTGTTCGTGCACGATCAGCGACATTGCAGCGGGGGCCACATCGCCGCTAAATGTCACACACAGCGACGTCGCTAACGAGATCGCTAAATGGTGACGTAGTAGCGATCTCGTTAGCTATCTCGCTAGCGATCTCGCTTAGTGTGGCATACCCTTTAAAGATAGTTTCAGGATCAAGTTCAACTGGAGGATTTTAAGCAACACTGAAGGAGGAGGAGGTTGTGATTCTTCTAGATTCACCTTCCATCTTTGATGGGGTGTCACTTAATCTTACAATTAAGGGCTGTTCTGATGTTATCACAGTACCATTCAAATGATAATTGTATTTTATTGGTTGTCCATCTAGGTATTTGTTGTAATATTTTTTGTAGGCACCAACTGCATCTTCCTTTCTTACAAGCACAAAATCTGTAACTCCGTAACTTAAAAAGTGTAACAAGTGTTCCAAGTGTTATTGGGGTGCGTGTAACTTTGTGGCAGGGCAGGCCTTGCATTCAACGCATAGGCTAACAGTATGGCAGTATCAAATTAAAAAAAAGTGGGAACTTTGGTTTCATGTGGCCATCCAGGACATCTGTGCCAAGTGTTATTGGTGTGCATGTTACTTTGGTGCAGGGCAGGCCTCGCATTCAATGCATAAGCAAACAGTATCGGAGCACCAAATGAATAATGTGAGCTTAGTTTTCATGTGATCATCCACTACATGGGTTCAAAGGCTTATTGGTGTGCATATTACTTTGGTGCAGGGCATGCCTTGCATTCAATACATAGGCTAACAGTATGGGAGACACACTGTCTTCTAATGGGAACATTCTGGTCATGAGTTCTTCAAGTACCTCTGTAGAAATGATTTTTGTGGTGAGTATTATTATGGTGCAGGGCAGGTCTTGCATTCAATGTATAGGCTAACAGTATGGCCGTACCAAATGAAAAAAATGGGAACTTTGGTTTCATGTAACTATCCAGGACCTCTGTTCCAAGTGTTATTGTGGTGCGTGTAACTTTGTGGCAGGACAGGCCTTGCATTCAATGCATAGGCAAACACTATCGGAGACCCACTTTCTTATAATCTAAAAATTTTTTCAGAAGGAACTCCTGTACGTCTTGTCAAAGGGGTATTGGGATGCATCCTTATTTTTGGAAGACCAGCCACTCACTGCATAGGCGATAACAGTATAGGAGACCCGCTGTTTTAAAATGGCCCTTTAAGAATATTACTGCCACCTGATGGCATTATAAAAAATGGCTTTATGACTTTCAGAGTCCCTCCTTCATAAATGAAAAAGGATGTGTCTGATGATGTGTCACACACCACATGGCCAATTAAGATTGCTAATTGTTAAAATGACATTTCCCAGTGAATGCATTTGTATTGGTTGAAAGCAATGCTAAAGTTGAAAAACGCAGCAAAAAACGCTATGTGTGAACATAGCACAAGTGGTGGAGGTACATTATTTGGGGGGGTATTTCTTTTGCCTTACATACAAATTATTACCCTGGAAAGGATGTTCCTTAACATATTTCCCTGGAAAATCCATTTTGGTTTAGTTTTTGCATGTTTTAGTGTGCGCCTGTAAAAATGGTGTCACACTCTGACAACATTGGTCACAGCAGTGACCTAGGAGTCAGAAATGCTTCCTGGGGTATTCTTCATGATGTTCCTGTGTCATTTGAGCACTGTTCCATCGATTTCAGATTTTTTTTAGACCCTAAAAGGACCACTGGTGGGGATCGAGGCAAAAATGCTCTGTTTTCCCAAAGACTTACAATGGGCTCGTTGCTCGGGTCGAGTACCCGAGCATTCCAATTTGCTCAACCCAAGCAACGAGCACACAAGCATTAAGTGCTCACTCATCACTACTACCTAGTTACATATCCCTCCTGATGTTCACTTTACCTTCCATGTACTTTCACACAAAGACTAAAGCAGTTTGTACTTGTAAGATGTTTTAATAACTCTCAATAATGAATTATAGGAAGTAGAGACAATTCTAGCAGTTTTATTCAGCTAAGCCAGACCCTAAACCTGTCATTTTTATTCACCTACACAAAAACAGTGTTCCTTGTAATTCATTTTACTTTTCTCCCATGTTTTAATACCCTTTTTATGGAATCTGTTGTGAACGTGTTGGAGACTACTTCAGAGCTGAGGCTCCCTCTGGTGGTTGTTGAGGGTATTGAACCTATGTGGAACAGCAAAAGTCCACCACCAGCAATTGATGAATGGTTATTAGAGGGGATGGACTGGCCTGATATAAGTGAGCTGACCTCCCATGATCCTCGCCGGTGATCAATTGTTACTTCCTTGTCTTGGTAGGAATTCAGCTTGCTTTCTGCTGTCTCCTGCTATCATTCAGATAAGTTACTTTCTGTTTTTTTTTCTGTGGTTTGATTTATTTTCCTTGTTTTTGCTGCCTTGCTTGTTGAGTTCAGCCTGGTTCCCTTTGGGGGCTTGTGCTGGTCTCTGTTCTCTTTTTGTATTTGTTCATTTGCTCAGTTCCTGTGATTTTTAACTGCTGGGTAGCTGCTTGTTCACACCAGAGATCTGATATAGGTGGTCAAGACCGTGTGGTCTCAGCATTTTTGGAATTAGAAGTGTTGGAGTTTTTCCTAGGGTTTTGTTGGATTTTAGACAGTATTCTCTCCTGTGCTGTCCTATCTAAACAGTTTTGGGCCCCAGCGTTTGCTCATTCTATTTTCTGTCTACGTTCGTGTTTTCATCTTGTCTAACCGCCATTATATGTTTGGGGGCTTCCTTTTCCTTTGGGGGCTCTGCTACAGGGCAGTTAGCTTTCCTCTTTCCATCTTCAGGGGTAGCCAATCTCTCCGGCTGTGACGAGGCGTCTAGGGCACCGTAAGAACGTCCCACGGCTGCTTCTAGTTGTGCGATTAGTTTAGGGGTCTGCAACCTATTAGATCCCAACCTCTTTGGTGTTTGGCTGCCATTGCGGATTTTTTCTCCTGCCCTCTTCAGCTATCAAAACATAACAGGAATCCACACAGGTCTTAAATGGATTCTACAACGCCCATACATACTGTATCATGCCCCAAAGATGCCACTTACAAATTGATTTCCAAATACTGTCCACTTACACCCAGTATTATTCACAGAGCAGTATATACCATTACAATCCTCTCCCACACTGTACAATGCCCCCACTGTCCCTCTCAATAAAATAATACCTCTAGAGCACATTACTCCACACCCATTTTATGGTTCTCCATGCACAACATACTATCCTACTGACTTTTGGTTGGTTTGGAGTATAAATGATCAAGGCTCAGGCCATTGCTTTTGGCTGTGAACAGGAGCTACATGAACCTCTTGAGCTTCTTGGCTCATCGTGGGGGCCATGTGTTTCCTCTGTCTCTGCTATCCCCACAGTTTTAATTTTCTTAGTGCATCTTTTTTATTAAATAATGCTAGCTGTACTATGCTAAATTCACATTAGTGGTGTAAAGAGCTATAAGAATACTGTAGTTACAAAAAGTCTTTAGACAAAACATTGAAACTATGGGCTGCAATAAAGTTAGAAAGATAACATTTCCCTTTAATAAGTTACACTTACACTGCGCTACATGTTAAAATATATATAGTGGAGAAAATAAGTATTTGATACACTGCCAATTTATCAATAAAAATGGGCATTGTTCCAGCTTTTATAAAAAATCAATTTTATTTATAAAAAATTTAAAAAAGATGAAGACAGACATCATGTGAACATCATAATAGCTACACATTTCAAACAAGAAATGTCCTTTCTCAAGCTACACAGGATAAAACTAACATGAAATTTATACCACTGTTAACCAATTAGAACGTATTCTCACATCACATGATACCAAACAGGATTGATTAAAATCACATGAATATATAAAAGAAAAAAAGAGATAAAAAATATCCTCTAAAAAACTTAATCCGGTAGGATGGCAGGATCCCAAATGAAAAATCCAATAGGCTTCCCTGGTCATAAGCATTAATTTGATGTCACCTCCTCTTTGTGGTCTCATGAATCATTCGATGCCGGTAACCTTCATTTTATCAGTACTCCTATGATGGTAATTAATAAAATGTTTAGATGCTGCTGAAATCATGCGATTCAAATTAGAGGGAGAAATGACATTAGTTATACGCTCTGATATTCTGGTTTTTAGATTATGAGTAGTACACCCAACATTATCCAGATTGCATTCAATAAAGGTATTTAAATACAGCACATATTAAGAGTTGCAATTAATGCAATGTCGTATTTTGAATTGTTTCTGATTTTGATGATCCAAAAAACATCAGTGACTACCGCATGGGAACACGTTCTACAACTGGTGTCACCACACTTAAAAACACCTGGACAATTTAGCCAAGTAAGATGTTTTATGTGGGATTAAAAAAACTTGGAGAAAAGATATTGCCCACTGTAACAGCCCTTTTGGCAACAATGTGACAACCATTGGCTAGAATAAAGGACAAGGTGGGATCCTAGAAAAAAAATAAAATCATATTTTTTTTTTTAGCAATTGCTTTAATCTAGTTAAACTGTAAACTATAAGCAGTGGAAAAAACAGGTTTGGACTTCAAGGATCTCACATACATACCCACAGGGCCGGCTCCAGGTTTTTATGGGCCCCGGGCGAAAGAGCCTCATTGGGCCCCTTTAACACAGACCACGATTCATGATGCACAGATACTGCAGAGAAATATAGGTATAGTACAATGCCAAATACTTCACTTCTTACATTACATGAATGATATCTATTGTAAATTGTACAATAGCTCAAAAATGCCAAATCCTCACAGCGCACAGTAGACTGGACAGTATAGTCCTACATACAATATTATGGGCACCACATAGTCTCCCCTCATCACCCATATAATACCCCATACAGGATGTCACCCCCCATCCACCATATAATGCTCCATACAGAATACTGGACCCAATATAATGCTCCATACAGGATACTGGTCCCCATATAATGCTCCATACAAAATAAGGAGCTCTCATCTGCGCTGTGCGCTGTACTGCGTTCTGTACTGTTACGACTCTGGAAAGGGTGCTGTGGAAAGACTCCCCATCATCATCATTGCCTGCCCATTATCATCATCATTGCCTCCTCATCATCATTACCTGCCCATCATCATCAATGCCTGCACATCATCATCATTGCCTGCCCAATATCATCATCATTGCCTGCCCATCATCATCAATGCCTGCCCATCATCATCATTGCCTCCCCATCATTATCATTGCCTGCCCATCATCATCAATGCCTGCCCATAATCATCATTGCCTCCCGATTAACATCATTGCCTGCCCATCATCATCAATACCTGCCCATCCATCATCAATCATCATTGCCTCCCCATCATCATCATCACTGCCCTCCCGCCACCACCAACACACATACAGCACCACACACAGACAGCACCGCAGCACACCAGCACTATCTCACATACACACAAAGCACCGCACTACATACACACACACTGATACACACAGAGACACACAGACACACACACTCACACACACACACATCTCACCTGTCCGGCATCCGTGCGCTCTCTGCCACAGCCGGCAACTGAATGATGAAGTCATTCAGCGGCGCTGCTGTGAGAGGAAGCGCCGGCGTCCTGCAGGCGCCTTCTGGAGCCCGGAGCTGCGGCAGCGGAGGCACGGGGAGAGGTGAGTATTGCGCTGGCTGCTGCCGGGGCCCTGAGCAAGTGTCACCAGCAAAGCACACCCACATCATCACACCACCTCCTCCATGCTTCACGGTGTGAATCAGGCATGTAGAGTCCATCCGTTCACCTTTTCTGCGTGCAAAGCAGTAATCAAAGCAAAAGGTGGCTACTTTGAAGAACCTAGAATATAAGACATATTTTCAGTTGCTTCACACTTTTTTGTAAAGTGTAATGTATAATTCATAGTTTTGATGCCTTCAGTGTGATTCTACAATTTTCATAGTCATGAAAATACAGAAAAATCATTGAATGAGAAGATGTGTCCAAACTTTTGGTCTGTACTGTATATTATATTTATATATACATACAGTGTGTTCGGAAAGTGTTCAGACGCCTTTAAATTTTTCACTCTGTTTCCTTGCAGCCATTTGGTAATGAGAAAAAAATGAAATTGTTTGCATTTAATGTACACTCTGCACCCCATTTTGACTGATAAAAACAAGAAAAGTAGAAATTTTTGCAAATTTATTGAAAAAGAAAACCTGAAATATCACATGGTCATAAGTATTCAGACCCTTTGCTCAGATACTCATTTACTTCACATGTCGTCCATTTCATTGTGATCCTCCTTGAGATGATTCTACTCCTTCATTGGAGTCCAGCTGTGTTCAATTTAACTGATAGGACTTGATTTGTAAAGGCACACACCTGTCTATATAAGACCTCACAGCTTACTGTGCATATCAGACCAAATGAGAATCATGAGGTCAAAGGGACTGCCCAGGAGCTCAGAGACAAAATTGTGGCAAGGCACACATCTGGCCAATGGTACAAAATAATTTCTGCAGTACTCAAAGTTCCTAAGAGCACAGTGGCCTCCATAATCCTTCAATGGAAGAAGTTTGGGACAACCAGAAGTCTTCCTAGACCTGGCCGTCCAGTCAATCTGAGCAATTGTGGGAGAAGAGCCTTGGTGAGAGAGGTAAAGAAGAATCTCAAGATCACTGTGGCTGAGCTCCACAGATGCAGTAGGGAGATGGGAGAAAGTTCCACAAAGTCAACTATTACTGCAGCCCTCCACCAGTTGGGCGTTTATGGCAGAGTGGCCCGACAGAAGCCTGTCCTCAGTGTAAGACATAAGAAAGCCGGCATAGAGTTTGCTTAAAAACACACAAAAAGACCTCCAGACTATGAGAAATAAGATTCTTTGGTCTGATGAGATGAAGATAGAACTTTTTGGTGATAATTCTAAGTGGTATGTGTGGAGAAAACAAGGCACTGCTCATCACCTGCCCAATACAATCCCAACAGTAATTCATGGTGGTGGCAGCATCATGCTATGGGGGTGTTTTTCAGCTGCAGGGACAGGATGACTGGTTGCAATTGAAGGAAACATGAATGCAGCCAAGTACAGAGATATCCTGGATGAAAATCTCTTCCAGAGTGCTCTGGACTAGAGTTGAGCGATACTTTCCGATATCCAAAAGTATCGGAATCGGAATGGTATCGCCGATACCCAAAAAATATCGGCGATACCCGATACCGATGCCGGAAATCCAATGTAAGTCTATGGGAACAAAATATTGGAATTAAAAAAACCCCATTCTTGCCTTGTTGGTTAATTGTACATGAAGGAAAACAACAAAGAGTAATGTAGAATGTATTGGGGAAGGTTGAGGAGACATTAAAGGCATAGATGTTTAACCCAATCAAATGGAATAGCATAAATTTTTTTTTTTTTAAAGATGTTCGGATTGACGAAGAAATTGACAATGTTGTTAACGTTTTTTCTATTTTGGCAAATATGTATATTTCACAACTTCCATGCTCTTCACCTTTTTAACTTTTGACACACTTTCTCCTTCATAATCTTCAGCAGCATCATCTTTTTCATCAAATTATTCTTCATCTTCACCTTCTTTATCTTCTTCTTAAACTTCTTGCTATTCATCTTTTTGTTAACATTACTCATATTCTTCTTATTAAACTATTATTCTTATTCATATTGTACTTAATATAAGTAATTAAAATCTAACTTCAAATCTGAGAAGGATAGAAAAGTCTGGGAATATAAACTTATGATGACCTTTGACACTCTTAGTGCTGGGATGAATATATCCCAGAGTTTTATGTCTTTCTACAACAATTAAGGAATCTGCTTCCCTGACCTTTTAGGGTCATCACAACACAATACCAGACCCCAATCAGAGGGTAATAAAACTTTCACTCCTTATCTATGAACTAGTCATATTTATGTTCATCCTTCTGCCATAATGACAGTTCTGCTTCACGTCACCTGTCTTACCTATTGCATTATTCCTGTGTCCTCTTGTGTATAAATATGTGATTCTTCAGTTTTTGTTTTAGTCTTTGCCTGATGAAGAGACCTGCGTAGTCTCGAAAGCTTGCAATTTGTTACCATCTTTTCAGTTAGCCATTAAAAGGTATCAACCACTGAGGACTCTCAAGTCTAAATATTTTTCTATCTACTGGCTAACACGGTACGAAGATACACATCTTTCCTGATTTTTGTTAGCGATTATCATGTTTACATGAAGGACCTTTATGATATGGGCTGTTAACTTTCTAATTAAATATGTATTTTTTAAAATGACACAAATATAAGTAATGTTGAAGAGGACTATTCCTACATGCATTGTTTGCACAATATTACAGGTGTACATCACGTCCCTTAATCAACATTGGATTATTATATTTACTTGTATGCTTTTATTTAAAAGGCAAGAACACTGAAGTATAACCTTCGCACTGCAGCAGTTGTCAAAGTTCAACCCACATTATGCACTTCCAACATTGCAGCATTTGAGTCATGATGTGAGTTGGATTTGTCTAAGCTATGGAGTGACAAGGTTGACCATCAGTATCCTATAGCATAAGTGGCTTTTGTGTTTGCATTTGTTTTCGACATGTGCATATCTGTAATAATATGTCACAATTATTTTGTTACAGATTTGTGACAAAGACTAATCATTTTATGGTTTTAAAGTTGACGTTTCAAATGTTTACAGCTTAGAAATCAGGGTGTAGCCTCATATCTATGTGTAGCACTAGACACTTTGACATGTCATGTTTTTTTCACCATGATTAGGTAGCTAGCAGTAATTTTTGCAGGACACACAGCAGGGGAACAGCAGGCGTTACTGAACCCCACAAACACATCAGCGATTGTTTTCATCTGTGCATCTAACAATTCTGAGCAGCAACTGGCGGTGTTGAAGCCCAGGGTCAAGGAGGGTGTAGGCAGAGGCCTAGTATGAGATGTTTGAAGTTGAAGTTGTAGTTAGCAGCAGTAATTTTTGCCAGACACACAGCAGGGGAACAGCAGGCGTTACTGAACCCCACAAACACATCAGCGATTGTTTTCATCTGTGCATCTAACACTTCTGAGCAGCAACTGGCGGTGTTGAAGCCCAGGGTCAAGGAGGGTGTAGGCAGAGGCCTAGTATGAGATGTTTGAAGTTGAAGTTGTAGTTAGCAGCAGTAATTTTTGCCAGACACACAGCAGGGGAACAGCAGGCGTTACTGAACCCCACAAACACATCAGCGATTGTTTTCATCTGTGCATCTAACACTTCTGAGCAGCAACTGGCGGTGTTGAAGCCCAGGGTCAAGGAGGGTGTAGGCAGAGGCCTAGTATGAGATGTTTGAAGTTGAAGTTGTAGTTAGCAGCAGTAATTTTTGCCAGACACACAGCAGGGGAACAGCAGGCGTTACTGAACCCCACAAACACATCAGCGATTGTTTTAATCTGTGCATCTAACACTTCTGAGCAGCAACTGGTGGTGTTGAAGCCCAGGGTCAAGGAGGGTGTAGGCATAAAATATTGAGTTATTGCCTTGTTACGTGGCCATTGCAAATGTATGTACTTCAAACAAGAATAAATGAAGTTTTACTAGGACAATAAAATGATGAATTTCAATTCCAAGAATAGAAAAATATTTATACTTGAGAGTCCTCTGTGGTTGATACCGTTTAATGGCTAACTGAAAATATGGTAACAAATTCCAAGCTTTCGAGACTACTCAGGTCTCTTCATCAGGCTAAGACTAAAACAAAAAATGAAGAATCACATATTTCTACACACAACAGGACACAGGAATAGGTAAGACAAGTGAGGGAGGGACAAGTGAGGGGAGACCGGCCAAAAAATGAGAACAAGGATGAATTATCAGCGCCACACAATAAGAGAAAAAATAATGGATTTACCTGTGGCAAAACACTTTTGTATGCCCGGTCATAGCATGATGGATATGGAATTACTGGTATTAAAATATAACTTCAAATATGAGAAAGATACAAAGGTTTCAGAATATAAGCTCATCATGACCTTTGACACTGTTAGTGATGGAATGAATAGATCACACGGATTTATGTCATTCTATATCAATTAAGGAATCTGCGTCTCTGCCCTTCCAGGGGCATGAAAACACAAAACCAGACCCCAATCAGAGGGCAATAAAACTTTCTATCCTTATCTAGGAACTGTTCCAATATTTATGTTCATCCCTCTGTGATAATGACAGTTCTGCTACACATCACTTACTTGTCTTACCTATTGCACTATTCCTGTGTCCTGTTGTGTATAGAAATATGTGATGCTTCATTTTTTGTTTTAGTCTTTGCCTGATGAAGAGACGTGAGTAGCCTCGAAAGCTTGCAATTTGTTACCATCTTTTCAGTTATCCATTAAAAGGTATCAACCACTGCGGACTCTCAAGTCTAAATATTTTTCTATCTACTGGCTAACA
Organism: Oophaga sylvatica; assembly: GCA_033576555.1. NCBI lineage: Eukaryota > Metazoa > Chordata > Amphibia > Anura > Dendrobatidae > Oophaga > Oophaga sylvatica. Next base: position 220,300,704 of record JARQOD010000006.1, on the reverse strand, counting down.
CGGTACGAAGATACACATGTTTCCTAACTTCAAGAATAAAAATAAAGACACTGCAAATATAAACGCATATATGCACATGCCAACAAGAAATGGAACAACACACCACCCAAAAAATTGGTTACAAAATATAGTGTTGTAAATTTAAGAATAAAAGTCCATTTTTGTATTTATGAATAATGCTTAAGGAACGCTATGTTAAACCATAACATAGTGAAGACAATGGATTTTGTAATAGTCACTCATCATCATCATCATTGCAATTTAGATGTGACAGTCACAGACATTTCAATTATTTAAGTTAATAAAATCGTTACTTTGTACAGCATGTATGACATGTCCAGCATGGACTCATCAATGTGATGACACAATAATGTACGATAAAAAATAACCATTTAAAAAAACATAATGCATTGTCACAATTTAAGTGTGTGCCTGCAAGTGTAGGTGAAACAAAGGCTACAGATAGCAAAGGTATATTCTATGTCTGTATCAGACAGTGGACAGCCTCTGATGGGTAACGGCGATGTTATACTGTACGTCAATAAAGTCTGCGGCTGCAATCATGCATTTTTTGCTTGTACAGTGTTGAAGAGGGTAAAAGCATGTCTGGTTGCGCAAGGCTTTATCCGTCAACACTACCTTCCTACTGTCACGCGTAGGGTAGGGTAGCGTGTGTCAATTAGATGACTCTATAAAATGTGACGTTACGCAGCGTTATTGCGCCCTAGGGACGCCAAAAATACGACAGCAGTAATCATTTACTGTCTAATACTCCACCTATGACCAACAAACAAAGACCGTTCCCTCTTTAACAATCTACAAGACTAACAAGCATAATGGTTGACGCTGACTTTATTGAGGTACAGTATTACATCGACATTGTCCATGAGTAACTATGCACTGTAATACCTATATACCATTATTAATTTATATCTGTTGTGGTTGTTTCAACAGCACTTGCAGGTATAACTACCTATTGTCAGTATGCATGATGCACTTTCTAGATGTAATAATTTATTATTGCACATTATTACCAGGTTTAGATGCTGGCCATTTCATATATGGTGTGTGAAGTTACAGTTGGCATCAGTATGTGTATTTTATAATGTCTGTCATAAATAAAACTCGTGATGATGATGATGAGGATTTTATGATTCGTACATCCATTGACTGCATTATCTTACAGGTACAGATAAAGTTCCTTAAAAAGCATTAATTGATAAGTATGAAATGTACTTTTATGCATTAATTTCAAAAAGTGAAGACTATGTTTTAGTTTTGTTACCATTTCTAATAGACATGTGCAGATATGCGCTGTGATGACAAATTATTATTTGTCCATATTTGTCATAAAAATTTATCATTCTAGGCCTGGAAAACTTCACAATTTCCTGTTTTAAGCATAACAATCAGGGTGACGGCTCTTCCCTATTTGGAGCATGTTCGACATGGGTTTTTCTGTGCATGTGTAGGGAACAGGAGACTTCTTGCCGGACACACAGCAGGGGAACAGCTGGCGTTACTGAACCCCACTAACACTATAGCTTGTGTATTGGTCTGTGGACACGACACTTCTGAGCAGCAACTGGCAGTGTTGTAGCCCAGGGAGTAGAGTTCAGGTGGTAGAAAGATGAACATAACAGGAGACATGGATAACGTTGCGAACCAGTTATTTAATCTGAAAACGGACAGACAAATTCTGGCGAGATCCATGCCTTGTTCATTTTCAGAAAAGTAAGCCGTCTACATTATCGGAGGATAGTCGCATGCGACGGTCTGTTAGTACACCACCTGCAGCACTAAAGACGCGCTCCGATAATACACTGGCAGCAGGCAAGCCAGCACCTCCAATGCATACTGGCTAAGCTCTGGCCATGTATCCAGCTTAGAGACCCAAAAGTTGAATGGGGAAGAGCCATCTGGGAGTACACTGAGAGGGAAAGACATGTAGTCTGTCACCATCTTACGGAAACGTTGCGTCCTGCTGACTGGAGCCGTCTCGGATGGTGTAGACATTTGTGGCGCTGCCACAAAACTTCGCCACATTTGGAACATACTGGTCTTGCCCTGTGCAGAGGCGCTGCTTGTGCTCCCTATTGTTGCAGAGCTGTCTCCACTGCCTCGACGCACAGAGCTGCTTTGTAAAGCAGTAGCAGCAGCAGTGCTCTCGGCTGGAATGGAGAACATTATGGATTGCACCAGTGTGTCTTGGTACTCCCGCATTTTACGCTCCCGGTTCAACGGTGTGATGAGGCTTTGTAAGTTGTCCCGGTAGCGAGGGTCTAGGAGGGTGTACACCCAATAATCAGACGTGGTGAGAATGTGGGCGATGCGGCGGTCGTTTCTCAGGCACTGCAGCATGAAATCAACCATGTGCTGCAGACTCCCAACTGGCCAAGAAACGCTGTCCCCTGCAAGAGGCGTCATCTCTGCCTGCTGTGCATCACCCCACCCTCGCTCTACATACTGACTAGAGCGTTGTGTACCTCCCTCTGGAGCGATGTCTTCCTCCTCCATTGACTCCTCCTCATCCTCCTCACAAAGTGAGCCCTGCCCAGCCCTTTGTGAGGAACCACATTGTGCTGACTGTCCAGAAGGTGACGGAATTTGTGACTCCTCATCCTCCACCTCTTCCAAAACCTCATCCCTTAGTGCTTGCAGTGTTTTTTGAAGCAGGCAGATAAGGGGGACAGTCAGGCTGACTAGTGCATCATCTGCACTCGCCATCCGCGTTGACTCATCAAACGGACGCAAAACGTGGCAGATGTCCTTCATAGAGGCCCACTCAGTAGTGGTGAAGTGTGAACGGCGCAAGTTGCGAGTTGATTGCGCCTAATGCATCTGATACTCCATTACTGCTGGCTGCTGCTCACACAACCGCTCCAACATATGTAACGTGGAATTCCACCTGGTGGGTACGTCACATATGATGCGATGTTCAGGAAGGCGAAATCTGCCTTGCAGAGCTGCAATGCGCGATCTGGCCATGCTGGAACGTCGCAAGTGAGCGCACTCTAGGCGGACCTTGTGCAGCAGTGCATCAAGATCCGGATAGTCCCTCAAAAAACTCTGCACGACCAAGTTGAGCACATGTGCCAGACATGGTATGTGAGTGAGGTTGCCAAGGCCCAGAGCTGCCACCAGATTTCGGCCATTGTCACACACTACCAAGCCTGGCTGGAGATTCGCTGGCAAAAACCACACGTCGCTCTCCTGCTTGATGGCATTCCAGAGCTCCTGCGCTGTGTGGCTTCGATTCCCCATGGAAATTAATTTCAGGACGGCCTGTTTGACGTTTGGCCACGGCTGTGCTCATATCGGTCGCATCAGGTAAGCGTTCACGGGTCCATGTGGAGGTAGACCGTGATGGCTCCTGCAGCGATGATTCTGAGGAACTGGAGTAGGAGGAGGAGTCAATGAGGACAGACTTGATTCCTGCAATCCTTGGAGTTGGCAGAACACGTACAGCGCCACTCGCAAGATCTGTACCCGGCTCCACAACATTGACCCAATGGGCAGTGAGGGAAAGGTATCGTCCCTGGCCATGGGTACAGGTCCACGCATCGGTGGTCAGGTGGACCTTGCTACTGACGGCGTTTAGTAGTGCATGTTTAATTTTTCCCTCAACATGCTTTTGCAGACCAGGGACGGCTTGCCTGCTGAAATAAAATCGGCTGGGCACATTGTATTGTGGGACTGCCAATGCCATTAAGTTACGGAAACTGTCAGTCTCCACCAGCCTGAATGACAGCATTTCAAGGGACAGGAGTTTTGCAATGCCAGCATTCAGAGCCTGTGCTCGTGGATGGTTTGCCGAGTATGGCCGTCTTTAATCCCATGCCTGTGCTACCGATGGCTGTTTTGTGGCCTGGGAGTGTGAGGATGACAGGAACTTGCAGCTGTGGGTGGAATAACACTGGGTCTCTGGACAACAGTGACAGAGGTTCTTCCATGGCGATCCTGTGAGGAAGCCGAACCAGCTGTGTGTGAGCTGGAGGAAGAGGCTCCAACATGAGCTGAAGATGTAGGTGCTGCTGTAGGTTGGCCTACATCTCCAGTGTGTCTTTGTAACTCAACCACGTGCTTTGACCGCACGTTTCCACATATTTGTGGTATTAAGGTTACTGACACTTTTACCTCTTTTTACTTTTTGATTACACAGCTTGCATTTGACATAGCAAATATCATCTGCAAGTGTGTCAAAAAAGGACCACGCAGTGCAAGTCCTGGAGTGCCCGTTTTTGCTGTTGGAAGAGAACTGCTACGAACGGGTGCCAAACTGGAGGCTACAGGCAACCGAGTCTGCAGCCTACCTCTCCCTACTGTTTGGACCGTTGGGGCAATCTCTTCCTCAGAGCTGCTACCACCACCTTCCTGTTCCTCACGCCATGTTGGGTCTTGGACCTCATCATCTCCACTACCCTCTTCCAACACCTGCTGCTGTTGGGTGGTCTGGCCAGCACCATGCTCAACAGAAACTGGCACCTGAGTCTCATCATCATCAGATGCGTTCTGCTGTGTGCTGACCATCGGCACTGGCTCAGCCGCCTCTTCAGATTCAGAGAGACACAGCTGTTGCGCATCACTGCATACTGCCTCTTCTTCACATTCCAAAATGCTGCTTGGCTGGGCCCCTGTTTGCAAGCCAACAGATTCTGAGAACAGAAGCAGAGACTCAGCTGGCTCCAGTTCAGAACTCTCTGACTGCCTGGGCAATTTGACAGGCGGTGAAGAGACAGATGGTTGTTCAACAGTGCTGTGGTCCTGAGAGGAGGTGGAAGCAATTGAAGTCGATGCATTGGCTGCCATCCAACCAACAACGGCTTCAATTTGTTCTTCCCGCAGCAGGGGGGTACGCTGAGCTCCTACAAAAGTGCGCATAAAGGAACGCTCACGCGGAAAACTGGTGGATGCTGTGTCACTGGGTGCGGCAGCAGCCACAGAATCCCCACGTCCTCTCCCTGCTGAAACTCCACGGCCACGACCACGTGCCTTACTCCCTGCCTTCTTCATCTTGGTAGATTGATAAAGAAAGTCAGAAAAGTTATAAGGCCTAAGTGTGGTTATTCCTCAGAGACTGCAGTGAACACTGCAGACAACTGTTCAGTAGCTATGAAAGGCCCCTTTGTGTACTTCTATAGTGTTTGCAACCAATGTATTGTATACGGATGGAAGCGCGTCACACTAATAGATTAGATTTTTTTCAAATATAATGGAGCAGCACCAATTAGAGAAAAATGTGAAGGATGAGGCAGTGACACACGCTCAGCAGACTACAACCAGCAGTGGTTGAAGAACTAACTGGAGCGTAATCTGCACTCAAAAAATGAAAAGCTCACAGACTACAGTGAACACTGAAACACAACTGTTCACTATCTGTGAAAGGCTCCTTTCTGTACTTCTATAGTGTTTGCAACCAAAGTATTGTATACGGATGGAAGCGCGTCACACTAATAGATTAGATTTTTTTCAAATATAATGGAGCAGCACCAATTAGAGAAAAATGTGAAGGATGAGGCAGTGACACACGCTCAGCAGACTACAACCAGCAGTGGTTGAAGGACTAACTGGAGTGTGATCTGCACTCAAAAAATCAAAACCTCACAGACTGCAGTGAACACTGAAACACAACTGTTCACTATCTGTGAAAGGCTCCTTTCTGTACTTCTATAGTGTTTGCAACCAATGTATTGTATACGGATGGAAGCGCGTCACACTAATAGATTAGATTTTTTTCAAATATAATGGAGCTGCACCAATTCCACAAAATAAAATAAAAAAAGAGTCAGTGAGTGACACGTGCAGATGCCTACAAACAGCGGTGGATGCAGAGCAAACTGCAGCGTCACCTGCACTCTCACACACACCTTGCACAGAGCTGTTAAAACAACACTGGCAAAAGGAAGCTTTACACAGCGGTTGGTAAACTAGCCTGCCTAAAGCACAGTACACAAAATCGCAATGTCTAACTGTCCCTCAAAGTCAGCAGAACAGCGTTCTGTCCCTAACTGAGTTCACAGCACAGTGACGCTAAAATGGCGGAGGCGCCTTTTATAGTGCATTCTGACATCATTTCAGAAGCCAATCACAGCCATGCCATTAGTTAAGATGACCGCAGCATTACAGGATGTGCCCACACTTCATAAGATTCCTCATTGGCTGACTAAAATCACATTGCCTCTCAAAGAATTATGGGAACTTCCGATTCCGGTATACGATATTGGAAAAATATCGGAACTAAGTATCGGAATTCCGATACAGCGAATATCGGCCGATACCCGATACTTGCGGTATCGGAATGCTCAACACTACTCTGGACCTCAGACTTGGCCTAAGTTTCACCTTCCAACAAGACAATGACCCTAAGTACACAGCTAACATAACAAAGAAATGACTTCAGAACAGCTCTGTGACCATTCTTGACTGGCGCAGCCAGAGCCATGACCTAAACCCAATTGAGCATCTCTGGAGACACCTGAAAATGACTGTCCACCAACGTTCAACATCCAACCTGACGTAACTGGAGAAGATCTGCAAGGAGAAATGGAAGAGGATACCCAAATCCAGGGTTGAAAGACTTGTTTTATCATTCCTAAGAAGACTCATGGCTGCACTAGCTCAAAAGAGTGCTTCTACTCAATACTGAGCAAAGGGTCTGAATACTTATGATCATGTGATATTTTAGTTTTTCTTATTTAATTAATTTGCAAAAAAATTCTACATTTCTGTTTTCTTTTTCAGTCAACATGGGGCGCAGAGAATACGTTAATGAGAAAAAAATGAACTTTTTTAATTTACCAAATGGCTGCTATGAAAAAAAGAGGGAAAAATTTAAAGGGCTCTGAATATTTTCCGTACCCACTGTATATGTAAAGCCTCCTTCACTAGCAGCATTACCTGCTCCAGAGTTGTCTGCAGGAAAATCTGATTTGGCTCGAGATTGTTTTTGAATTTCATCTCCTGCACTGTGCATGCCATCAACCTCCTCCTCTGATGACTTCAACTCCTTGTCACGCCAATCTTGTTCCCAGGTTTTGTAAAACAAAGAATAAAAATCATAATGATCTTCATCAACATCAATAATTTGACTGACAGTTAGCTCTGACTGTGAAACAGCTAGCCCTCCTTGCTTCACAACCTGATTTTCACCCTCATGTCGCCCCTCAGAGTGCTACTACCAAATTAAATTTGACTAGTCTTAAAGCTATAAAACCTTAGTAGTCTCCAAGGGAGACTTAAAGCTGCAATCTTCTGATTACTTGTGCTACACATTGCTTTAGCCCTGCAATGTGCAGCAGAAATGCTCATCTGCTATGAACGGCGGCGCTCATAGCAGATCGGCAATGACAACCATGGTGGTCTCTCCTGCCAACCCATCAAAGCCCTGAGATCATGTGACAGGGGCATCGATAGGAGGAGAAAATGATGCAGTTGCCTCACTATCATGTTAAATGGTGCTGTTAGAGAATGAGAGCGGCATTTAACATGTTAACAGTCGCGGGTGGATCGCAATTCCACTAGCAGCTGTTAGGGGCACATAATCAGATATGCTGTCATGTGCCTGAATATATGTGAGCTAAGTGTAGGAGGCCGCATCAAACAGAGGGAGGTGACCTATGACATATATACATCATAAGTCGTAAAGGGATTGAGAATAAAAGGTCATGTGCACCTGAACGCTGTATTCAAGGGGTATGTGCACACATTTAATATTCTACTAATTGGAGCATAGAAGCCTGCCTAATTTGTTTTTAAATAATGCACATACTTTAATAGGTGTTCACTTGTGCTTAAATTTTAGAATTAAGTAGTTTTCTCTTTATATATATACATTCTCTCTCTATATATATAGTGTACATATATATTTTAACCCCTTCACTCCCGGAGCTTTTTTTGATTTTTCGTTTTCGTTTTTCGCTCCCTTTCTTTCTAGAGCTATAACATTTTTATTTTTCCATCAATATGGCCATATGAGGGCTTATTTTTTGCAGGATGAGTTGTACTTTTGAACGACGTCATTGATTTTACCATGTCTTATACTGGAAAACGGGAAAAAAATTCCAACTGCGGTGAAATTGCAAAAAAGTGCAATCCAACTCTAGTTTTTTGCTTGGCTTTTTTGCTAGGTTCACTACAGGCTAAAATTGACTTACAATTATGATTCTCCAGGTCATTACGAGTTCATAGACACCAAACATGTCTAGGTTCTCGTTTATCTAAGTGGTGAAAAAAAATTCCAAAATTTGCTAAAAAAAAAAAAAAATAATGTGCAATTATTCAAGACCCGTAATGTCTCCATTTTGCGTGTTCTGGGGTTGGGTGAGGGCTTATGTTTTGCGCACCAAGCTGACGTTTTTATTGATTCCAAATTTGTGCACCTACGTTCTTTTGATCTCCCGTTATTGCATTTTAATGCAATGTCACAGTGACCAAAAAAACGTAATTCTGGCGTTTTGAATTTTTTTCTCGCTGCAACGTTTATCGATCGGGTTAATCCTTTTGTTATTGATAGATCGGGTTATTCTGAACGTGGCGATACTTAAAACGTGTATGTTTGATTTTTATTTTATTGTTTTATTTTGATTGGGGCGAAAGGGGGGTGATTTGAACTTTTAGTTTTTTTTTTTTTTTTTAATTTTTGAACACTTTTTTTTACTTTTAGAATGCTTCAATAGTCTCCATGGGAGGCTAGAAGCATGCCACACTTGATCGGCTCTGCTACATATGGACAATGAGCAAATCGCCCATATGTAGCAGATTTACTGCATTGCTATGAGCGCCGACCACCGGGTGGTTAACTTACCAATGTGCCTGCAACAACCATAGAGGTCTCTATGAGACCTCTGGTTGTCAAGGCAACAAGTCGCCGACCCCAGTCATATGACAGGGGTCGGCGATGCGCTCATTTCCAGCCCAGCAGCCGGAAGCTCTAGTTTAATGCCCGCTGTCAGCTTTGACAGCGGGTTTTAACTAGTTAATAGGAGCGAGCAGATAGCGATTCTACTCGCGCCTATTGCGGGCACATGTCAGCTGTTAATAACAGCTGACATGTCGCGGCTTTGGGGTGGGCTCACCGCCGGAGGGGATACTTACCGATGACGTACTAACCTGTCATCATTAAGGAAGGGGTTAAGATAAAAATAATGAAAAAGTCGATGTGCCATTACCAAATAGGATGTGACCTGATAATCTAGGTAGAATCTTGTCCCAATAGGAAGTATGTACAGTACAGACCAAAAGTTTGGACACACCTTCTCATTCAAAGATTTTTCTGTATTTTCATGACTATGAAAATTGTAGAATCACACTGAAGGCATCAAAACTATGAATTAACACATGTGGAATTATACATTACACTTTACAAAAAAGTGTGAAACAACTGAAAATATGTCTTATATTCTAGGTTCTTCAAAGTAGCCACCTTTTGCTTTGATTACTGCTTTGCACGCAGAAAAGGTGAACGGATGGACTCTACATGCCTAGTTCCCACCGTGAAGCATGGAGGAGGTGGTGTGATGTGGTGGGGGTGCTTTAATGGTGACACTGTTGGGGATTTATTCAAAATTGAAGCGGTGAGCGGTCCAGCTCACCCCAAACCATCTCGATTAGGTTCAGGTCTGGTGACTGTGGAAGCCAGGTCATCTGGCGTAGCACCCCAGCACTCTCCATCTTGGTCAAATAGCCATTACACAGCCTGGAGGTGTTTGGTGTCATTGTCCTGTTGAAAAATAAATGATGGTCCAACTAAACGCAAACCGGATGGAAAAGCATGCTGCTGCAAGATGCTGTGGTAGCCATGATGGTTCAGTATGCCTTCAATTTTGAATAAATCCCCAACAGTGTCACCAGCAAAGCACCCCCACACCATCACACCTCCTCCTCCATGCTTCACTGTGGGAACCAAGCATGTAGAGTCCATCCGTTCACCTTTTCTGCGTGCAAAACAGTAATCAAAGCAAAGAGTGGCTACTTTGAAGAACCTAGAATATAAGACATATTTTCAGTTGTTTCACACTTTTTTGTAAAGTGTAATGTATAATTCCACATGTGTTAATTCATAGTTTTGATGCCTTCAGTGTGATTCTACAATTTTCATAGTCGTGAAAATACAGAAAAATCATTGAATGAGAAGGTGTGTCCAAACTTTTGGTCTGTACTGTACAATTTGTCACTGCCTTAAGTGGCATGTGTACATGTGTATTAGGCCGGCGTCACACAAAGGAGGAATACAGACGAGTGAGAGGCGTGAAAACCACTCATTACACACGGACCAATATTTCTCTATGATGCAGCTCTGATCATGCGTTTTTTTCTCGGCCGTATCAGTGAAAGTCTATGGGTGCGAGAAAACAACGGATTACACACGGACCAGACGTGTGACTTGTGAGAAATACGCAAGATGATTTCAATGAGTTTAAGGCCTAAAAACCGTTATATGTCTATTTTGCAAGGCGGCGAGAAAAATACGCTGTACGGATGCCATACGGATGCTTTCATGCGCAAAATACGCAGCCGCACCCTGACAACGGATGAAATACAGATTGTTGTGCCGGCAACATTTTGGCGTATTATGGTCTGTATTTTTGTATGGTGAGTGTGACGCCGGTCTTATTATACTAGTATTGGAGCAATTGAGATGACTCAAAAAATATTTTAAACAACGCTCAAACTATGGTAGATAAACACGTTTAAGTATCAACTTAAGTTAACTTAAGTATTAACTTAACTTTAAGTATCATAACTCAAGGCACAGGAAAGCACAAACGTCACAAGCTGAATGCACGTCTGGCCGAGTTCTGCGAGACACAACTCAGTTAAGAAGCATGACAATTACCTGGAATAGTGAACACCTGCAGACAGTCAATGCCTCACAGTCTCAGATTGGATAGTCAAGTTGTCAATCAACACACTGACAGCTCAGCATGCCCCTGTACCAGATAGGATGGCCAAGCTGTCAATCAAAGTACTGGCAGCTTAAGCACACCCCTATACCTGATTGGATGGCCAAGCTGTCATTAACTGCATTCCAGACACACTGAGGGGTGGACACTTGACATGAATCATTTTTGTCAGCTAGCCACCTCCCCAAAAAATGTTATAAAGTGTGAACAAAATGTATGTACTCCAAATTTGTATTAATAAAAACGTCAGGTAACCACGCAAAAATGAAAGCCTCACACAGCGACATAGAAAATAATAACTGCTAGAGGCTCAGAAAATGGCAATACTAAACAATCATGTTTTAGAAACTAGCAAAATTTTAACTTTAACCCCTTAACGACCAAGCCATTTTGTAGGTTAAAGACCAGGCCAATTTTTACATTTCTGACCACTGTCTCTTTATGAGGTTATAACTCTGGAACGCTTCAACGGATCTTAGCGATTCTGAGATTGTTTTCTCGAGACATATTGTACTTCATGATAGTGGTAAAATTTCTTCAATATAACTTGTGTTTATTTATGAAAAAAAACGGAAATATGGCAAAAATTTGAAAATTTTGCAATTTTCAAACTTTTAATTTTTATGCCATTAAATCAGAGAGATATGTCACAAAAATTAGTTAATAAATAACATTTCCCACATGTCTACTTTACATCAGCACAATTTTGGAACCAAAATTTTTTTTTGTTAGGAAGTTATAAGTGTTAAAAGTTGACCAGCAATTTCTCATTTTTCCAACAAAATTTACAAAATCATTTTTTTTAGGGGCCACCTCACATTTGAAGTGAATTTGAGGGGTCAATATGACAGAAAATACCCAAAAGTGACACCATTCTAAAAACTGCACCCCTCAACGTGTTCAAAGCCACATTCAAGAAGTTTATTAACCCTTTAGGTACTTCACAAGAATTGAAGCAATGTGGAAGGAAAAAATTAACATTTAACTTTTTTCCCAAAATTTTTCTTTCGACACAATTTTTTAAAATTTTGTCAAGGGTATCAGTAGAAAATGAACCACAATATTTGTTGTACAATTTCTCCTGAGTACATCGATACCCCATGTGTGAGGGTAAACCACTATTTGGGCGCATGGCAGAGCTCAGAAGGGAAGCACTGCCAATTGACTTTTTTGGCTGGAATTGAGATTGGACGCCATGTCGCATTTGGAGAGTCCCTGTGTGCCTAAACAGTGGAAACCCCCCACAAGTGACCCCATTTTGGAAACTAGACCCCCCAAGTAACTTATCTAAATGTGTTGTGAGAGCTTTTAACCCCAAGGGCTTCACAGAAGGTTATAACGTAGAGCCGTAAAATTAAAAAATCATGTTTTTTCCACAAAAATGATCTTTTCATCCCAATTTTTATTTTCCAAAGGATAAAAGGACCCCAAAAGTTATTGTGCAATTAGTCCTGAGTACGCTGATACCCCATATCTGAGGGTAAACCACTATTTGGGTGCATGGCAGAGCTCGGAAGGGAAGCAGCGCCATTTGACTTTTTTGGCTGGAATTGAGATTGGACGCCACGTCGTATTTGGAGAGCCCCTGTGTGCCTAAACAGTGGATACCCCCCACAAGTAACCCCATTTTGGAAACTATACCCCCCAAGGAACTTATCTAGATGTGTGATGAGAGCTTTGAACCCCCAAGGGCTTCACAGAAGGTTATAACGTAGAGCTGTAAAATTAAAAAATAATATCTTTTCCACTAAAATGATCTTTCCACCCCAATTTTTATTTTCCAAAGGGTTAAAAGGACCCCAAAAGTTATTGTGCAATTTGTCCTGAGTACGCTGATACCCCATATGTGGGGGTAAACCACTATTTGGGCGCATGGCAGTGCTTGGAAGGGAAGCAGCGCCATTTGACTTTTTTGGCTGGAATTGAGATTGGACGCCATGTCGCATTTGGAGAGTCCCTGTGTGCCTAAACAGTGGAAACCCCCCACAAGTGACCCCATTTTGGAAACTAGACCCCCAAGGAACTTATCTAGATGTGTGGTGAAAGCTTTGAACCCCCAAGGGCTTCACAGAAGGTTATAACGTAGAGCAGTAAAATTAAAAAATCATATATTTTCCACAAAAATGATCTTTCCACCCCCAATTGTTATTTTCCAAAGGGTAACAGGACCCCAAAAGTTATTGTGCAATTTGTCCTGAGTATGCTGATACCTCATATGTGGGGGTAAACCACTATTTTGACGCATGGCAGAGCTGGAAAGGGAAGTGTCACGCTGTCTAATGATCTGAATACAATGTCAGTAAACTATTTATACAGGAACCACACTCTATACAACATATAGTTTAGCAACAACAGAATGTAAGTATAGCATAGATTTACCTGACACAATCTCTGCAGAACTTTAGGGTTAATCTTGAGGACTAGATGTGCAGGAACGATATAGTTGAACTCAGGGTTAATCTTGAGGACTTGATGAGCTGTAACAGGAAAGAGGAGGACCGGGGTCTAACCTGACCCTACACTGGGGTCCTAACTAATCCCTTACCTTGCAGGTACTGATAATGGTTCAGAGGTCCAAGTCTCCAGCCTAACCCTGTCTCCTGTCAGACCCTGAACCCTGTAATCAGTCCTAAGAAGGATCCTGATTACCACCAAAGGGATATGGGCTGATCTCAGCTAAATACACAGATTAGACATATAAGACAGACAGGATAGCACTCACTTGCATACACACTCAAACACCGAAGGAACATAAATGGTCTGGGAAATAAACTCTAAGCAAGTTGAGCTTAAAACAGCTAAGGAGCTCTCAACTTAAGTCTATACAGATTCATTCCTATCTGTGGTCTGCATGAAGGATTTCACTGGCAACTCCCAAAGCAGACAACCAGGAATTTAAAGGAAACCAATCAACAAATAATCAATTGCAGCCGGGAGAAACTGCACCCAGTCCCAGCACCGAGCACAGACAGAATTAACTCCCAAGCTGCCAAACACAAAGAAACAGCAACTCAGCTGTGAGAAGTCAAAATGTGCAACCGCGACGATCTTCGTGGCAATGCACACATGAAAGGAAGGAGCGCCTTTTTCAAATGCAGATTTTGATGGAATGGTCTGCGGGTGTCATGTCACGTTTGGAGAGCCCCTGATGTGCCTAAACAGTAGAAACCCCCCACAAGTGACTCCATTTTGGAAACTAGACCCCCCAAGGAACTTATCTAGATGTGTGGTGAGCACTTTGAACCCCCAAGTGCTTCACAGAAGTTTATAACGTAGAGCCATGAAAATAAAAATATCATATTTTTTTCCACAAAAATAATATTTTTGCCCCCAAATTTTTATTTTTATAAGGGTAACAGGAGAAATAGGACCCCAAAAGCTATTGTGCAATTTGTCCTGAGTACGCTGATATCCCATATGTGGGGGGGAACCACTATTTTGACGCATGGCAGAGCTCGGAAGGGAAGGAGCACCGTTTTTAAATGCAGACTTTGATGGAATGGTCTGCGGGTGTCATGTCGCGCTTGGAGAGCCCCTGATGTGCCTAAACAGTAGAACCCCCCCACAAATGACCCCATTTTGCAAACTAGACCCCCAAGGAACTTATCTAGATGTGTGGTCAGCACTTTGAACCCCCAAGGGCTTCACAGAAGTTTATAATGTAGAGCCGTGAAAATAAAAAAATCATATTTTTTTCCACAAAAATGACCTTTTTGCCCCAAATTTTTATTTTTCTAAGGGTAACAGGAGAAATAGGACCCCAAAAGCTATTGTGCATTTTGTCCTGAGTACGCTGATACCCCATATGTGGGGGGGAACCACTGTGATCGCCTTACTGCGATCTTTGGGAGGCACAATGAACAAATCCACAAAAGGTGAAGAATTGGTTTTCTTTTTTACGCCATTCCTCGTGCGGTATTAGTGATTAGGCAAATTTATTCCTCGGATCGGTGCGATTATGTCGATACCAGATTTACACCCTTTTTTCATGTTTAGCTTCTGTCACACACTAAAAGATGCTTTTTCTTGGAATAATTTTTTGTAAGAAATTTTTGCATCGCCGTATTTTGAGAGCTATAATTTTTCCATATTTCGGCCGACAGAGTTATCTGTGGGCTTATTTTTTGCGGGACGAGCTGACGTTTTTATTGGTACCATATTCAGGCACATAACGTTTTTTGATCGTTTCCTATTCCGATTTTTGTGGAATCAGAATGAACAAAAACCAGCAATTCAGGAATTGTTTTTTTTTCCTCCGTTCCGTGTGTGGTAAAATTGATAAAGCAGCTTTATTCTTCGGGTCACTACGGTTACGGCGATTCCTCATTTATATATTTTTTTATGTTTTGGCGTTTTTTACACAATAAAAAATTTTATAGAAAAAATAATTATTTTTGCATCAGTTTATTCCGCGAGTTATAACTTTTTAATTTTTTCGCTGATGATGCTGTATAGCGGCTTGTTTTTTGCGGGACAAGATGACGTTTTCAGCGGTACAATGATTATTTATATCTGACTTTTTGATCGCGTGTTATTGCACTTTTTCCAAGCGGTATAATGATACCGCTTGGAAAAAGTATAATTTACTACTTTTCTGTGTTTTTTTTTACGGCTTTCACTGAAGGGGTTAACTAGGGTTACGCTTTTATAGATGGGATTTTTACGGACGTGGCAATACCTAACATGTGTATGTTTTTTGTTTTTTATTTTTTTTATTACATAAAAATGTGTATTTTTTAGGGGATTTTTTTTAAATTATTTTTTTATATTTTTTTTACAATTTTTTTTAAAAATTATTTTTTTTAACTTGTCCCTTTATGGGACTTTCACTTTTTTTTACTTTTTATTGCAGTTACAATGCATTGCAATGCTCTGGCATTGCAATGCATTGCAACTATAGTGGAAGCTGCTGTGACAATGATCACAGCAGCTTTCCGTAGCTAGATGACCCGGAGGTTGTCATGACAACCCCCGGGTCATCAAGGCAGAGATCGGGCCCTGCAAATAAATTGCAGGGTGCCGATCTGAGGCAGAGGGAGCTCCCGACCCTCTGCCTCCCCCCTGAGCTCTGCGATCGTGCTCGATCGCAGCAGTCAGGGGGTTAACAGCCAGGGGCGGTGGGGGCTCCGCTCCTGGCTGTCAGTGCAGGAAGCCTGGCCACTGCAGCGCCGGCTCCTGCACTGATCGCACTGGGGAAGCTGAAATTTCAGCTTCTCCTGCACGATCGCTGCTGTGTTTGGTCAGTCAGATTGACTGACCAAGCACAGCGCTGTGGGTGCAGGGACCGACGGCAAATGTCCCCGCACCGCTTGCTGTCTCTGTCAGCTGTCTGTAACAGCTGTCGGCACTGATCTACCACTGCGTGTTTACACGCAGTGGTAGATCAAAGCCATGACGTGCAGAGTCCGTCCTGGTGCCGGAACTGACACCTTGCCATGACGGACTCTGCACGTCAGTGGACATTAAGGGGTTAAAAAAGAAAACAAAATCTGAGCAAGTTTTCTATCATGGTAAGGCCGGAGACATACAACGTGTAAAAAATCGGTCCGATTTAGGAATGCAATAATCACACAACTGTTTTCCGTAAGCTGATCCGCATGTAATCTATTTTAAATGAGAAGATGTGATTTCCTCACATCTAAGGATCTGTGTGACATCAGTATGGCGTGATTTTATTGCACTTATGCAAAATGAGCAAATCAATGATTTCTTTCCTGAAAATAATTTGAAATTAATGTTTAAGGCTATTTATTGGTTGACTAACCAGTCACCTCCTCCTCCTAGTTTACTGTTGTGTTTGTTGAGCTGAATTGTGTGCAACATGTCATACAGACTAACCTTTAGCACCACTGAGAAGGTTCTTTTACACTGGGTTTTGTCCCAGCGTTTCAGGGAGCCTTACCCAGTGATTGTTGATCTGAGGAGGCAAAGAAAAATGTGGGTCCATCCACTTTTAAGACGGCGGATGACAAAAGGCCATATTCAACATCTGTATGCTTCACTATGCAGCCATCCAGACAAGATCTATCAATATTGTCGGATGAGCCTGTCCACATTTGATATTCTTCTCGAGACTGTGTGCCCTGGGATCACGTACAAGGACAACGTGATGCGCAAGTCTATTTCAGCAGAGGAGCATCTTCTACTGACTTTATGGTATTTTACCAACCTTAATGTTGGGTCTTGTTTTGAAATTGTTATTTGTTTAGACCATATTTTTTTTGTTTTTTTGCCTCTAGCTTTCTGTCCACTGGGCTGTCATATGCGGCCCTACACCTTGAGTTCTTATTAGGTAAATCCACCATTTCAGAGATTGTCTGCTGTACCTTCTCTGAAATTTGGTCAAGACTGCATCAAGTGGTATTGCCTGAGCCGAAACAACAAGACTGGCTGCGTATAGCCCGTGAGTTTGAGGAGATGTGCCAGTTTCCTAACTGTATAGGGGCACTGGATGGAAAGGACAGCCATGTACGTAAGCCACCCATCTCTGGCTCACAATATTATAATTACAAAGAATATTTTTCTGTAGTGCTGTTGACCCTGGTATACAGCGCATACATATTTACAATAGTAGATATTGGGGTCTATGGTGAAAAGGAGACTCCAGAGTCTTTAATTCCTCAAATATGGGTTGACATATACGCAGCAATCAGTTGGACCTCCCACCCCCACATCAGATACCAGGGTCTAATCTCAAACCAGTGCCTTATGTGATGGTTGGTGATGAGGCTATTCAGTTAACCAGGAAACTCATGAGGCCCTATCCACGGCGAACCCTGGACAACTGGCACAGAATTTCTAATTTCCACCTATCCCGTGCACGCCGCCTGGTGGAGTGTGCCTTTGGCATTTTCACTGCCAAATGGCAGGATCTGCAGTCTGCAATACAACTAAGCGAACAAAATAAAATCACAAAAAACTTGCCCAAATTCAATTATAGTTACCCCTTAGAGTTAATATACCATAGAACAATGAATATCACTTTAGTGAAGACCAAAAATCACCACATTAGATCCTACAAAATGGTATAAAAATGACAAAATCTTTATTATGTTACATGAAAGAACAATATCTTCAAAATTCAAAAAGGGTAAAAAAACACCATTAAAATAGAGGGACACTTATCCATTGGGATATAATCAACAGCAGCCATGAATCAATTTTACCTATGTATTAATACCAGGGCTCAATGGGTTAATACCCAGGAACTAATAAACTCCTATAAACAGTGATTTAATCCAGTCAAAAGACTATAGTCATTAAACACCTCACTACTGGAGTAATTACTTCCTACAATGTCCCACACAAAAAAGGTATAAGAAAATTCTTACACAGTAGTCTCTGAAGACTTACCACAAGGCTGCTGTGATTTACCACGGATGTCCCTCTGCCCCTTGTGGTAAGTCTTCAGAGACTACTGTGTAAGAATTTTCTTATACCTTTTTTGTGTGGGACATTGTAGGAAGTAATTACTCCAGTAGTGAGGTGTTTAATGACTATAGTCTTTTGACTGGATTAAATCACTGTTTATAGGAGTTTATTAGTTCCTGGGTATTAACCCATTGAGCCCTGGTATTAATACATAGGTAAAATTGATTCATGGCTGCTGTTGATTATATCCCAATGGATAAGTGTCCCTCTATTTTAATGGTGTTTTTGTACCCTTTTTGAATTTTGAAGATATTGTTCTTTCATGTAACATAATAAAGATTTTGTCATTTTTATACCATTTTGTGGGATCTAATGTGGTGATTTTTGCTCTTCACTAAAGTGATATTTAAGCGAACAAAATGTTAATCAAGTTATGAAAGCATGTGTGGTACTACACAACTTTACTCGAAAACATGACTGTCTTGCAAATGAGGCTTATGATGTTGCAGATGCAAATAATGTTGGGCCTTCTCCACATGGACTTCAACCACGTCGGTCACCATCTGGACTTAAAGTGCAGGATGTCTTTACTAATTATTTTGTTTCGCCAAAGGGATATACTCCTTAGCAAGAGAATGCATTGTCTATGTTATGATTTTTTTTGCTGTCTGTGTGATAAAGTCAAAATTATGTTAATTGTACAATTTATTTTTCCTAAATATAATTTGTCTCCAATAAGGCATTCAAAGCATCGTCTATACATTAAAAATAATCAAAGAAACCCATATTGACATATTGATTTTTACTTGCATACATTTTAGGGGATAACATACCATATTAACATCATATGGCAAATATCGCCTGTATTGTTGACGGCCAGAAGCAAAGTTTGCCAAAAGCAAACAATAATAACATAAAGTTTACAAAAATATTAAAAAGAAAAGGAAAAAAAAATATCACAAATTTATATATGTAGGTGGTGGAGATGGAGGAGCAGTAGCCTGAGTGCTTTGGTTACTTTGTTGGCCTAATTGGCCATGATGCTGACTGGTGGCTGAGGCAGCATGATGGAGCATGGAAGGTACTTGGGGTGGACCATGCTGGTACGCTCCACTTTTGTAATGAGGGATATACTCTAGGGTATTGACAGGGCCCATGTGCGGATACACCCCAGAATGTCCATGTCGACCATACCCATGTAGTGGCCACTCTCCTCCACTGGGTATGGTCAAGTGGCCATACTGGTTATGTACTGCAGGAGGATATACATGCCCATGTTGTGGGCGATGTTGGCTAACACCTTGAGGTAGTTGTGAGGATGGACTACGTGTGGAAGGTGGATCACTTTCAGGTCTTGTGTTATCCTCTGGTGACACAGGCATTTGGAGACGGTTTACCTGTGAAAGTTGCCATCTTTCTAGATAAGCCAAGATCTGAGTTGGGTTATTGGGTGGGCTGCATGCATCAATTATGATTTGGAGAGCACCTCTGGCCCGCAGACTGACTTCTCTGGGAATTGTCTGATGATAGCGAGCCAGACTCCGGGCATAGACCTCTTGCCCATCATCATTTGCAGTGCGGGACAGGTAGTTCAATAACCCAGTATCCACTTGGTGTTTGGTCATAGTGGTGTTTAGCTCCCTTCTGGGTCATCCACGCTGTGACACTACTGCAGCCTGTGGTGAGGTATCAAGAGGGAGAGTTGGGCTGCTACTCTGCCCATGGTCCTCCTTGTCTTGATTTGCCTCCTGATTTGCAGAAGGCCATGCTGGTGGTGGAGGTTGGTGACTGATAACTTGTTGGGAAGATGGTCCAGCCTGTTCTTCCCCATCACCAACTGGGTCCACATGGACCTCAGAGTCAGAGCCTGTCTCCCCTCTGTGATATTGGATTCAGTTCTATTTTGCATGAAAAAGATAAAAATTCCAATCATACCTTAATGCAACTTGGCAAATGTGTGGTGAGTTGAAGCATGCACTTACGGACGGAGATCCATAATTGGCACCAGAAAATTCAAACGGTCATAATATATGTATTTCCGCTTTTGGGGTCTCTCTGACCCACTCCTTGCCCGATTCTGCTGCTCTTTGCGGAACTGGTCACGGAAGCTCCGCCCCGTCTAGTGACATCACTCACTGCAAAAGAATACAACAAATATTTGACATTAGGATCACAGTGTAAGCATAGTGAAATGTAGCTCAAAAGGCTGCTGTGGCATGCTAATTCACAAGTGTAAAATGACAAACATGCAAACTAGCAAGCAGAACATCACATACAATCCTGTTAGCTTCATTTGTGCATTAAGGTAAAACCATGCTTTGGGTTTGTATATTTAGGTTAGTACTTATTTTCCGGCTGAACCTCAGGTGTACTTTCTGCAAAGTTTGGAAATATTTGCCGGCAGATACGTTTCCATGAGGCATCTTTGCGAGCACTGTCCGCATAATGTGCGTCACGTACATCCCAAAATTCTGGGGTCTCCTGTACAAGTACAATCAGTAGCTCGACATTAATTTTCCTGGCCATCTTGCTGTACTCCATGGAGGCATGATAGTTCCTGGTTCCAGAACTTCCCAGGCTAATTAGCATGCCAAAGCTTCCTGATTAATGGCTGAGGCAATTTCCTGTCACCTGGCCAATGCCTGCGTATTTCTCTCAATTCATACTCATGGTCCGTGTGTAATCCGTTATTTTATCTCACCCATAGATTTGCATTGGCGATTCTCAGCCGAGATACAAGTACAATCGCACCATGCTGTGATTTCATTCGCACATATAAAACGTGCGAGAAAAAAATCGGATGGTGGGAGCTGCCCCATAGTTTAGCATTGGGACGAGTGCTAAGCGATTTTTTATCGCCTAGCACTCGTCCATATTATACGTTAGTGTGACTCTGGCCTAATAGTACAGTCCTGATTTAAAGAATGCAACACCCAAGAATTGTGTTCCTTTACATCAGGTTTAGACAGCACTGTGGGGAAGGACTTTATTTCAATTTTAATTTCAAGTAGCAGGAAAACTAAATCTGCCCTGCACATATCTGTGAATCCACTCCATATATCTGTAGATCGTAAGCCCATGACAACAGGGTCTTCTCCCCTTTGTACTGGTTTGACAGTCTGTTTACTTCAAATTTATAAACATATATATATTTATGCACTGGACTCCATAACCAAGTGTTACACAGGTTTTTTAATTGACATGTTGTAATCTGGGCAAGCTGAGCAAAATATATTAAAAGTGTATTTTTATATTAAACCATATTACTAGGTCTTTATCTGTACTTTTCATACATTGTTCTGTAACTTTTTAATAGACTCAGATCCCATCTAAATTCTAAACCATAAGAATGGTTACAACTAATACAGATCAGGCGACAGAATTCATTACATGACCATTTGGCGCCTACAATGCTTTGTACTAATTTCCATGCCATCATATATGTTGAGGCATTTTGAGAAAATATGCGATTATCTAGGATCAGGACACTTTTTCTTGTCTATTGTTTTGTTAACCTCAAAGCATTTATAACACATATCTATTTCATATTCACACGTATTTCTTGGCTTCAGTTTAAAATATATCTAGATGCTATAAAATCCATTTCATCGACATATGGACAAACAGATGGAAGTTTTCTTTATGTAGATTAAAAAAATGAACACTGTACTGTACATTCATAAGATCATTTTTTTACCAATACAGTCCAACAAAATTAGTTCCTACCACCATCAAATTTGTGTAATTGATAGTTTTCAATTACAAATTCTGATAATCATAAAATAGTTTCTCACTTATTATAAAACAAAAATTATATATGTACGGTAGATATATATATATATATATATATATATATATATATATATATATATATGTAACATTTCCAGGGGGTATAGCTCTAGGATCGCTGTCTGGGTAGACAGAATGGCACGAAAACAGTTCATTCAGACAGCAGTTCTGGTGAAAACTGGCCGCAACCAGCTTTATTAAAGTCCACAGCAAACAGATAAAACAAAGCATAAACAGAAAACCTAGGCTTGTCTAGCCACTAATTACACATAGATCGATTTCCCTGACTATCCGGGTCCAGACTCTACCAGTCTGTGCCCAAAACAACACACATGATATATGTTACCAGTATGGAGCTTCACAGATACTCCTCCTTGTGTCTGAAGGCACATCCAACGTCCAGACTTGAGAGAGATCCACTCCTATTCAGCCGCTATTCGCACGGATTCTCACTGAGACTACTCCTGTGTCCGGGGTACTTCCTGCACCCAGACTGAGATAGCTCAAACTCCTGGAGACTGCTTGTTGTGCCTGGACTCCCTGTCCAGACTAAGCCAGCTCTAACACTTTGAGACTGCTTCTTGTGCCGGGACACCTTCCTGTGTGTCCAGACTAAGCCAGCTCTAACACTTTGAGACTGCTTCTTGTACCGGGACACCTTCCTGTGTGTCCAGGCTAAGCCAGCTCCCAATCCTGGAGACTGCTTCCTTGTGCCGGGACACCTCCCTGTGTCCAGACTAAAGACAGCTCCCAATCCTGGAGACTGCTTCCTTGTGCCGGGACTCCTCCCTGTGTCCAGACTAAAGACAGCTCCCAATCCTGGAGACTGCTTCCTTGTGCCGGGACACCTCCCTGTGTCCAGACTAAAGACAGCTCTCAGATTGTGTTTGCAGACACCTACTTCTGGTCTCCTAATTAAGACCTGAGTAGTTTCAGGCCTGAGCTGCAAGTGTGTAATGAATGCAAGGTGTAGTGACCTTTCTCCACCACTAGGTTTACAAAGCCACACATTTCCCTTATACCTAGGTGAAATGTACACCCCATTCAACACACATTCCTTCACTGTCTCACATATCCCCTCCCTCTTCTCCAGACCGGAGGGCTGGTCATCCAGACCGGAGGGCTGGTCAACAATCCAACAGAGACAGTGAACTCTGGACCAGTCATGGCCCTCATCAGCTTCATCCTCACCACTGTCATAGCCAACATCAGCTTTCTCTTCATCTGAAGCATCCGCACTACCCTGTACCCTCCCAGGCCTATACTCTCTGCGGGCCTCGGGTATCTTGCACGGTTTCATCTTGACCTTAGGGCCGGGCTCATTTTCGATATAGTGCCTGGCCAGAGAAGTACGACCCGGCACATCAGAACACTTCTGCTGACTCTTCCTCAGAAACTCACGTACCTCCTGTCCCTGGTGCACTGACCATATGTCACCAACTATCACAGAAGGTATAGGGGGTTTTTCACTTTTCTCCAGTTCCCCACTTTCAGGCTCTTCTGGCAAGACATGCCCAGAAGCCCCACCGTCCGTCCCACACTCTACTTCTTCAGTCACATCTGGCTCACTGTCAGGGCTATACCCTTCATTTTCATTCATATCCTGCTCACTGTCAGGGTTATACAATTCATTTTCATTCACATCCTGCTTACTTTCAGGGTTATACAATTCATTCTCATTCTCATCCTGCTCACTTTCAGGAGTATAAAATTCATTCTCATTCACATCCTGATCTGGAACCTTAGTTAACATGTCATCCACAACATTAACTGCACCATCTGGTCCCTCAAGTATGTGACTATGTGACAACCCCAGCACTATACTTCTATATAGTTCAGGTACTAGGAGCTGACTCACGACCTCTCCCTGGACCTCAGTGTCCCTATCCAATAGGCTATTGTCCATGGCAGCATGAGGAAACCTCTCCTCAGAGCCAGGCTCCTGGGAAACCTCATTTAGAACAATCATATTTTCCTGTGCCTTTTAAGAGTGGGGTCTCGCCACTGCTCACTCTCAAAATTGTCACAGGACACAGGCAAGCCAGGGACACTCGGTTCCCGAGAACCACCATCCTCGTCTCCCAACATCACCTGCAAAGGAATTTCATCACTATCACAGTCATCATTATTATCAATATCATTATCATGACTATGATCAGTATCATCATCACTATCATGATCATCATCACTATCATTATCAGAATCAGCATCATTATCATGGTCATCATCATTATCATGATCATCATCATCATTATCATGGTCATCATCATTATCATGATCATCATCATTATCACATAAATTTAACGGCCCACTAGCATTGTGTTCCGCCCCTCGGGACTGCGCACCCTCAATAGGAGCTTCATCACACTGTCCATCAGAAACATTTCTCCCCCAGAGATCCTTAGACCGGGGAAAGTCATTACCCAATATGACGGGGTGCACCAGGCTCTTCACTACCCCCACTTCATATGAAACCTCCCCGAGTTTAGGGACCAAGTCCACGGCAGTCTCTGGGTAGACTTTGGTGTCTCCATGGATGCACACCACACTCAGGTGCTTATCAGGGATGAAGTCCCTATCAATCAGGCTGTCACATACGGAAGTCACTGGACTCTCTGAGTCCAAGAGGACCTGTGCTGGGCAGTCATTTACAACCACCGGGGACACCTGTGGTCCAGTCTCTTCGGCTGAGGTGGAAACACACAGGTTCTGCGCAGGGAGAGAGGGACCTGCCAACATCACGGCACATAGGCTTCCCCTCTAGTGAACAGCCGGCTGCAATTTCACGACATCTCCAACACTGTCCACCACAATCACCCTCCCATATGTCCGCTCGGGCCTGAACCCGCTTATCAGCATACCCCATGTCCCCAACAGCTGGAACGCTCTTACCGGGAGAGTTCAGCGTCCGGGAACTCTGAAGTGACGACCTCTCAAACGGCTGTACCTCAGGAGGACGTGCTCGGGTGTAGCGGTTCACTATCACCTTTTCAACTCCATAATCAGGTTTGCTGACTGCAGACTCCCAACTGTATCTCCAGTCCCGAACTCCCCTGGCACGGGCTGTCACCGCAACACCCAGCCGGGTACGAATCTCTGCTTTCAGCTTGGCATAGTCTTGGCTGTCCTGCTCGCTCAGGTCAGCATAGGCCACCTGGGGCACTCCAATCAGATAGGGTGCGACCATCATGGCCCACTCAGATAGGGGCAGATTCTCCTTCTCTGCCAGTTCCTCAAATCTAGTGAGATACACCTCCACATCATCACGAGGTGTCATCTTTTTCAGGGACCGTCTTACCGCCTTCTTTATAGCGGACAACGCCGGTGCCTTCACAACATTACTCTGGGACGAGGTGCTGAGAGCTGCAATCTGCTCAAACACCCGGTTATTCTCCTGCTGCTGCTGCAGGATTTGCTGCTGGTACTGCTGCATGCACTGCTGGTGCTGCAGGCGCTGCTGCTCCATGGTCCGCTGGGCCTGGACCAGGTACTCAACGAGCCCCTCCATACTGCCGGACTTATCTGTTTCAACCACGGCAGTCCTATATTGCACATTAACTTTCGCCATTTGTTCAAACAGCGCCTCCATGCTGTCATCCATGCTGTCAGACCTCTCTTGTCTCAACAACGATAGTCTTCACTCAAGACATACACACTCTACAGTCTTTTCCATAGAAAAATTCAGCTCTGCTGTGCAGACACTTTTTTTTTTTTTTTTTTTCCTTTGCAAAGTCTATTAGGGCTCCTGTCTCTTTAAGACTGCTCCACAGACTTTTCTTTTGCTGCTGCACATTCCACAGTCATTTTCACAACAAGTTCATCTTTGCTGTGCATACATTTTCTCTCTGCAGACCCTATCAGGGCCACTGTCTCTCCAAGACTGCTCCAAACAGACGTTTCTGCTGACACACTTTTTTTTTTTTTTTCTGCTGCTATTTCAACAGACTTAAACTTTATTGCTGTCTCTAGCCACTGTGCTGCATCACACTCCAGCACTAACTGTATCAGCCACTGCGCTGCCCCAGCATTCTCCGCCAATTGTAACATTTCCAGGGGGTATAGCTCTAGGATCGCTGTCTGGGTAGACAGAATGGCACGAAAACAGTTCATTCAGACAGCAGTTCTGGTGAAAACTGGCCGCAACCAGCTTTATTAAAGTCCACAGCAAACAGATAAAACAAAGCATAAACAGAAAACCTAGGCTTGTCTAGCCACTAATTACACATAGATCGATTTCCCAGACTATCCGGATCCAGACTCTACCTGTCTGTGCCCAAAACAACACACATGATATATGTTACCAGTATGGAGCTTCACAGATACTCCTCCTTGTGTCTGAAGGCACATCCAACGTCCAGACTTGAGAGAGATCCACTCCTATTCAGCCGCTATTCGCACGGATTCTCACTGAGACTACTCCTGTGTCCGGGGTACTTCCTGCACCCAGACTGAGATAGCTCAAACTCCTGGAGACTGTTCTTGTGCCTGACTCCCTGTCAGACAAGCCACTCTAACACTTGAGACTGCTTCTTGTGCCGGACACCTCCTGTGTGTCCAGACTAAGCCAGCTCTAACACTTTGAGACTGCTTCTTGTACCGGGACACCTTCCTGTGTGTCCAGGCTAAGCCAGCTCCCAATCCTGGAGACTGCTTCCTTGTGCCGGGACACCTCCCTGTGTCCAGACTAAAGACAGCTCCCAATCCTGGAGACTGCTTCCTTGTGCCAGGACACCTCCCTGTGTCCAGACTAAAGACAGCTCCCAATCCTGGAGACTGCTTCCTTGTGCCGGGACTAGGGTTGAGCATTCCGATACTGCAAATATCGGGTATCGGCCGATATTGGCTGTATCGGAATTCCGATTCCGAGTTCCGATATTTTCGTCATATCGGATACCGGAATCGGGATTGTCACTGTCACTGTCAGTGTCCGTCGGTCGGGTCTGTCAGGAGTCAGCGGCACTTACCTGGCAGAAGATCTCCGGCGGTCACGTCCTGGACTGCTTGATGGCCGCAATCTTCTTTCCCCGGCGGTCACATGCAGTTTCTCGCGATAACTGCAGTGACTGCTGGGTAATCCCGGCCGTAAAGCAGTCAGTCCGATGACGTCACCGCCGGGGAAGCAGGTAATCAGCTGTGCTGCGTTGCGATGACAGGCTCTGCCTGTCATTGCGATGTAGCAGAGTTGGATCGTCGTGGGACTGTCGTTATGGACTGCGTCGGACAGGTGGTATACTGTTGGTTTTTTTTTTTTTTCTTTTTTTACAGGAGATCGATGGCGTCGCAGGAATGAGAGTATAATAAAATTAATGAAAACTGTGTTGTCTCTTTTATTTCATTAAAATACTTTTTTCTTCTGTGTCTTTTTTTTTATACATTTAAAAACTTTGGGATTAATAATGGATCGGTGTCTTATTGACACCTCTCCATTATTAACCGGGCTTATTGTCACCGTGCAATCAACGGTGACATTAACCCCTTATTACCCCGCTTGCCACCGCTACAGGGCAAGTGGGAAGAGCCGGGTAAAGTGCCACAATTGGCACATCTTTTGATGCGCCAAATGTGGGGCTGCTGTAGCCTGGTATTATCAGGCTGTTGAGGGCCAAAATCCATGGGCCTTGACAGTCTTTTAATACCAGGCCGCAGCAGTCTGCATTTTACTTGGCTGGTTAACAAAAATAGGGGGACCCCTACGCCGTTTTTTTTTCGAGGGGATCCCCTATTTTTGTTAACCAGCCAAGCTAAGCAGACTGCTGTGGCCTGGTATTATCAGGCTGGCAAGGTCCATGGATATTGGATCCTTACCAGCCTGAAAAACCAGGCCTCAGCAGTCTGCTTCATCTGGCTGGTTAACAAAAATAGGGGGGACCCCACGCCAATTTTTTTCGAGGGGATCCCCTATTTTTGTTAATCAGCCAAGATATGCAGACTGCTGTGGCCTGGTATTATCAGGCTGGCAAGGTCCATGGATCTTGGCTCCTTAACAGCCTGAAAATCCAGGCCTCAGCGGTCTGCTTCATCTGGCTGGTTAACAAAAATAGGGGGGACCCCACGCCAATTTTTTTCGAGGGGATCCCCTATTTTTGTTAATCAGCCAAGATATGCAGACTGCTGTGGCCTGGTATTATCAGGCTGGCAAGGTCCATGGATCTTGGCTCCTTAACAGCCTGAAAATCCAGGCCTCAGCGGTCTGCTTCATCTGGCTGGTTAACAAAAATAGGGGGGACCCCACGCCAATTTTTTTCGAGGGGATCCCCTATTTTTGTTAATCAGCCAAGATATGCAGACTGCTGTGGCCTGGTATTATCAGGCTGGCAAGGTCCATGGATCTTGGCTCCTTAACAGCCTGAAAATCCAGGCCTCAGCGGTCTGCTTCATCTGGCTGGTTAACAAAAATAGGGGGGACCCCACGCCAATTTTTTTCGAGGGGATCCCCTATTTTTGTTAATCAGCCAAGATATGCAGACTGCTGTGGCCTAGTATTATCAGGCTGGCAAGGTCCATGGATCTTGGCTCCTTAACAGCCTGAAAATCCAGGCCTCAGCGGTCTGCTTCATCTGGCTGGTTAACAAAAATAGGGGGGACCCCACGCCATTTTTTTTTCGAAGGGAACCTCTATTTTTGTTAATCAGTTCCCTCTGACGTCACTGATTGTGTCCCTGGCTGACCTGAAGTGAAAGTGGAAAGCAATCAATTAAGCTTTCCACTTAAGGGCCCGTCTCACATAGCGATATCGCTACCGAGATCGCTGCTGAGTCACTAGTTTTGTGACGCAGCAGCGAGCTCACCAGCGATATCGCTGTGTGTGACATTCAGCGACGATCAGCCCCCCTGCCGGGTATGGCTGATCGTCGCTGAAATGCCAGGACCTTTTTTTGATCGCTGGTTTCCCGCTGACAGGCACACATCGCTGCGTGTGACAGGCGGGAGACCAGCGATCCGCTGGTAACCAAGGTACACAGCGGGTTTCCAGGCGCGGGGCTGTGCCTAGAAACCCGCTGTGTACCTTGGATACCAGCGCCCTGATGCAGGGAGCTGGTATCCAAGGTACACAGCGGGTTTCCAAACGCTGCGCGGTGCCTGGAAACCCGCTGTGTACCTTGGTTACCAGCGGATCGCTGGTCTCCCGCCTGTCACACGCAGCGATGCGTGATTGTCAGCGGGAGACCAGCGATGAAAAAAAGGTCCTGACATTTCTGCGACGATCAGCGATACCCGGCAGGGGGGCTGATCGTCGCTGAATGTCACACACAGCGATATCGCTGGTGAGCTCGCTGCTGCGTCACAAAACTAGTGACTCAGCAGCGATCTCAGTAGCGATATCGCTATGTGAGACGGGCCCTTAAGCGATGTTACCTGCAGTGTCGCTGTCCCAGATCGCTGCCTGAGCTGCCTGTTTGGCAGCTCAGCAGCGATCATGTAGCGATACACCAGCGATCCTGACAAGTGCATATCGTTGTCGGGATCGCTGGTGTATCGTTATGTGACACCCAGCCTTTACTCTCCTGTCAGGCAGGAGAGGAACTCATTCATTTGGGGTTTACTGTGAGGCTGCAGCATTAGCTGCGGTCCCTGCAGTAAACATTAACCCTTTCTGAAGGATTACATCGTGGGACCTGACTGTGCATGGGATAGGTAAGAATAATTTTGCTTTTTTATTTTATTTTTATTACAGGAAATGGTTTTTGCAGTGAAATAAAAGATGGTCAAAAACATGTGTCTTTATTTCATTAAAATGATTTTTAATTAAAGTGTGTGTGTTTTATTTTTATTTCATGCAATAGGATTAATAATTGATAGTTGTCTAATTGACAGCTCTCAATTATTAACCTGGCTTAAGGTCACCTTTCAATAGCAAGGTGGCTTTAACCCCATATTAACCCATTCGCCACCGCTACAGGGCAATGGGAATAGACGGGCAAAGTGCCAGAAAGGGCGATTCTAATTATAGATTTGTCTTTCCTGGGGTGTCTGGGGGCAGATGTTAGTAGCCGGGGGGGGGCAAAAATAATGGTCCCTCTCTGGGCTATTATTATCTGCCCCCACTCACTGGCTTTGTCTGTCTGGTTGCGAAAATAGGGCGGGAGCCCACGCATTTTTTTTCAGCAATTTTACACCTCATATATATATATACATGTCATTGAATTTGTGACACATATATATATATATATATCTATATTTGTAGTTCATACACTTCTACATAGTATAATAGCCGCTAATTCAATTGCCGGCTTTTGTGAAAATGCAGAACCCGACATGAAATAACACTTGGTGTACATAGGGTTAACCATGTCTTTTCATGTCCTTTGCTATCTAATTTGCACAAACAATTAAATCAGACTATGTGTGCAAAATTTCACACCTGTAGGGGTTAATTAACCCCTCTCTGACATTAGACGTACTATCCCGTCCATAAAACCCGTGCCATTCTGACCATGGACGGGATAGTACGTCATAGGCGATTAGCTGCGCTCCCCGAGGGAGCGCAGCTAATCGCCGCCGGGTGTCAGCTGATTATCACAGCTGACACCCGTGACTGTGTGTCAGGAGCGGTCACGGACCGCTCCCGGCACATTAACCCCTTGCACACCGCGATCAAACATGATCGCGGTGTACTGGGGGCACAGGGGAGGATCGCGCAGTGTGGGGGCTCCCTGCGCGCCCCCCTGAGACCCTCAGACCAGCGCGATGTGATCGCGCTGCTCTGAGGGCTTCCTCCCTCCCAGGACCCGGATCCAAGATGGCGCTGGGGTCCTGGAGGGAGGCGGCTTCCTCAGTGCCTGCCGAGAGCAGGCACTGAGAAGCCTGCTGCACTGCCTGAGCGATCGCTGGTGTGACAGAGTGCTGTGCACACTGTCACACCAGCGATCTGATGAAATACAGTGATGTCCCACCCTGGGACAAAGTAAAAAAGTAAAAAAAGTAAAAATAAACATGTGTAAAAAAAAATCCAAAAAAAAAAAAAAAAAAAAAAAATATTCCCCAATAAATTCATTACTTATTGTAAATAAAAAAAATAAAACAATAAAAGTACACATATATGGTATCGCCGCGTCCGTAACGACCCCCCCTATAAAAATGTCCCACTAGTTAACCCCTTTTGTGAACCCCTTAAAAAATAAAAAATAAAAACGAAGCAAAAAATCAGTGCTTTATCATCATACCGCTGAACAAAAAGTGGAATAACACGCGATCAAAAAGACCGATATAAATAAACATGGTACCGCTGAAAACGTCATCTTGTCCCGCAAAAAACGAGCCATCACACAGCATCATCAGCAAAAAAATAAAAAAGTTATAGCTCGCAGAATAAAGCGATGCAAAAATAATTATTTTTTATATAAAATTGTTTTTATTCTATAAAAGCGCGAAAACATAAAAAAATGATATAAATGAGGTATCGCCATAATCGTACTGACCCGAAGAATAAAACTGCTTTATCAATTTTACCACACGCGGAACAATAAAAACGCCTCACCCAAAAGAAATTCATGAATTGCTGATTTTTGTTCATTCTAACCTCCCAAAAATCGAAATAAAAAGCGATCAAAAAATGTCACGTGCTCAAAAATGGTACCAATAAAAGCGTCACCTCGTCCCGCAAAAATTAAGACCTCACATGACTCTGTGGGCCAAAATATGCAAAAATTATAGCTCTCAAAATGTGGCGATGCAAAAAACTACTTTTGCAATAAAAAGCGTCTTTTAGCGTGACAGCTGCCAATCATAAAAACCGCTATAAATAGTAAATCAAACCCCCCTTTATCACCCCCTTAGTTAGGGAAAAATAATAAAATAAAAAAAATGTATTTATTTCCATTTTCCCATTAGGTTAGGGTTAGGGTTTCGGCTAAAGTTAGGGTTAGGGTTGGCGCTAAAGTTAGGATTAGGGTTAGAGTTTGGATTAGGGTTAGGGTTGGGATTAGGGTTGGGACTAGGGTTAGGGGTGTGTTGGGGTTAGGGTTGGAGTTAGAATTGGGGGGTTTCCGCTGTTTAGGCACATCAGGGGCTCTCCAAATGTGACATGGCGTCTGATCTCCATTCCAGCCAATTCTGCTTTGAAAAAGTCAAACGGTGTTCCTTCACTTCTGAGCTCTGCCATGCGTCCAAACAGTAGTTTATCCCCACATATGGGTATCAGCGTACTCTGGACCCCAAGAGTTATTGTGAAATTTGTCCTATTTCTTCTGTTACCCTTGGGAAAATAAAAAACTGGGGCGAAAATATTATTTTTGTAAAAAAAATAAGATTTTTTTGTTTTTACGGCTGTACATTATAAACTTCTGTG
Source organism: Oophaga sylvatica (assembly GCA_033576555.1). Taxonomy (NCBI): domain Eukaryota; kingdom Metazoa; phylum Chordata; class Amphibia; order Anura; family Dendrobatidae; genus Oophaga; species Oophaga sylvatica. Next base: position 220,268,355 of record JARQOD010000006.1, on the reverse strand, counting down.
AAGCACTTGGGGCTTCATAGCGCTCACCACACATCTAAATAAGTTCCTTGTGGGGTCTATTTTCCAAAATGGGTTCACTTGTTGGGGATTTCCACTGTTTAGGCGCATCAGGGGCTCTCCAAATGCGACATGACGCCCCCAGACCATTCCATCAAAGTCTGCAATCCAAAACGTCACTACTTCCCTTTCCGAGCCCTGACATGCGCCCATACAGTAGTTTTCTCCCACATATTGGGTATCAGCGTACTCAGGACAAATTGGACAACAACTTTTGGGGTCCAATTTCTCCTGTTACCCTTGTGAAAATAAAATATTGGGGGCGAAAAAATCATTTTTGTAAAAAAAAAAAGGATTTTTTATTTTTACGGCTGTGCGTTATAAACTTCTGTGAAGCACTTCGGGGTTCAAAGTGCTCACCACACATCTAGATAAGTTCCTTGTGGGGTCTATTTTCCAAAATGGGGTCACTTGTGGGGGGTTTCCACTGTTTAGGCGTATCAGGGGCTCTCCAAATGCGACATGACGCCCCCAGACCATTCCATCAAAGTCTGCAATCCAAAACGTCACTACTTCCCTTCCGAGCCCTGACGTGCACCCATACAGTAGTTTTCTCCTACATATTGGGTATCAGCGTACTCAGGACAAATTGGACAACAACTTTTGGGTTCCAATTTCTTCTGTTACCCTTGTGAAAATAAAATATTGGGGGCGAAAAAATCATTTTTGTAAAAAAAAAAAGGATTTTTTATTTTAAGGCTGTACGTTATAAACTTTAGTGAAACACCTGGGGGTTCAAAGTTCTCACCACACATCTAGATAAGTTCCTTGAGGGGTCTAGTTTCCAAAATGGTGTCATTTGTGGGGGGTTTCCACTGTTTAGGCAGATCAGGAGCTCTCCAAACACGACATGGCGTCCAGCCAATTCTGCGTTGAAAAAGTGAGACGGCGCTCCTTCCCTTCCAAACTCTGCCATGCACCCAAACAGTGGTATACCCCCACATATGGGTATCAGTGTACTCAGGACAAATTGCACAATAACTTTTGGAGTCTTGTTACCCTTGGAAAAATAAAAATTCGGGTGAAAAGATCATTTTTGTGGAAAAAAATATGATTTTTAAATTTTACGGCTCTACGTTATAAACTTGTGTGAAGCACTTGAGGGTTCAAATTGCTCACCAAAGATCTAGATAAGTTCCTTAGGGGGTCTAGTTTCCCAAATGGGGTCATTTGTGGGGGGTTTCCACTGTTTAGGCACATCAGGGGCTCTCCAAATGCAACATGGCATCCAATCTCAATTCCAGCCAATTTTGGTTGGAAAAAGTCAAATGGTGCTCCTTCCCTTCCGAGCTCTGCCGTGCGCCCAAACAGTGGTTCCCCCCCACATATGGGGCATCAGCGTACTCAGGACAAATTGGACAACAACTTATGTGGTCCAATTTCTTCTGATACCCTTGGGAAAATAAAAAATTAGTGACTAAAAGATAATTTTTGTGGGAAAAAAATAGGATTTTTTATTTTCATGCCCGGGCATTATAAACTTGTGTGAAGCACTTGGGGGTTCAAAGTGCTCACCAAAGATCTAGATAAGTTCCTTAGGGGGTCTAGTTTCCAAAATGGGGTCACTTGTGGGGGATTTCCACTGTTTAGGCTCATCTGGGGCACTGCAAACGGAACATGACCCCCATCAACGTCTGCATTCCAAAACGTTACTACTTCCTTTCCAAGCCCTGCCGTGCGCCCAAACAGTTTTCCACCCCCACATATGGGGTATCAGCGTACTCAGAACAAATTGGACAACAACTTTTGGGGTCCAATTTCCTTGGGAAAATTCAAAAATTTAGGACTAAAAAATCATTTTTGTGGAAATTTTTTTTTTTTTTTTTTCACACCCAGGCATTATAAACTTTTGTGAAACACTTGGGGGTTCAAAGTGCTCACAACAGATCTAGATAAGTACCTTAGGGGGTCTAGTTTCCAAAATGGTGTCACTTGTGGGGGGTTTCCACTGTTTAGGCGCATCAGAGGTTCTCCAAGCGCGACATGGCGTCCAATCTCAACTCCAGCCAATTTTAGTTTGAAAAAGTCAAACGGCGCTCCTTCCCTTACGAGCTCTGCCGTGTGCCCAAACAGTGGTTTTCCCCACATATGGGGTATTGGCGTACTCAGGAGAAATTGCATAACAACCTTATCTGTCCATTTTCTCCTTTTACCTTGTGAAAATAAAAAAAAAGTTTGTAAAAGATCATTTTTGTGGCTAAAAAGTTAAATATTCATTTTTTCCTTCCACGTTGCTTTAGTTCCTGTGAAGCACCTGAAGGGTTAATAAACTTCTTGAATGTGGTTTTGAGTACCTTGAGGGGTGCAGTTTTTAGAATGGTGTCACTTTTGGGTATTTTCTGTCATGTAGACCCCTCAAAGTGACTTCAAATGAGAGGTGGTCCCTAAAAAAAATGGCTTTGTAAATTTTGTTGTAAAAATGAGAAATCGCTGGTCAACTTTTAACCCTTATAACTTCCTAACAAAAAAAATTTTGATTCCAAAATTGTGCTGATGTAAAGTAGACATGTGGGAAATGTTATTTCTTAACTATTTTGTGTGACATATTTCTCTGTTTTAAGGGAATAAAAATTCAAAGTTTGAAAATTGCTAAATTTTCAAAATTTTCGCCATATTTGCGTTTTTTTCAAAAATAAACGCAAGTTATATGGAAGAAATTTTACCACTAACATGAAGTACAATATGTCACGAGAAAACAATCTCAGAATCGCGAAGATCCGTTGAAGCGTTCCGGAGTTATAACCTCATAAAGAGACAGTGGTCAGAATTGTAAAAATTGTCCCGGTCATTAACGTGCAAACCACCCTTGGGGTGAAGGGGTTAAAGGTGTAAATTCGTAGCAAAAAAGTCCGTTTTTTTTACAACGAATTTACACCTTTAATTAACCACCAAAAGGTGTGAAATTTTGCACACATAGACTGATTTAATTGTTTGTGCAAATCAGATAGCAAACGACATGAAAAGACATGGTTAACCCTATGTACACCAAGTGTCATTTCATGTCGGGTGCTTCTGTCTTTTCACTGAAGCCGGCTTTACCCGGCAATTGAATCAGAGGATATTTTACTATGTAGAAGTGTATAAACTATACATATATGTATATATATATGTCACAATGACATGTATATATATATATATATATATGTATTCTATGTGTGTATATTTAGTGTTTACAAGGAAAGAATGGGGTTTTTTTAGTTGCGATATTTTGTTCCCATAGACTTACATGGGACTTCCGGTATCGGTATCGGGTATCGCCGATATTTTAGTGATATCGGCGATACCATTCCGATTCCGATACTTTAGGATATCGGAAAGTATCGCTCAACTCTAGCCGGGACACCTCCCTGTGTCCAGACTAAAGACAGCTCTCAGATTGTGTTTGCAGACACCTACTTCTGGTCTCCTAATTAAGACCTGAGTAGTTTCAGGCCTGAGCTGCAAGTGTGTAATGAATGCAAGGTGTAGTGACCTTTCTCCACCACTAGGTTTACAAAGCCACACATTTCCCTTATACCTAGGTGAAATGTACACCCCATTCAACACACATTCCTTCACTGTCTCACAATATATATAATTGTTCTTGGGTGAGAGATAGATTGACAAATCTTTTGAAGACTAACTGCAACGGATGTGATAGTGTAAAGGCATGTTACAGAGTAGTGTGGAATTACATGCAGAGTTGTATATAGCCTTTTGCACTACAAAACTTTTACAGTACAATTTATACATGTGAAGCACAGGGTTTTCAAAATGAAAGTCTTTGATAGATGCAAACGATTGCAATAGATTTTATTTTAAGCAGTCATTTTCCTTAGCAAGAGAACATAACATTAAGTAAAAAATCCACATTTTGCTCAACAAAAGCCTTTTCCATCAGGCTGTTGCAAATCCATTCACTATGATTAGAAACCAGACCTCACAACTCTCTACACTTATTGCTGTTAATTGTTAGCTTTTATGTACAGAAAATCCCACAATTCTTTGCGATATTCACTATATAACACCAGCAGGCTCCAGGCCAGTCTCTTATACGTTAACCTACTTACAGGCCTAGGTTTAAGGCACTTCCATCAACACAAGATCCTACAGAAAATAGGGAACCATATGTCAGGTAAAATAAATATTCTTTATTAGATCACAAAGATAAAAACCTTAAATAAAATTTACTTTTAAGGCAGATACAAATGGCAAAAAAAATGTTTGCAAGGGGAACATACCAAAGCCTAAAATATGAGTGTCATAATATAGGCATTTATTCAGAACCTAATTGATTGTACAAAAACAGGGTCAATCTGAAAGTCCATACATCATTTTTTTGAAATTTATTAAACATAGATTGTGGGTTAGTAACAGCAGGAATCCACAGATGCCAGTGCGTAATTAAAGGTTAACTAAATTGGTCCTGAGGGCTCCTACATATTTTCAATGGCATGTGGGGGTTCCATACTGAGACCAAACAGTTAATATGTGCTCATGAAACAATCTAGCAGCAAACCATACATAAGATCAAATATGAACAAAGGAAAGCCTGATGAATGAGCTAATAGGAAGCTTGATTCTAACAGCCGTGTTCAATAAGTATGCAAAAGCAGTGGTAGGCTAAGTATATGTCCAACAAAGGACCAAAGTCATGGAAAAGTGCAAATAGCAACAGCCAATGCATATTATAAGGCACGGTGGCCAAGCATCAGGAGGCTGTTTGATAGTTTAGGCTCCTATAGAGTGCAGCAGGCATATCAAGTATACAGGTGTAAAGTAGCAGCAAATGGATAAGGTGTCTCTAGTGCATTAGACTGAATAAGGCATGTTACCTGGTAGTGCAGTGCTGAGCCCCGACATGCGTTTTGCTTGTTGCTTCTTCCTGGGGGGTTATTATGAGGGTGGGTGGACATGTTTTATATAGTTTTATAGCATTGTTAATCAGTGGTGGCAGCGGTTGGATTCGGCACTCACACCGACAAGCAGGGTGTGAATTTACCGCAGATGAGCATCACGTGTCACCAGTCCAAACCCCCCATCCAACGCTTCAGGATGATGCGTCGGAGCCGGCAGCAACAAAGTCGCGTCTCCACGGAGACTCCACAGTCAGAAGTCTAAAGGAGCAGTCACCGCAGAAGAAATCTGCCGCCCTTGGATGTGTGATTAGTTGGAACTTTACAAACAGTATGTGAAGTGGGAGTGTGTTATGCACTATAGGTGCAGAGTATATGCAGTAGGTCCTTCACTATTGAAATCCATTAACTAGGATTTAAGGGAGAGGTAGACTATGCGCATAATAAAGTATAAAACTATGAGGACTCAAAAATTTGAATGTGTTAGTCTATTGCTGTGATTATGCTAATCTTGATGCTAAGGCTGGGTTTCACAGAAGCATTTGAGCGACCTGCGCCGGTCTGCACAAGGCTGCCACTAAGCTCCGCCCCTGGCCGCGCCTTCTCCTGGCCGCTCCGCCTATGGGCGCATGATGCTGCATGCGACCTGTGTACCCTATCTTTAGCATTGGGTACGCAGGCCGTGCGCAGGTATGCGTTTACCGGCGCATGCGTCCTTTTTACGGTGCGCCGACCTGAGCCCAACGCATCGTGTTGCATTTTGGTGCGCTCGGCGCACCGTCAAAAGGATGAATGCGCCGGCCAACACATACCTGCTCACGGCCTGCGTACCAAATGCTAAATATTAGGGTGACTAAATACAAAATAAAGAAAGAATCAAATAAAGAAAGAAATATTGTGTATGTTAATAATAAATATAAATGAGGAACCTAAAGGTGTACCAGGTGTAAAGAATAAATGTGCATATAAACAATCTAGGACCCCTGAGAGAACAGTCAGGATTGCCCTTGATAAAAGAGTTACACATAAATATATTGAAAATACAAATTCTTATTGAGAAATATTCATATAAGTAATAAAGAAGAAATCAGCATATATAGAGAAATTGTTCTTTGTTTATACAAGGGATTAATTACATATAAGTTCCGTAAAGATGAAATCATGCAAAGGGGTAAGAGAGGTTTAAAAATCAAGAGAGGGATATAAATAAATAAGGAAAGGGAGAATGGAAGGGGTAAAGGGGAGGGAAAGAACATAAATGAATTCTAGAGCCGCTTGAGGCATCAACTGTAATTTTCATCACCAGTGTAATGGGAGACCATGCCAATCACTGCTCAAGTGGAGGCGGAATCAGAGGAGGCTATAAAAACTAGAAAAAGTATATATTAAAAACAGTATATTAAAAAAAGACAAATTGTAAAACAGTATCTATTAAATGAAAGGGGCAAAGCTCAAGACTTTGTTCATTTGATTGGAAAGAGTATAATTTGGAGATCCATCAGGATTCAAACTGGGCTCCACTTTCCACCTCTCTGGTCTGGTCGCATTACAGTTATAAAAAGACTTAAAAAGGTCTAGGTATGGGTTTCAATAAAGACAGTTCCTCAACCTCACCAGCATTAATAATGTTCCTATAATGTTCCCCCACTCTATTATTAAACGGTTTTGAGGTCAGACCCACATATATCCGAGGGCATGGTCATACAGCATAATACCTAAAACCAATGGTGTTGCATGTGATTTGCTGAGTGATAGTGAACAATTTTTTTTCCATCACTAGAGTCAAGGGTCGATGCATGAGAGATGTTGGGGCAGGCAATACAATTGTTGCAAGGAAAACAGCCCCATTTTTGTCCTTTGGAACCAAAAGCTTTTTCCAGATTGGATCCCTCTTAGTAACTGTGGACTAGTTGGTCTTTCAAGTTACTTGACCTCCTACAGGTAAATGAGGGTTGGTTGAACAGGTGTTTTGTCAGTGTTAAATCTGTTTGTAATAGAGGCTACTATTTTCTGAGCACATCCCTCATTTCAGAACACTTTTTGGTGTAAGTTGAAATAAATCTTACCTTCTGTTCAGTTGTGGGCTTGGATTTAGGTTGTAGTAGATCCGCCCATCTCATTTTAGTGGCCTTCCTCAGGCCCCTCTAAGTGCTCTGCTTAGCGTAGCCTCTATCTTCAATTCCGGAGGAGAGGATATTAGCCTGTTCAGAGAAAGATTGGTCACTTGAACATATCCTTCTGATCCTAATAAATTGGCAAGTGGGTATCCCATTAATTAATGGTATCAGGTGTGATGATGACACATGGAGCAATGAGTTTACAGCCGTATCTTTCCAGAAAACAATAGTCTCCAGTAGAGATGAGCGACTTTGCCTCCGGGAGGGTCGAGTCGGGTTTCAGACTACCCCACTTTACCAAAAGTCAAGTCGAACGAAATCGGCCGACTATCGGAAAAGTCGAAGGTCCGACTGAAACTCGAACCGACTCAAATGCAAGTCAATGGGGAAGCAAAGTCGACAGGGAGTGGAGGCCAGTTAACACACCTACAGTGCCCATTTCAATGCCAACTATATCAATTCTTATTACTTAATCTTTTCATCCTTAATTTACTTTATTATAATAGTTACACATAGAAAACTGGGGTTATTTGGCTAAAGTTGTGGGGGGGGGCAGGGCTGGCTCCAGGTTTTCGTGGGCCCCGGGCGAAAGAGTGTCAGTGGGCCCCTTTAACACATACCACAATTCATGATGCTCCGATATGACAGAGAAATATATGTATAGTCCAATGCCAAATACTTCATTTCTTACATTACATGAGTGATATCTATTGTAAATTCTACAATAACTCAAAACCCGGACAGTATAGTCCTCCATGCAGTATTATGGGCATCACATTGTACTCCATACAGAATAATGAGCCCCATATATTGCTCTATACAGAATAATGAGCCCCATATATTGCTCTTTACAGAATAATGAACCCCATATATTGCTCCATACAGAATAATGAGTCCCATATATGATGCTCCATACAGAATAATGGGCCGAATATAATGTGTCATACAGTATAATGTGACACATATATTGCTCCATACAAAATAATGAGCCCCTTATATTGCTCTATACATAATTGGTCCCATATAATGTTCCATACAGTATATGATGAGCTCCGCATAATGTTCCAGTATATGATGGTCCCCATATAATGTGCCATACAGTATAGCACGGTCACCATGGAGTATAATGAGCCCCAGATATTGATCCATACAGTATAATGAGTCGCATATAAAGCTCCATACAGTATATGATGGGCCCCATATATTGCTCCATACAGAATGGGCTCTGTTATGTTTCGGTAGCTGAGGAGGACAGGAACAACAGCAGGGCAGCCGAACACCTGAGATGCTGGTGACTGATGGGTTGCAGATTCCTAAACTAACGACACAACTAGAGGTAGCCGTGGAGCGTTCCTACGTTGATCCTAGACGCCTCGTCACAGCCTGAGAGATAACTACACCTAAAGGCAGAAAGATGAAAGCTATCTGCCCTGGAGCAGATCCCCAAAGAAAATAGGAAGCCCCCAAACATATAATGGCGGTTAGACAGGATGAAAATACAAACATAGGCAGAAAATAGACTGAGCAAACACTGGGCCACAAGCTGACTAAATAGGATAGGACAGGAGAGATTACTTTCTGCAAACCAGAAAACCCTAAAAAAATCCAACAATTCTAATTACAAAAATACTGAGATCACACGATCTCGCCACCCACTAAATCAGATCTCAGTGTGAACAAAAACCAAGCCGCAGCCGCTGAAAAAAACAGGAAAAAGCAAATGAGCAAATAACAGTGGCTGCAGAAAAACTGTGAGGAGCTCAGGCCCCAGGAGGGGACCTGTATGACCTCCACAAAAGTGCAGAAAACAATGCAAAAAGCAAGCACAAAAAGAAAAGCAAAAAATATCTTATCTGAAAGCAGGAGATGCAGGCAAGACTCCAGTAAACTTCCAAATGAACAAGGAACCACAATTGAGACAAGAACAATTGATCAACGGCAACCATCATGGGAGGGAACCTCCCTTATATCAGACCAGTCCGTGATTCCAGATTGCCACTCCTCGCTGAAAGGTTCAGTACTGTCTGTAACCACCAGAGGGAGCCTCTGCTCAGAAACCATCTCTAGCACATTCATAACAGGGCTCCATATAATGCTCCATACAGAATAGGCCCCATATGTGCTCCATATGATGCTCCATATATAAAGGGCCCTATATCATGCCCCATAAATAATGAACCCCATATGATGCTCTAGTATATGATGGGCTCCATATATGATGCTCCAGTGTATGATGAGCCCCATATAATGCTCCAAATATAATTGTCCCCATACAGTGGTGGCCAAAAGTATTGGCACCCCTGCCATTCTGTCAGATAATACTCAGTTTCTTCCTGAAAATGATTGCAAACACTAATTCTTTGGTATTATTATCTTCATTTAGTTTGTCTTCAATGAACAAACACAAAAAGAATTGACCTAAAGCCAAATTGGATATAATTCCACACCAAACCTAAAAAAGGGGGTGGACAAAAGTATTGGCACTGTTTGAAAAATCATGTGATGCTTCTCTAATTCGTGTAATCACCAGCACCTGTAACTTTCCTGTGGCACCTAACAGGTGTTGGCAGTAACTAAATCACACTTGCAGCCAGTTAACATGGATTAAAGTTGACTCAACCTCTGTCCTGTGTCCTTGTGTGTACCACATTGAGCATGGAGAAAAGAAAGAAGACCAAAGAACTGTCTGAGGACTTGAGAAACCAAATTGTGAGGAAGCATGAGCAATCCCAAGGCTACAAGTCCATCTCCAAAGACATGAATGTTCCTGCGTCTTCCGTGCGCAGTTTCATCAAGAAGTTTAAAGCCCATGGCACTGTGGCTAACCTCCCTAGATGTTGAAGGAAAAGAAAAATTGACGAGAGATTTCAACGCAAGATTATGCGGATGGTGGATAAAGAATCTTAACTAACATCCAAACAAGTTCAAGCTGCCCTGCAGTCCGAGGGTACAACAGTGTCAACCCGTACTATCCGTCGGCGTCTGAATGAAAAGGGACTGTATGGTAGGATACCCAGGAAGCCCCACTTCTTACCCTGAGACACAAAAAAGCCAGGCTGGAGTTTGCCAAAACTTACCTGAGAAAGCCCAAAACATTTTGGAAGAAGTTTCTCTGGTCAGATGAGACAAAAGTCGAGCTTTTTGGGAAAAAAACATCAACATAGAGTGAACAGTAAAAAAAAGAGGCATTCAAAGAAAAGAACACGGTCCCTACAGTCAAACATGGTGGAGGTTCCCTGATCTTTTGGAGTTGCTTTGCTGCCTCTGGCACTAGACTGTTTGACTGTGTGCATGGCATTATGAAGTCTGAAGACTACCAACAAATTTTGCAGCATAATGTAGGGCCCAGTGTGAGAAAGCTGGGTCTCCCTCAGAAGTCATGGGTCTTCCAGTATGACAATGACCCAAAACACACTTCCAAAAGCAATATAAAATGGTTTGAGAGAAAGCACTGGATACTTCTAAGGTGGCCAGCAATGAGTCCAGACCTGAATCCCATAGAACACCTGTGGAGAGATCTCAAAATGACAGTTTGGAGAAGGCACCCTTCAAATATCAGGGACCTGGAGCTTGTTTGCCAAAGAAGAATGGTCTACAATTCCAGCAGAGCATTGTAAGAAACTCATTGATGGTTACCGGAAGCGGTTGTTTGCAGTTATTTTGTCTAAAGGTTGTGCACCAAGTATTAGGCTGAGGGTGCCAATACTTTTGTCTGGCCCATTTTTGGAGTTTTGTGTGAAATGATCAAGGATTTTTGCTTCATTCTCTTTGTGTTTTTTCCTTGCAAGCAAATTAAATGAAGATAAAAATAGCAAATAATTTGTGATTGCAATCATTTTCAGGCAGAAACTGAGTATTATCTGACAGAATTGCAGGTGTGCCAATACCTTTGGCCACCACTGTATATAATGCTCATTATATAATGGGCTCCATGTGATGCTCCATATATAATGGGCCCCATATGATGCTCCAGTATATGAGGGGCCCCATGGATGATGCTCCAGTGTATGATGGGCCTATATAATGCTCCATATATAATGGGCCCCATATGATGCTCCAGTGTATAATTGGCCCATGGATGATGCTCCAGTGATTGATGGGCCTATATAATGCTCCATATATAATGGGCCCCATATGATGCTCCAGTTTATAATGGGCCCCATTTGTAATGCTCCAGTGTATGATGTGCCCCATATATAATGCTCAAGTGTATTATGGGCCCCATTTATAATGCTCCAGTGTTTGATGTGCCCCATAGATAATGCTCCAGTGTATAAGGGGCCCTATCTATGATGCACAAGTGTATGATGGGCCCCATATATAATTCTCCATTGTACAATGCTCCCCATATATTGCCCCAAACATTTAAAAAAATGAAATACCTCTCCTCGCTGGACACTGCTCTACTCTGGACTCTTCAGCATCGCCATCTTCCAGCTCTCTGCACTGTGACTGCGTGACATCATTGCGCTCTCTGACTAGAATGTCACTGTCAGGAAACGCAGATGTCACAGCCGTGGCGCAGGGAGAGGTAAGTATTGCAAGTTCTGGGGCCCTGAGCAAGAGGGGGGCACACTCGTGGGCGCCAGCATTGTCACAGGGTCCCTCATAGTGCGCCGGTGTCTCTGATGGCGAGTGGGCACCCCCAACTGCTCAGGGCCCTGGCACTTGCCCGGGTACGCCAGGTGCTGACACCGGCCCTGGGGGGGGTAAAGCCCAGTTAGGGAGGTGGAAAAACTGGCATATGTTGAGGTGTAGGCTGGACATTCAGCAGCTGCAAATCGAGGAATTGGAGAAGTTGAAGGAAAAAGAGGACAAAGCGAGTCATTTTTGCTGGCAACCTATGTGCCACCAGGGGATGGTGAGACAAAATCCTTTGAAACCCAGGCATGGTTCATTTTAATGAAGGTGAGATCACCTACATTTTGTGTCGACAGCCGGGTCCTTCTTTCTGTCAGGATTGATCCAGCAATACTTAAGACTCTTTCTGACAGCACGCTACTAGCAGGGCAAGCGAGCTCCTGTAAGGCATATTGTGCCAATTCAGGCCAGGTGTCCAGTTAACAGGCCCAGTAGTCAAAGGGGAATGAACTGTGAGGGAGAACATTGATAGGGGAGGAGAGATAATTTTGAACCATAGTTGACAACTGCGGTCTACTGTCTGTTGCAATCGATTCAGTATTACCAGTCATATGATCGGTACTCGAGAAATCAGTCCACAACATGGTCATGATACCCCTGTCTCCAACGCCACTTCGGCTGAGTGCACCATGAACACCTTTTCCATTTGGCCCAGTACGGCTCGTGGTAGAACTTGCACCGCTGCTGTGTGCTGTGAATGCCTCTAACAAACAGTTACCAGAGTTTCTTGTTTGGTCGCCAATATCAGGTCTAGGTTCTCCTGTGACATGATGTTCTGTAATTTGCCTTAATAGTGTGGATCGAGGATGTTGGCCAACCAGTAGTCGTCATCCTTCATAATTTTGGCAATGCAGGGGTCCCTTTTTAGGATCCACAAGACATAATCACACATGTGGGCCAATGTTTCAGGCATCAATGATGCACTGCCAGTGGTGGGTGGAGGAGCACTTTCTGCCAAATCCACATCCCTCCAGTCATGCACAAACCCTGTATCTGACTTTGGCAAGACAAAATTTTCTCTTGCCCCTGAGAAGCATCCTCCTCCCCAAAATAATCATCCCCCTCATCCTCCTCCTCTTCCTATTCTTCCTCCATCTCGTCCACGACAGTTCCCTGAGCAGACAATGGCTGACTGTCATCAAGGCTTTCCTCCTCCGCTGCAGACGCCTGATCCTTAATGTGCGTCAAAGTTTGCATGAGTAGACGCATAAGTGGGATGCTCATGGTTATGATGGCGTCGTCTGCGCTTACCAGCCATGTGCATTCCTCAAAACACTGAAGGACTTTACAGAGCTCTTTCAGCTTTGACCACTGCACTCCCGACGACTCTATGTCTGCCCTCAAACTGCCTGCCAGTGTATCCTCCCACAAATGCATTACAGCCTGCCTCTGTTGGCACAGCCTCTCAACCATGTGCAATGCGGAGTTCCACCTTGTTACAATGTCTATGATTAGGCAGTGCTTGGGGAGGTGGAGCGATCGCTGCAGCCTCTGCATACGACTGGAGTCTACGAGCGAGCTACGGATGTGCGAGCACAGTCTTCGCACCTTATGGAGCAGGGTTGGTAACTCCGGATAATTATTTATGAAGCACTTCACCACCAGGTTCAAGGTGTGAGCCAGGCAAAGTATGTGTCTGAGTTTTGCCAGGGCTATAGCAACCACAAAATTACGTCCGTTATCACTGACTACCTTGCCTGGCTCAAGATATAGATTGCCCAGCCATGACTCAGTTTCTCGCTGCAAGTAGTTGGCCAGTACCTCCGTAGTGTGTCTGTTGTCACAAAAAGACATCATCTTTAAAACAGCCTGCTGACTCTTACTACTAGCTGTTCGATAGTGGGACACCTCGTGTGCAACACTGGCAGCTGGAGTGCTCGTGCGACTGCGCTCTGTCGACGAGCTTTCACTTCTGGAGGAGGAGGGTCGAACGCCTACAGCTAACTGTTGCCTATATCGTGGGCTAGGCAGCACTGTCCCACCGCCGCTGCCCCCTGTGGACCCTGCATCCACCACATTAACCCAGTGCGCAGTGATGGACACGTAATGGCCCAGGCCATGCCTACTGGCCCATGCATCTGTTGTGAGGTGCACCTTTCCACTCACTGATTGTTTGAGTGCATGGACAATGCAGTCTTTCACATACAGGTGGAGGGCAGGGATGGCTTTTCTAGAAAATAAGTGCCGACTGAGTAGGTCATCGCATGGGACAGCGTAGGCCATGAGCTCTCAGAACGCTGCGCTTTAAACCAAACAGAAGGGCCTCATCTCTAATGAGATCAATTTGGCAATGTAGGCGTTCAAAGCCAGTGTATGCGGATAAGAAGATGAGTACTTTCTTGTCCTACTCAGAGTGTCTGCTAGGGTGAGCTGGACTTGAGAGCTGCATATGGGGGAACTAGTAGTGGACATGGCGGACTGAGAGGGGGTTGGTGATGGTGGTGGTGATGGCCAAGATTCAGTCTTTCGTTGGAAAAACATTGTGATTCCCTGACTGCTTTGGCCTTGTGACAACACCTCAATGTTTCTTGCTGGCGGTGTGCTAACCGGTGGGCTTACAGTGGGGGAAGCGATGTAGCATTGCTGGCTACCTTCAGTCAGAGCAGGTGCAGGTGTGCTACCTGAGGTTTTGTAGTCTGTCCACGCTTACAAGTGCATGGTGTTTAAATGTCTAAGCATGCAACTGGTATTCAAATTTCTGAGTTTTTTCCCTCGGCTAAAGATCCTTCCGCACTTCTTACAGATAACCTTTGCCTCATCAATAGGATTTTGGTCAAAAAAGTACCACACTGCACTCTTCTTACTGTGGAATAAATTTTCAGGGCTTGCACGCTGTGCTAATTTGACCGTCTGGCCAAGCTGTCCTGCAATTCTTTTTGTTTTTTAAACACGTTTTTGGACTGCTACAGGCCTGCCAGATAACCGTAGCTGCGATGTCTATGCCTGCTGAGGATCTTCCTCTTCTTCTGAGCTGTTGCCAGCGGCACCCTCTTCCCCCAATGGATGCCAATCTGGGTCATCAACTAGGTCATTCATCACCTCCTCTTCAATTTCATCTGCACCTTCCTCTGTGAAGTGTTATTGTTTATGGGAAGGGGCACCTGAGTTTCATTAGTGTCATAATCTGGCTAAGTAGACTGCGTGGGCAATGCAGTGCTCTGGGTGAATGTACCAGAAGAATCATATAGCATTGGCGGTGCATCAGTGCACTCCATGTCATATTCATCTTGGACTGGGGAATTCAGGATTTCACTTGATGTATGGCATGGTATGTGAAAAGAGCTCCATGGAGTAATCTGAATTGTGGCCTGCCGCATCCTTCACTTTTGGTGGAGGTGAAGGACATAAGGAATGGTGTTGTTCCTGACCAGGATCCTGCACTGACGACTCAGTGCTTGCAGTTTTTTAACTTCATGAGAGGAGGCGATAGAGCTGGAGACTGTTTCGGCAATGAAAGCCAAAACCTGCTCCTGATGCTCCGGCTTAAAAAGCGGTTTACCTACTCCCAGAAAAGGGAGGCTTCCAGGCTTTCTGGAGCCAGATGATGATGTAGGCTCAACACCTCCTGCCTTAGGTGCTATTGTGCTTTTGGCACTACCAGCAGATGCACTACCATCACCATCAGTACCAGCAGGCCCCCACTGCCCACGTCCACGTCCTCTTCCACCATACTTCATCATGTTTTGGAAAATGTACCAAAAATACCAGCAGATATATGGTACTGTATCAGAAGCGTACAGCTGTATATGGTGTAGGGTTAAATTTAAATCTCTGTAAATTTTTTCGGAGTTACACACAGACACTCACTCTGTATGGATTTGACCAAAATGCAAAAGACAGAAAAACGGTAGTGTATCCGACTCTTACAGCTGTATATGAGAAGGGGAGAATTTAAATCTCCATATATATTTCCGGAGTCACACACACAGACGCTCACTCAGTATGGATTTGACCAGAATACAAAAAGCAGAAAAACTGTACTGTATCAGAAGCGGATAGCTGTATACAGTGTAGGGGAAAATTTAAATCTCCTTATATATTTCCGGAGTCCCACACAGATGCTCTCTCAGTATGGATTTGACCGTAATAAAAACAGCAAAAATACGGTTCTGTATCAGTAGCGGACAGCTGTATACGGTGTAGGAAAAATTTAAATCTCCGTATTTATTTCCGGAGTCACACACAGACGTTCAATCAGTATGGATTTGACCAGAATACAAAAAGCAGAAAAACGGTACTCTATCAGAAGCGTACAGCTGTATACAGCGTAGGGTAAAATTTAAATCTCCCTATTCATTTACGGAGTCACACACAGACGCACACTGGGGTACGGATTTGACCAGAATACAAAAAGCAGAAAAACGTTACTGTATTAGAAACATACAGTTGTATACAGTGTAGGGGAAAATTTAAATCTCCTTATTTATTTCCGGAGTCACATACAGACGCGCACTCAGTATGGATTTGACCAGAATACAAAAAGCAGAAAAACAGTACTGTATCAGAAGCGGACAGCTGTATACGGTGTAGGAAAAAATTTAAATCTCCGTATTTATTTCCGGAGTCACACACAGATGCTCACTCAGTATGGATTTGACCAGAATACAAAAAGCAGAAAAACGATACTGTATCAGAAGCGGACAGCTGTAAACGGTGTAGGAAAAAATTTAAATCTCCGTATTTATTTCCGGAGTCACACACTGATGCTCACTCAGTGTGGATTTGACCAGAATACAAAAAGCAGAAAAACTGTACTGTATCAGAAGCAGACAGCTGTATACAGTGTAGGGGAATATTTAAATCTCTGTATATGTTTCCGGAGCCACACACAGATGCTTTCTCAGTATGGATTTGACCATAATAAAAACAGCCGAAAGACAGTACTGTATCAGTAGAGGACAGCTGTAAACAGTTTAGGAAAAAAAATAAATCTCCGTATTTATTTCCGGAGTCACACACAGATAGTTAGCATGAGAATTACTGGAAAACAAAAAAGTAAAAAAAAGTATCTCAAAAAATATATCAAATTTATTTGTATACAAAAAATACAGATATCAATAAAATTACAGCATTGTGCATATATCTTGAATAGTTGTATATATAACTCAGGATGAGATGATACACCCAATAATAAGGACCCTGTGGGTGCCTGCTCAATGCAATATCATATGTACAGAGCACAATGTATTAGCGTCATAGAATCATAATTAGGTCCACAGAGGGCTTCCATCATTATATGAACTGACTATATTGTATTGCTCATAGCGCTGTTGTAACAATAGACAAGAAAATGTGCATTTTAATAAACAAATCATGGTAAAATTTACCCATTTAAGTAGCAGGTTGTGATATCCACAGGTGTCCAGGAACCCTGACGCGCGTTTCGTGAGCCTGACGCTCACTTCCTCGAAGGGGGCGTGGTTAAAGGTTGTCATATCGCCGCCTATAAATACCCGGCCACTCTGAGCAACTGGTCAAATGTGGCCAATAGAATGGTACTTGCGGCACATGTGCAGTGATATCGCAGGTCCTAGGTGCAGAGTGATACTAATACAAGTAAACAATGATCACATGATCAGAATGGGCCAATGAACTAACGGTCACATGGTCTATGACCACTGGCAGGTCCTGGTATCATGTCATCTTGCATATATCCACAAGCCACCAAGGGAGTGCGGCTGGCGCCAAACCGCACACCGAGGTCAGCTCATGAAAAGATGCAAAGGGCATGTACAAAGGAAGAAAAAAATCTAAAAATAAGAAAAAAGTAAGAAAAAAATTTTTTGGAGTGAAATAAGATAAAAAAAAAAAAGTGAAGGATCGTGAATGGGAAGTGAAAAAAAGGAAAGATGAAGAAATATATATATTGATATGTTGATAAAAATAAAAATAAATATAAAATAATATAATATTTTTTCAATATGTCCAAAATAGTGTACCAGAAATAAATGACGGTAAGTATAATATAGGAGATGATAAGTATACAATAAAACAAAATTATCTATAACAGAATATCCATATCATTAACAAAATATAAAATAATAATGAATCCATGTTACATAGTGATAATAGTGAAAAAGAATTGGAATATAAGAACAAAAAAAGTGAATATATATATATATATATATAATGATTCTTCCTTGCCAATGTCCCTTCTTCTCATAACCGTCCTTAATGTTTCATGAAATAGACGAGTAACTATCTTCATCTGTTATGATGATTATGACCAGGATATAAAGCATCCATGTGCCGAAAATAGATGAGTTTCCATAATGATCATTATATACAATATGAACTTAGCTGTAAAAATAAAAACAAATTAAAAAGAGACCTAAAACAAGAATAAAACAACAAGAGACAACTATGGGAGACAGTAAAACATCTGGAGAGGGGGATACACCCATGAGAGACCCGATTCACAGAAAAGAAGAATATCCCATGGCCTCATTTAATCCTCCCGGTACCATTGTTCCTAAGGTAAAGATCCACTTGCATTCCCTTTGCGCCAGCAAGCGGTGTATGTTCCCACCTCGAATGCCACATTGCACATGTTCAATACCACGAACCTTAAGATTTTTAGGGTCACATTTATGAAAACGTGAAAAATGCCTTGGCAGAGTCTTCAATTGTGAGACATCGGTTTCAGTTTTAGCTGCCAATATGTCACGAACATGTTCTCGCGTTCTTGTACCTAGACGTCTAGATGTCAGACCAATATAAATTTTAGGACATGTGCAAGTGGCATAGTAGATAAACTGGGTAGTATTGCATGTAATATGTCATTTGATATTAAACCTTTTATGACCATCCACAGACTCAAAAGTGGAAGAACGGCTGATATTACCACAGGCAATACACTTACCACAGGGGAAACATCCACTTGGTGGCCCTGAGGAACCAAAGGGATTAATCATCCTATTTGGAGTGGGGGTATAATGGCTACTCATCAAAATGTCACCAAGATTTCTACTGCGCCTAGCCGTCATGAGTGGACGATCAGGGAGAAATTTAGCAAGAATAGGATCTGTTTTTAATACATCCCAATGCTTTTGAATGCAATTACGCATGGTCGACCATTCACCATTGTAAGTAGATATATAACGAATTTTATCATCTTTGATGTTATTTTTAATTTTGTGGCATAACAAATCATCTCTAACGCATTTTCTGGCTCTATCGTATCCAGCCTTAATGCATCTGTTCGATTATCCTCTTGCCTGAAATCTTTGGCGTAAATCTACAGCCTGTAATTGGAATTTATATTCCGTGGAGCAGATCCGCCTCATCCTGAGGAATTGGCCAACAGGGATGGCTCTGATAGTGCTGCTCGGATGGCTAGACTTAGCATGTAATAATGAATTTGTTGATGTGGGCTTTCTATATACATCAGTTTGTAAGAACAAATTATGGTCCACCTGGATCTTGATATCCAGGAACTCAACTGTAGTTTTGCTAGCAACGTAGGAGAGTTTAATATTGAAATTATTGCAGTTCAACTGCTGCATACATTTTTGAAGTTGTGATTCTGAACCTTGCCAAATTATAAATAAATCATCTATATAACGAAGCCAGCACTGCACATGGTCCGCGCCCTGCACGCCCCCTCCGCCGAAAATCTGCCTCTCCCAGAAACCTAGGAAAAGGTCGGCAAAAGAGGGCACACAGGCCGCCCCCATGGCAGTGCCGCGTTTCTGTAAATAAAAAGAATTTTTGAAAAAAAAAAAAATTTTGGTGAGAATGAAAGAAAGTAATTCCATGATAAATTCACACATCAGGCCATCCCCGTTGGCCATCCCCAGGAAAAAGCGGACCGCCTCCAGGCCGTCCTCATGACGTATGCACGTGTAGAGAGTCTCAATGTCAGCGGTGACAAGCCACATATCAGATTCCAATTGTATCCCATTGATTCTAGTGAGGACGTCAGAAGTGTCCCTGGCATAAGAGGGCAGCGACTCAACTAAGGGTTTTAGATAATAGTCAATAAATTTACAAACAGGGTCACATAGCCCTCCTATGCCAGAGACAATCGGACGTCCAGGGGGATCTATAGGATTTTGTGTATTTTAGGGATAAAATACAATGTAGGGACTCTGGGATTTTTTATGAGAAGGCCATCTGCCAACTTTTTAGGAATAATTCCTTTTTCAAAGGCATTAGTTACGATGTCCTCTAATTCACTTTGAAAAATGCTCAGAGGATTACCTTCCAATTTGAGATAGGTGTCTATATCTCTAAGATGTTTGCTGGCTTCCCGCTCATACATGGCGGTGGGCCATAAGACCACGTTCCCCCCTTGTCGGCTGGTTTAATAACTATATCATCAAAAGAAGCCAATTCAGACAATGCTTGTCTCTGTTTGGCTGTAAGATTATCAAATTGCCGTCTTGTAGAAGTAAAATGGCGATCGGCGATCAGGGCTTTTATAGACACTATGACGCCCCCCAAAGCAAGCCAATCACTGCAATGCCCTTCTCTAAGATGGTGGTGGACATTGCCATGTCATCTCGTTGAACACAGTGTACTTCCTTGCTCATTGGCTGAAAAAAGGTGCCTGCAAGTATTATGGGAAAACCGACTTTGGCACTCGTTTTGCCGAACGCATGGCTGACTTCACGCTATGGCCGGGTTAAGCTCTGCAAAACATGATGCATGCAGAAGTATGCGGAATAAATGCTGCGGACTCAACCGCAAATGTGAAACCAACCATGAGTGGCCAGATAATAAGCATTCACACTGAAGCTGAAAAATTCATGTACAACTACAAACATAAAAAGAACACTTTCTACTTCTTCACTATACATGCATATTCTTTCCATAGGAGGGCATCTAGCTTTACACAACTGGTACAACAGGTCCCTGAATTATTTTCAGGGATATTGGATTTTGGAACAATGGTGCCTCTCTCACTTTGTAAAGGTGTCTAGGTGCTGAATAATATTGATAATCAGAAGGGAAACATAATTTGGCCTCTGTCTTTTAGGGTATGTGCTCATGATCAGTAATTGCTGCTGGTTTGATGCTGCACTGTCAAACCTGCAGTGGCCAGATGTTACAGCATAGTGAATTGGATTTCAAGAAAACTCATGTCCACGATGCTGGTATGTGCGCCTGCTGATCACCAGTGGAGACTGACATGCGGCGGTCTTTCCAGAGGGCAGCACATCAACAACGCTAGCCTCCGCAATAGAAATTATATCAATAGAATGTGTTGGATGCGGTAAATCTGCATAGTTCAGTGAACAAATACTTGCTTTCAATAGAAGGCAGCGTTTTGGAAGCAGTGAACATGGGCTGCGTCCAAAGTGCTTCCAGTTCCATATCGTGGGCAACTGACCTTAATGGTTATGATGTACTGGAAAAAATCAGTGTCATAGGACCGCACAAGCTCTACACAGAAGGCAATCTGCATGCCACGAGCAAGTTACATTCAGGCACCTCTGTTCTCTGAAGGACAGTCATTCAATTTTGTTAATTGATGTCAGCAAAATGAGCTCTTCCATTAGCTGCAAGTGGTCACTTGGTCGGGATCACTCCTTGCACCACACAGCCTATATTATACTGTAACAACCTTTACTGGCACACTAACTTCAATGTTTAAGCTACAACAATAAGAAATATAACAATATGTATCATAAAGTAATTATGTTCCATGGCTTTAAAATAGTATTTATTTATAACGGCAAAATTCAGTTTTTTTCATATTCTTTTTTCCTCCTTTTCTTACAACAGCCATAATTCTTTTGTCTTTTTATTCACATTGATGTTTGGAGGCTCATTTTTATTGTGGTAAGGGTTATGTTTTTGAGTGACAATTCATTTTACTAAAAAGTTTAAGGGAAAAAAATTGCAAACTGCAGTGAAAATATGAAAAAAATTTAATGCTAAATTTTGTTTTTGCATTGTTCTTACAGTTACATTGTGTGGTAAAAATGACCTGGCAATATGATTCTCATCACCAGTAATTTTATAGTGATACCAAACTTGTTCAGTTTTTGTTTATTTTAATGGTGAAAAAATCAGAAATTTGAAAAAAAAAATGTTTTTGATTGTGCCTGTTTTCAAGATGCTTTTATTTTTTGGTAGATATAACTATTTAAAGGGAACTTGTCACCCCCTGCTGTTTTGAAGTAAAAGAGCCACCTTCAGCAGCACTAATGCAGCAGTCTGTGAAGGTGGCTCTTTTACTTCTGTGCCCCAGCAATGCTGAAATATTCAGTTTCATAAATCGGTCCCCATACCATAGATGGGTCTAAGAGGTATGTCCTCTTCCAGTGACTAATCCTCCCCCCAGCCGTCCATCAAGGCCCTTCAGCATCACCGCTCCTCCTTCCTTTTTTTTTGTTTTCTTTCCTTTCTGTCTGGCGCCTGCGCTCTTGTATCAGACCCCGGGCATGCGCAGTGCGCACTGCCCGGGAACTGTCAGAAGACTCTAGCGCCTGCGTCGTTGGCTTTCCCCTGATCCATCCCCACAGTGTAAATACATAATAACACACTGCAGGAAAGCTGGCACCTGCGCAGTCTACCTGTGTAGCTGCACCTGCCTCCGTCAACCAGACTCACTCCACTTTCACTTTCAGACAGACTTCGGCGTCGGATGTGCTGACCGCCCAGAACTGAAAAGTGGGGCGTGCAATATTATTCGGCCCCTTTACTTTAAGTGCAGCAAACTCACTCCAAAAGTTCATTGTGGATCTCTGAATGATCATATGTTGTCCTAAATGACTACTGATGATAAATATAATCCACCTGTGTGTAATCAAGTCTCCGTATAATTGCACCTGCTCTGTGATAGTCTCAGCGTTCTGTTTGAAGAACAGAGAGCATCATGAAGACTAAGGAACACAACAGGCAGGTCCGTGATACTGTTGTGGAAAAGTTTAAAGCCGGATTTGGATACAAAATGATTTCCAAAACTTTAAACATCCCAAGGAGCACTGTGCAAGTGATCATATTGAAATGGAAGGAGTATCATACCACTGCAAATCTACCAAGACCCGGCCGTCCCTCTAAACTTTCATCTCAAACAAGGAGAAGACTGATCAAAGATGCAGCCAAGAAGACCATGATCACTCTGGATGAACTGCAGTGATCTACAGGTTAAGTGGGACAGTCTGTCCATAGGACAACAATCAGTCGTACACTGCACAAATCTGGCCTTTATGGAAGAGTGGCAAGAAGAAAGCCATTTCTCAAAAATATTCATAAAATGTGTTGTTTAAAGTATGCAACAAGCCACCTGGGAGACACACCAAACATGTGGAAGAAGGTGCTCTAGTCAGATGAAACCAAAATCGAACTTTTTGGCAACAAGGCCAAACGATGTGTTTGGCGTAAAGGCAACACAGCTCATCACTCTGAACACACCATCCCCACTGTCAAACATGGTGGTGGCAGCATCATGGTTTGGGCCTGATTTTCTTCAGCAGGGACAGGGAAGATGGTTAAAATTGATGGGAAGATGGATGGAGCCAAATACAGGACCATTCTTGAAGAAAACCTGTTGGAGTCTGCAAAAGACCTGAGACTGGGACGGAGAATTGTCTTCCAACAAGACAATGATCCCAAACATAAAGCAAAATCTACAATCGAATGGTTCACAAATAAACGTATCCAGATGTTAGAATGGACAAGTCAAAGTCCAGACCTGAATCCAATGGAGAATCTGTGGAAAGAGCTGAAAACTGCTCTTCACAAACTATCTACTTCCAACCTCACTGAGCTCAAGCTGTTTGCCAAGGAAGAATGAGCAAGCATTTCAGTCTTTCGATGTACAAAACTGATAGAGGCATACCCCAAGCGACTTGCAGCTGTAATCGTAGCAAAAGGTGGCGCAACAAAGTTTTAAGTTAAAGGTGGCCGAATAATAATGCACGCCGCAACTTTCAGTTTTTGTATTTCAGCAAACATTTAAAATAACCAATAAATTTCATTCAACTTCACAATTGAGTCCCACTTGTTGTTGATTCTTCAACAAAAATTTAAATTTGGTATCTTTATGTTTGAAGCATGATATGTGGGAAAAGGTTGAAAAGTTCCAGGGGGCCGAATACTTTCGCAAGGCACTGTATATTGACAAAATGGTACTAATACAAGATGTACGCTTTTTACTTAGAGAGGAACATGTGATTTCAGCAGCCAATGACACAAGCCATTGTGTCTGGATATTGTGGATGTTTCCTGCGCCCTGATTGGCTAGTTGCAATATGAACACATAAAGTTAGAAAACAAAATTTTACAAGCATGCCACTCCTATGGGCTCTCTCCCACCCTTTCCCCTCATCAAACACTTTCCCCATGCTCATCATACATCACTATCCTAGCCAAAATGCTAAAAAATACTTTAGTGGCAACGCAAATATTTTCCCGCACTTTTTAATGAATGTTACGGATTTTTTCCTATTTTATAAAAATTTGCTCATGTTTCCTGTCACAAGTCCGAATGTGCCATATTCATGCCAAATTTATGTTTGGTGATCGCTTTCGAACATATGGGCTCATCTCTAAACACTACTACTTTTACACATACATTCTGACTTCAAAGTAACGTGACTCTGTGAAAGAGAATTATCAATAGCAGAAACTTGTATGAGAAGGCCAAGAGTAGAGATATATAATAACCACAGTTTTGAGTAAATTATAATCAATTAGATTTAAAGCAGAACCAGAATCCACAAATGCAGGTGTAAAAATAAAATCAAACATATTTTCCAGGGATACCTGTAAAAAAAGTGGATGCCAGTACAAGAGATAATCTCAAATACAGAGCAGTAGTCCCTAGCTCTATAGCCTCCTGAAACAATACATGAATCTTGGTTTCAGCCACAGCGACTTTATCAGTCATCTTAAATGAGGTCAAGAGCGGAAAAAAAAAGGACAACGCCAGGGAAATGAAAGAATATGCCCAAGCCTATGGCTCTCTATGATGTAAAGACAAAACAATGCGCACTTGCTGACTTACGGACCTAAAGGATAACGGACTTAGGTGAAAGTATAACTTACATCAGGCAGAATGGAGCTTACTTCTGTCCACATCAAAGCAATCCTTTAATTTTACATTGGGCTTCTCTGCTACGCTCTGATGTCCTGAGTTATTTATAGAGGCAGATTGCATGTCATGCTGTTGATGCTTCATGTCCGCAACCTACAGTACAGACCAAAAGTTTGGACACACTTTCTCATTCAAAGATTTTTCTGTATTTTCATGACTATGAAAATTGTACATTCACACTGAAGGCATCAAAACTATGAGTTGACACATGTGGAATTATATACTTAACAAAAAAGTGTGAAACAACTGAAAATATGTCTTATATTCTAGGTTCTTGTACAGATTAGAAAAGGCTCTAGCAGAGCAACCAAATACACCTTCTCTGACTTGGCTCCCTAAAAGGCTATTGAGTAGTTTCTTGTTACTCCTAAGGAACCAGAGATGAGGACACAACACAAATCCAACAAAAGTAGAAGAATACATGTTCACAAAGGATAAATAAGGAGAACCAAAAAAGCAAACAAAGTAAGTGAAATCTCCAAGACCCCAAAACATGGAGAAAAAAGAAAAGGTGTTGGGGAGAAAACTCACACATTTGCAATACGGAAAACAACTGGGACTTACCGAGCTAGGTAAACCCTAGCTGAGAATCTGAAACTCCAAACACCAAGTAAAGTGAAGTAAATAGAAGCTGAACATATAAAGACCATCCCAAAATTTAAAAGGACAAAGCCAGAAGTGAAAAAAGAAAAGAAACTGGAAAGACAATAAGCACAATATGGTTTTACCAGAATATGAACATGAAGACTAAAATCCAGTTATGCTCACTTGAGGGTATTGTGAAGTCACAACCTTATTGAAAATGGCTGCTACAGGTCCAAGCTGTGGAATAACTTGTGAGGCTGGAAGTAAAGGGGTTAAGATGTGCACTGTCAGTAGTCCAATGAAAAGCAGGACACAAGAACTATATAAATGTGGTTTATTGGTCAACGTGTTTCAAAATGATCACTGTGGTTTGCCGTAATGAAGCGTCGACCAATAAACCACATTTTTATAGTACTTGTCTCCTGCTCATCACTGGACTACTGGCTAAGCTGATTTTAACCCTTTCATCTCCAGCCAAGCAAAAATAGATAAAGAAAAACACCTTTTACAAAATCCACAAAGATCCATCAATCCAAAGATATGTTCTACAGTTTCCGGCATTGGCGGCTTATCCCATCCAGTCTGTAAATAAATTGATTTCTTTCTCAAAAATTTTTTTGAGACACTCCTTTCCTATGTCAAAGATACAAACTGATGTCTTAACAAAGGTTGACGGGATCTTTGTGTAATCAGATTTCCTATTGGTAACAGCTGACGTAGAGTCCCTCTATACCTGCATCAGACATGATGATGAGTTGGAGGCAGTCTGCTTCTTCCTGAGGGGCAGCAACCAGGACAGACTTGCGAACTAATACATGAGCTGCTCCATTTTGTCCTGACACATTTTTTTTTTCCGTTTAAAAAGCTTGAAAAATTCATGAGTCAGCTAAATGTCAATCCATTTAACATCAAATTGAAATTTAAATTTGACAGTAGAAGACTGGACTTTCTGGACCTCAACTTAGAAGTAGATGAGGATGCTATATAAACTTTGTTCATGAAGTCCACGTCTGTCAACTTTTTGATAAATGCAACATCCGCTCATAGCGCAGCAACTCTTTTAGCTGTACAAGTTGGCCAGTTTCTTAGAGTGAGGCGGATTTGTTTATCCAGCCAAAAATTTAAAGTGTTGGTGAGGAATTTAAGAACTAGGTTTGAGGAGAGGGGTTACAACCAGAGGTGCATTAGTCAAGGTATAGGAGAGTAAAGTTGACCTCACGTAGTAATCCACTTCTATATTCACCGTTTAGGCACGATAAACAAGATGGGAAGGTAAGAGTTATCTCTACCTTCAATCATGAGTGACAAAATATGCAAGCAATTCTGAACAAGCATTGGTCAATTCTTAACTGAACCATCTTTAGAACCCTATCTATTGACTGCTCCCCTCATGTCCTCGAAATGTTCTCAAATTTAAAAGATCTCTTAGTAAGGAGCCATTATACACCCCGTAATTTGAGCCTCTTCGGCAATAGGGGTCCCAGTCTAGCTTTTTCTCTTAGCGGTCGCTCTCTTGCCTGCACTAATGTCCTTTGCAGTCCTTCATTTGATTCTGCTGATGGATTAAACATTTTTCTATCAAACAACATATTACGTGCAATAGCAAAAATTAGGTTTATTATGCCACATGTGGTTGCCCTATGATTTAAGAGGGGCTCAACCCAAGGGAACAGCATATTAGAGTACGTGAACATGTGAGGGACATTGGTGCGGCCAAGAGAGTGGTCATCATTATGTATCTATAAAAAAAATGCGCCATTTTAGGATGCACCATGACTGGAACCCCAAGACCATTAAAGTGCAAAGATTTACATCATTCATATTGGCATAAGGGGAGAAAATGTAAAGAAGCTTTTGGCTTAATGTGAAGCAAGGTGGATTGTCTCCCTGGGTACTCTGACCTCTTCTGATTTGAATGAGACACTGAACTTCTCATCTTTACTATAGCAAGCACCTGTTGCGACTTTTGCTACTACTTGTAAATTGTCATTATTTCTTGTTATTATTTGTTTTTAATGCTGAATTTCTTTGTATTTTTTTTTATTCTAACTTTTCCCTTGCATTAGACCTGACACCACTATGCTCTATGACTGTAACCATCTATATTTACAATACATGACGTGGGAGAAAAAAGTCTGGTATAATTTGGGACGACGTGGATCATATTGCTCATGAAATTGTTTTGGATATATTAATTATAATGAGTTCAGACTGTCGATCATAACATAAGATTTTTGTGCAAAATACAGTTGTGTCAGAAGTTTACATATATCAGCAGAATTTTTGCTGTCTTGGCCTTTTTTCAGAGAATATGAATGATCACACCAAAACTTTTTCTTCACTCAAGATTAGTGGTTGGGTGAAGTCATTTATTGACAAACTACTGTGTTTTCTTTTCTCTTTTTAAATCATAATGACAACTCAAAACATCCAAATAACCTGATCAAATGTTTACATACCCTAATGATTTTGACCTGATAGTATGCACAGAAGTTGACACAAATGGGTTTGAATGGCTACTAAAGGTAACATCCTCACCTGTGAACAGTTTGATTGTAATCAGTGTGTGTTGATAAAAGTTGAGTGATTATTTGGGATCTAGGCAGACTCTTGCATCTTAATCAGCCACTGACATTTCTGGATTGTGAGTCATGGGGGAAAAGCAAAATAATTGTCAACGGATCTATGGGGAAAAAAGCAGTTGAACTGCATAAAACAGGAAAGGGATACAAAAAGATATTCAAGGAATTGATAATGCCTATCAACAGCATTCAAACTTTGATTAACAAATGGAAAATCAGGGGCTCTGTAAAACAAAACACAAATAAAGTAGACCAACAAAAATTTTGTCCACAACTGCCAGGAAAAATTGTTTGGGAGGCAAAGAAAAACCACAAATAACATAAGTTGAAATAATGGACTCTCTGAAAACTAGCTGCGTGCTGTTTCAAGATGCGCAATAAAGAGGCACTTGAAGGAAAAATGGGCTGTATAGTCGAGTCACCAGAAGAAAGCCAATTCCTGCTCAAATGCCACATCTTGCCTACAAATACGCAAAACAGCACAGAGACAAGCCTCAAAACTTCTGGAACAAGGTAATTTGGAGTGATGAAACCAGAATTGAACTTTTTGGCAACAATCATAAACTTTAAATTTGGAGAGGGGTCAACAAGACTTGTGATGAAAGGAACACCATTCCTACTGTAAAGCATGGAGGTGGATCGCTGATGTTTTGGGATGTGTGAGCTACAAAGGCACGGAAACTTGGTCAAAGTTGAAGAAAATATGAAAGCAGCATGTTATCAGCAAATACTGGAGGCAAATTTGCAATTATCAGCATGGAAGCTGCGCATGGGACGTACTTGGACCTTCCAACATGACAGCAATCCAAAAACAAAAGACCAAGTCAACCTGCTATTGGCTACAGCAGATGAAATTTTCTGTAGTGGCCATCTCTGTCTCCTGACCTCAATATCATTGAGCCACTCCGGGGAGATCTTAAATGCGCAGTTTATGCTAGACAGCCCAGGAATTAACAGGAACTGGAGGCTTTTTTCCAAGAAGAGTGGGAAGCTTTACCAATTGAGAAAATAAAGAACCTCCTCCACAAATACCACAAAAGACTTCAAGCTGTCATTGTTGCTAGAGGGGATAAATCATGGTATTATGAAAAAGGGTATTTAAACTTTGATCAGGGTCCTTTGGATGTTTTGGGTTGTCATTATGATTTAAAAAGAGAAAAACACAGTAGTTTGACATTAAATAGCTTCTACCGAGCACTAACCTTGAGTGGAGAAAAATTTTGGTGTTTATCATTATTCTCTGAAAAAAGGCCAAGAAAGCAAAAAATCTGCCAGGGTATGTACATTTTTGAGCACAACTGTATTTTGGATTTATTTGCAATACTGAATACACTCAGTATATCTCTCCTAACATTTCTTCTCCTCTCTCTAAGTTTTTGTTTTCTTAGTTCCCTTCGCTTTTTTGTTTATTTATATACTTTTTTCATTTTCATTTTCTTCTGTATGATTGATATTACTTGGGGCCATGGTATTAATATGGTTTTCACCTTGTTTCCTCTTGTACTCAAAGTGTGCATGCGCTGTCCTCTGCCCTGTTTGTTCCTTGCCATCTTTGTCACTGTGCACATGTTCTGAAGCTGTTATAATGCGTCTCCTCTCCCGGACATGTGCACTGGCGGCTTGATGGCAGGGGGCAGACAGGTGGTGCATGCACTGATCTGGCATGTGTGACAATTTGATCCGATTGGTTGGCCATGTGGACCAGGGTTTTCTGGGTTATAAGGTCCTGCAGGACTTATTTCCTCTAATTACATCCGTCTGAGAAAGCCATGGATTAAATAAGCAAAACGAGCATCGGGATTTGCTATTTGTTCTTGGGGGACATGTTTTTTTCACCATATAAGAATAATGTTGCAGTCTTCCTCCCTATCCACACATATGATTTGAACCCGTTTACTAATTTACCATATATTTCCCCTCTTTTTGTTACCTGTCTGTCTTATTTTGATTTTTTAATCCATAAGGAAAACACAACAAGCTATCCAAACATAACATAGTCATTCAAAATACTGTATATATTTGGATAGCCTAATAGAAATGGACAGTGTAGGACACACTGCATATATAAATACATATGAAAACCACGAAACAAAGCAGTGCAAAAAATGTCCACATAATTGCAAAGAGTAAATTTTATTGATTAAAAATATTTACCAAAAAGTCAGAGGTAGAAATAGAGGAGACTAAAACAGTGACATGTGAAAAACACCAAATGGCAAAAAACACATAGCGGGGTATGGATAAATGCCTGCATGAATGTTATAGGTAGGGGCCACATAATAGAATATTTTCATATAAAAGAAAGAAAAAATTACCATTATATAAAGCATATAAAAAAAATTAAAAATCAATATTTTTTTTTTTTTTCCCTTTTTTTTTTTTTTTTTTTTTTTTTTCCCCCAAATTGTCCCCCCTGACATAGTAGTCTATCATAGGAATAAATCAATCACTATTATGTAAAAGGGGGAGAGAAAAGGGCATATAAAAAATTAGATATTGCCTGAAAAACCCCACAACCCAATGTCCCAAAAGAAATGATACTAGAAGGTATATAGGAGAATCATTTGAGAGTGTGGACATCCCAGGAAAGGGTATAATCAGGACACAGCTCCAACCCCGCCCCCTGTTTATATTTTCCGGGTTGCCCATTACTCTAATAAATTCTCCTAAAACCCTTCTATGAAATCATTTCTAGGGGAAATTTTTTTGTTGGGGGTTTTTTGCGGCAATAGGGTTTATGTTCCTTTGGGCTATCTCTCTCCCGGGTTACAAAAAAAGTGTTTGATTTTTTCCTATGATTGATTTTACTTTTTTCAGTTTTACAGGGATTGAGGGAGTAATATTGTTTTGAATTTTGTCATTTTGGGGCCCGTGGGGGTTTTGCAGGGGGAAAAGGGCCCGGGGGAGTAGCGAGGGGAGGGGTTTGGATTGTCGGGCAGAGAATAGGGCAGATTGGGGGGGTTGCAAAAAGAGTTGGGGGGGACCACGGGGTGGGGCCTGCAGTAATCGAGGCGGGAGATGATGGGGGGCATGAAAAAGAGTTTTATTAGTTGGGGGGCTGAAAAAGGAAGGGTTTTGGGAAAATGTTTTAAAGTTTGGGGGCGACAGGAGGTGCAAGGTTTTGGGTGTGTGGTTTGAAGGGGGGCAGAGTTGAGGAGTCACTTTGAGGGAAACGGATTTCCTGGGGGAGGACCCTGAGCCCTTACCATTAAAAGATAGATCGGGTTGGGGGAAGATACGTGAGATGGAGGGGAAAAATTGGTTTAGTTTGGTTTTTTTCACATTGAGTTTTAAGAAAAAGAGGTGAGCAGGAGGATTTTTCTGATAGACCACTCCGGGATTCTGGACAGCGAGAGGTGACCCTCTGGGCCAGAGAGGGAGTTGGTTTTTGTCAGCATAGAGGTGGTAGGGAAGCCCTGGGACTTTATGAGTTGTCCCAGGCAAACGGGTATTTGGGTGGAAAAATAAAGGGGGGGCCCCCAGCGAGCCCTTTAGGGATCCAACCCGAAAGAGGGGGGGATGAGGAGGTAAAATTGGGAGTGGGAGCTAAATGTAGGGGTCCGGGAAAGGGAAGTTGGCAAACCCGGACAGGGCAAGGTTTTTTGATGCCATGGGAAAACAAGAATTGCCCGCAGGAGGAAATGGTCCCCCAAATGTGTCAAAGGCAGAGGACAGGTCAAGGAGGAGGAGGAGGGAGAACTGTTGTTAGCTTTGGCTGTGAGTAGTCGTTAGTAATTTTGGTCGGGTTTTCGTGGGGTGGTGGGGGGCGGGGAAACCAGATTTGGGGGTTGTCGAGGGGGAGTTTTTTTGAAAAAGGGTTTTGGGGGAAAAAAAAGGGAAATTTTGGGGGGGGGGGGGGGCCCCCCCAAAAAAAAGGGGAAGGGTTAAAAAAAATTTAAAAAACCCCCCCCCAAAAAAGGGGGCCCCCGGGGGGGCCCTTTGGGGGGGGTTTTTTTGGGGGAAGGGGGAAAAGGGAAAATTTTGGGGGGGGTGGAAAAGGGGAAAAACGGACCCTTTTTAAAAAAAAAAAAAAGGGGGGGGGTTTTTTTTTCCCCCGGGGGGGAAAAAGCAAAAAAAACCCGGGGGGGTTTTAAAAAAACCCCAAAAGGTTTGAAGGGAAAAAAAAAGAAGGGGGAAAAAAAAATTGGGGGGTTTTTGGGTTAAATTTTTTAAAAAAAAAAGGGGGGGGGGGTTTTAAAAAAGGGTTTGGAACCGGGTTTTTCCCCGAAGGGCCCCAAAAAGGGTTTAAAAAGGGGCCAAAATTTTAAAAAAAGGGGGAAAAAAAAGGGGGGGTTTTTTTTTTTCCCAAAAAAAAAAATAAAAAGGGGGGGGAAAAAAGGGGGGGGAAATTTTAAAAAAAAAAACCCTTTTTTTTTGGGGGGGGGGGGTTAAAAAAGGGGGGGGGGGCCCCCCAAATTTAAAAAAAAGGTTTTGGGGGGGGGTTTTTTTTAAAAATTTTTTTTAAAAATAAAAGGCCCCTTTTTTTTGGGGGGGGGCCCGGGGAAAGGGGGTTGGGGAAAATTTTTTAGAAAAAAAAAGGGGTTTTTTTAACCCAAAAATAAAACCCCTTTCCCATTCAACCCCAAAAATTTTTTTTTAAAAATTTTTTTTTGGGGGGAAAATTTTTTTGGGGGGAAAAAAATTTAAAATTTTTTTTA
The DNA here is from genome assembly GCA_033576555.1 of Oophaga sylvatica. Classification (NCBI taxonomy): domain Eukaryota; kingdom Metazoa; phylum Chordata; class Amphibia; order Anura; family Dendrobatidae; genus Oophaga; species Oophaga sylvatica. The sequence continues at coordinate 220,235,832 of JARQOD010000006.1, read as the reverse complement.
AAAAAAAAAGGGGGGGGGGGGGAAGGGGGTTTTTTAAAAAATTTTTTTTTTTTAAAAAAGGGGGAAAAAAAAATTTTTTTTTTTTTTGGGGGGAAAAAAAAAAATTTAAAAAAATTTTTTAAAAAAAGGGGGGGGGGGTTTTTTTTGGGGGAAAAATTTTTAAATTTAAAAAAAAGGGGGGAAAAAAAGAAAAAAAATTTTAAAAAAAAAAATTTTTGGGGGGGGAAAAAGGGGGGCCCGTTTAAAAAAATTTTTTAAAAAAAAGGGTTTTTTTTTTGGCCCCCCTTTTTTGGTTTAAAAAGGGGGTTTTTTTTTTTCCCCCCCCCCAAAAACCCCCAAAAGGGGGAAAAAACCCCCTTTTTGGCCCTTTTGGGGGGAAAAAAATTTCCCGCTTTTTAAAAAAAAAAAGGGGGGGGGGAAAAATCCCGGGGGGGGGGCTTTTTTTAAAAAAAAATTTTTTTTTTTTGGGGGGGGGGGGAGGAAAAAAGGGGGGTTTTAAAAGGGGGGGGTTTTAAAAAAGAAAAGATGGGTGAAAATGAATTAAAAAACCCCGGGGGGCGTGGAAAAATTTTTAAAAAAAGTGTAAAAAGGGGGGGCCCCGGGTGCAGGGAAAAATTTTTTATCCCCAAAAATTTCCGAGGGGAAAAAAAACCCTGGGTTTTTTTAAAAAAGTGAGCCCTTTTAAAAAGGCCCTTTTTAAAAAGGAGAAAAAAAGGGGGAAAAAAAAGGGAATAAGGAAAATTTTTAAAAAGGGAAAAGGGGGTTTTAAAAAAAAAAACCCCCCCACTTGTTTACCGAGGAGGGGGGTTTAAATGGACCACCCACCAGTAGGGGAGGTTAGAGGGGCCCCAGGCTCAAATATAGGAAAGGGGGGTTTTAAAAAAAATTTTGGGGGGATTTTGGGGGGGGCCTATTCCCCCAAAAAACTTAGGGGGGGGTCACATTTTAAAAATTTAGGGTTGGGGTTTTCTACGTAAATGGGGGGAATTTTGGGGAAAAGGGAGGGGGGGGGTTTTTGGGGATTGTGCCCTGAAAGAAGCAAGAAAAAAGGATTGGGTTTAAAGGAGGTCCCCGGCTTACATTATATTTTAGTGGGAAGGTTTTTTGGAAGGTTAAAAAGCGGGTCTTGCAAATGGCGTTTTGGGGGTAGGAAAAGGGGGGGGAGACAGTTATTTGTTTGGGAAGCTTGCAGGATTTTTGGGGGGGTAGCAAAGGAGGTAAAGATTAGTGGAGCCAAAGGGTTGGGGGAAAAATGTAAAACAGGGTTAAAGAGCAGGAAAAAAAGAAAGGCAAGAAAAATTTAGACGGCGGGGTTATTTTTTAAACCCTTCGGACCGATTTCGGGACTATTTCTGGTTTTAAATTTCTGATGTAACACTTCAAAGGTCCCCCACTTAAAAATTTTGTCACATCGACCAAGGCCATATCTGACCTGTTTCCAAATTTAACTTAAAACCATAAAATTCCCAAAAAATGAAGCCAGTGAGAGAAAGAAGGGGAGGAGAAAGGAAAGGAAGAGTTCACCCGCCGGGAGCAATTAAAAAGATTGCAGTTAATAGAATAAAATTCCTAGCATCACAGATGAAGAAAGACAATTTAAAATGGAGGGGGATTGGGTTTTTGAAATAGGGTCACAGACAAAACAATATGTATTCAGTAATTTTGAATTTTATTACATGGGAAATTTAAAAACAGGGAAAAAGCCCGCAGCCCAACCCTCAAAAAGAAAAAAGGATCTTAGGATTTTGGGTGCAGTGGGTATTCTTGGGTAGAGATTTTTTCAGATTTTACCAGTTTTTAAAAAATTTAAAAAAGGATAAATAGGATTCTGGGGTGCAGTGGGTATTCGGATAGAGAGGTGGTTCAGACGTACCAAAGTTAAAACAAAAAAAAAGGGAGTAATAGGAATTCTGGGGTGCGGGGGTTTATCTGGATGGGAAGGGGGGTTCAGACGTACCATTTAAAAACAAAAAAAAAGGAAAAAAATTGGATTCGGGGGTGCAGGGGGTTTTCGGGTTAGAGAGGTGGTTCGGGACTTTACCAGTTAAAACAGAAAAAAGGAGAAATAGGATTCGGGGGTGCAGGGGGTATTTTTGGATAGAATGGGGTTCAGACATACCTTTTAAAAACAAAAAAAAGGAGTCAAAAGGATTCGGGGGTGGGGGGTTATTCTGGATGGGAGAGGTGGTTAAAAAAACCGTCCCATTTTTAAAACAGAAAAAGGAGTACATAGGTTTGGGGGTGCAGGGGGGTATTCGGGTAGGAGGGGTTCAGGCCCTCCCTTTTTAAAACAGAAAAAAAGAGTACAAGGTTCGGGGGGTCAGGGGGTTTATTTGGATAGAGACGGGTTCAAAATTACCTGTGGTGAAAGTAGATGGAACAGACACGAAAGCATGAAGGGGAAAAAAACCATGCGCTATCATTCTGGGATATATTTCTTTTGAAAACACTTCAAAGATGTCGCACTTAAAATGTGTAAAAATTTTGCCAAGGTAAAAATCTGACCTGCTCCATTTTAACTTTTACATTTTTAATTCTTTTTTTTCATTTTTGCCTGGGGTTTTTCATGACTTAAAACCACAATTTGCCTGGGCTTTTTTTTCCTATTGTTTTTCTGTTTTTGTTGTTCCTTTTCTAAAAAGTGTGATCTTCCCCTCTATGTAATGGGGGCATACACCTTTCACAAAATTTTCTTTTGCTTTCCCCGGGATTGTCCCCCAAAAATTGGGGGATAAAAATTTGGGAAAAAAAAAGGGGGCTTTTGGTTTTTTTTTAACTTTTTGCTTGGGTTCCAACAGGGGTTTTTCCCTTTTTCTTTTTGGGGAGAAACCGGTTAAGGGGCCTTAGGGCCCAAAATTTTTGGATTTAATTTAAAAAAAATCATTTTTAAAAAAATTAAATTTAAAAAAGGGGTCTCCAAAAAATAAAATAATAAACAGGGTTTTCCTTAAAAAAGGGAAAAAAATTTCCCCAAAATAAATTAAATTTTTTGGGGGGTAAAAAAAACAAGGTTTTTTTCAAAAAAAAAGAAATGGGGAAAAAAAATCAAAAACCCCTTTAAAACCCTGAATTGACTGCATATCCCAAGGGAAAAAGGGGACAAAAGGTCAAAACATTAACTTTTATTGAAAGGGGGAATTTAAATGAGAAATTTAAAGGCCCGGCATGAAAAAAAAAATTTCCCTTTTTTTTTCCCCTGGGGAAAGGGGGTTTTTCCCCTTTTGGAAAAAAGCATTAATCCAAACGGAGTTTCAGGAAATTTTTTGTTTTCCCCCTTGGAAAAAAAATTTTGGCTCTGACCCAAAACACATTTTCCCAAAATTTTTACATTTTTAAAAAGGTTTGGGGGGGTTTTTAAAATTTAAAAAGGCCCTTTAAACTTCCGAAAATGTTCAAAAATTTTTTTTTTAGCTTAAGGGGTTTATTTTAGCGGAACATTTTTGGCAAAACCACTTTGCAATACCCCAAATGACGAAGAAAAAATTCGGAACAATGGGGTGCCAAAAATTTTAAATTTTTTTGGGGGGGAATCTAAATAAAACCCCCCAAATTTGGGAAAAAGGAAAATTTTTCTTTGAACAATTTTTGGGGGGGAAAAGGGCTGGAAAAGGGAATCCTCGGAAAAAAATTTTTCCCAATTTTTTGGGGTAAGAGAGCTCCCGGCTCCCGAAACGGTTTTTGGGGGGAAAAAAAAGGGGATTGGGAAAAAAAGGGGGGGGGGCCCCCAGGAATTTTTTATATTCCCCCTTTTTTTAAAAAAGGCTTCCAAAACCCCCAAAAAAAGAATTTCCTGCATTTTAAAGGAGGGAATTGGGAAAAGGGGCATCCCCGGTCTTTTTACCCCCAAATTTATTCTGGGAAATAAATCCAAAGGGGAAGGCCGGGGTTCCCAAAAGGTAATCGGGAAAAGGCCCCCATTGGACCCCCCAATTCAAAAAAAAGCAGGAAGTAGGGAGGGGGATTATGGTTTAAAAATTTACCCTGAAAAGCCTTTAATGGTTTTTTTTAAAGGGGGGAAAAGTTGGGAAAAAAATTTCTAAAACCTTTAGAAAAAAGTTTAACAACAAATTAAGGCAGAAAAAAAAAAGGAAGGCCCCGGGAAAAAGAGGAAAAATTGGAAAAAAAAAGGGAAATTTTTAAAACCAAAACCTCTCTCAGTGTTTTTGGTTTTCCCCAAAAAAAAATTTTTAAACCCTGGATGGGAAAAAAATTTTGGGGGAAAAAAATTAATTTTCCCGGGGGCCCTTTGAAGGGAAAGGGCCGCTTCCGCCGTTCCCCCAGGAATTGGCACTTGCAAAATTCGGGAACGGTATATTGGGGTTTTCCTTCCCCAATTTTTTTTCCTTATGGCCGGGAAGGGAAGCACGTCGTGTGCCGGGGGGGGGGGGGCCCCTTTACCTGGGTTTCCGGGGGTATTCTTTCATGGGCCCCCAAACCCCCCCCGGGGACAGCGTTTTCATTTCCGGGGCCTTTTTTAAACCCCCTAAAACTCCCCCCCCAAAAAGGAAACCTTTTTTCCCCATGTCCTCCCTTTTTATTCCCTTTAAAGGTATTCCGGGGAAAAACCGTTTTAAAAATTGCCAATGGGTTTTTTTTTGTTTTTTTTTTTTTAAAAGGGAAATTTTCAATGGCGTCGCGGGAAAATGAAAGTAAATAAAAAGGGGTTGTCTCTTTTAATTTTATTAAAAAACTTTTTTTTTGCTTTGTCTTTTTTTTATGCATTTAAAAATTTTGGGGTTAAATTGGGGGTCGGTGTCTTTTTTGACCCTCTCCAATTTTTAACCCGGGGTTATTGTCACCGTGAATTCCGGGGGACATTAACCCCTTTTTACCCCCCTTGCCCCCGCTACAGGGCAAGTGGGAAGAGCCCGGGGGGAAAAAAGGCCCCAATTGGCCAAAACTTTTGATGCGCCCAAAAGTGGGGGCTGCTGTGCCTGGGAAAAAAGGCTGTTGAGGGCCAAAAATCCCTGGGCCTTAAAGTCTTTTAAAACCAGGGCCCCAGCAGTCTGCTTTTATTGGCTGGTTAACAAAAAAAAGGGGGGAAACCCCACGCCGGTTTTTTTTTTTGAGGGGGTCCCCCATTTTTTTTTAACCCCCAAGCTAAGCAGACTGCTGTGGCCCGGGTATTACCCGGCTGGGAAGGTCCATGGGGTTTTTGGAACCTTACCACCGAAAAACCAGGCCTCACGGTCCCCGTTCATCTGGGGGTTAAAAAAAAAGGGGGGGCCCCACGGGGCCCTTTTTTTTGAGGCGATCCCCTATTTTTGTTTTCAGGGCCAAAATTTTGCAGACTGCTGTGGCCTGGTATTTTCAGGCCCGGCAAGGGCCATGGATCTTGGCTCCCTTTAAAAGCCTGAAAATCCAGGCCTTTAGGGTTGCTTCATCGGCTGGTTAACAAAAAAGGGGGGGCCCCCCGCCAATTTTTTTTGGGGGGGTCCCCCCATTTTTGTTAATCAGCCAAAAATATGCAGACCTGTGGCCCAGTATTATAAATGGCAAGGCCATGGATTTGGCTCCCTTTAAAAGCCGGGAAAAAACCCGGGCCCCACGTTCTGCTTTATCGGCTGGGGTTTAAAAAAAATGGGGGGACCCCACGCCATTTTTTTTTTTTGAAGGGAACCCCCAAAATTTTTTTTAATCAGTTCCCTCTGAATCACTGATTGGTCCCTTTTGACCTGA